>CAJQUN010000001.1:30813931-31280150 GCA_907163345.1 Haberlea rhodopensis
TTCGAATTATTATAAGTTCAAAAAAATAAATAAAGTCGAATTATTATGGCAATTCTTGTTTAATAGGTGAAAATCAATAGTTATGTACTCTATACTTTCCGAAATATATCAACTCGATATTTATTTTGCAATATCATCTCAAATTTTCTTCACAAAATTTATTCTGTGCAAAAACTATAACAATGAAAATAGTCAACAAACTTTTTTGGAAAATATTCATATTTTACATATATGCATATGTTTCCGAAGATTGTAATAACAGATCAAATCTTGAATTCGTCATGTTTATATATCATTCCCATCTCGTGAGCAATAATTTAAATGAAAATAAAGTGAAAAATAAAAAAAATGAGCCTAATTATTAAAAACGAAATAGCTAACGCTCCATTTTTGTAAATGAAAAGGCCATAATTTCCTGTTCAGAACTGACATGATGAGATGTAATCTTTGGCGCACACATGACCTAACTTCAAATGGAACGTGTTACCATGTTCATTCTAATAAATAGATGAAATGATCATTTATTTATTCAAAAAATAAAATTAAATCTAGCATTTTAAGGTTTAAATTCCATTGATTTGATCCAATTAATCAGGATAAACTCTTTGAAAATTTTGAAATTTAATAAATATTCATAAATTATATTAATCAACATGTATGTTAAATGTGGCTTATTTTCACATGGATTTTTCACTTCTATTGAAAGGATCAAATCTAGCCATATGATTGAAGGAGTGGCAAAGTTATAAGTTTTTACTTTTTATTGAGGGGGAGAAAATGTCGAGTTTTTAAATAAATGGGACAAAAATGATGTTTGCTTAATTTTTGAATATTCCTAATACCCATTTTGTGGTATACAGACAGTAATAAACTTACGATTATAATCTTGCAACACAAATAGAATTTGTGCACAGTCGATGTCCAAGTATTTTAAAATATATAGTATTGCTAGTTTTCATTAGATAAATCACATCCACATATTCAAAGTGAAAACAACATACATACTAGAAGTTGAACTATTTTCCCTATTCTTTATGGGTTTTTTTATATATATAAACCTCAACTAATCGAAACCAAACCTAGTAAGATTTGAAGGGCATGATCATCAATGGATCAATCAATTTTCATAAAGTAAAAGTGACAACACATAAGGGCGCTGCCCTCAGGAGCAACATCCACCATCCAAATGGAATCTTTTTTTACCTTTTAAAAAAAAGATTCCAAATGAATGGTGATAAAAGGGCACTACCCTTAAGGGCATCATCAAACAAACCATGCACTGGTTACTGCCTACAAAACAGTACATGATGCCTATATATAAATACTAAGCCTAAGGGGTCATTCAGGTACTATAGAAATCAACAAAATATTTCATGCAGCAAAAGAAAGGAATTATGAAAGAGAGAATGCGCCGAAATTCCGAAAACAATCAGGGCGGTATCATCACTATGCCATTTATATTTGGTAAGCGTATTCATCAGATTTTATCTAAATTCTTGATTCTTCACTAAGGAAGAAATATATAATTACCCTATTAGTGTGATGTATTGTATGAGAACTTTTATATTATGTTCCGATCTTTTTTTGTGTGTATTAAACACTTGAAGAACATCCTGTTAGTTTATCAGATGTGGAAAAATATTATTAATTGTACATAGGGGACTGAACTGTGTGCATTGTATTGTGCAGCAAATGAAATATGTGAGAAATTGGCTGTGGTTGGATTTAGTTCAAACATGATAAACTACTTAACAACCCAGCTACATCTTCCACTTACTAAGGCAGCCAATACTCTCACTAACTTTGGAGGGACTGCAGCCATGACCCCGTTGCTTGGAGCGTTGGTCGCCGATGCATTCGCTGGAAGATTTTGGACCATAACAATTGCTTCATTAATATACCAATTAGTTAAGTTTCATTACCGTTTTTAGTTTGAAAATTTAGTTATTGAATATATCTTAATAGTGCCAAACGTATGTTGTTTTAAAAAATACAAAACATTTCATTTGAGTCCCTGCTAGCCCCAAGCTTTACCCTCCTAGCTACCATGACATCCTCGTGAATGGAAAACTTTTTACATTCTTCTTCAATGTTCTTAAATATAAATGGCCCAAGGCCCTCCTCAAATATCATTTATACACAAAATATTCCTCAAAATGTTGTTAAATATAAAATTATTATTAAATTCCTTGGTATAGTAGTAGAGCAAAAGTATTAAGGCGCTGTTTACAAATGCTTCTCAGAAGTTTTTATATGCTTTTCAAAATAAAATAACAGATCTTCAGTGTTTGATTTTTTGTTTTTGTTATTGCTTCTTTAAAATAAAACAGGTAAAAACAAAAGCAGAGAAGCAAGTAATGACATGCTTTTGGTTGCTTTAACTTATGTGATTACAATTTTTTAATTAATTAAAGTTCATTAAACTACTTTTTTTTATTTTAATAGCAAACCTTCAATATTTTTGCTTAAAAATAACTTTTTCTAACTTTAAGCAAAATAAATATATAACTTCAATAACTTCAACACAGCACGTAAACACATACCTTTTGATTTTCTTTAGTTTTGACACAGGGAATGATCATATTGACAATATCAACCATCCTACCAAACTTACGCCCCCCACCTTGCAAAAACAATGAATCTTGCAAGGAGGCCGACTCCGTCCAACTCGCTATTCTCTATTTCTCACTGTTACTAACTGCAGTTGGTTCTGGTGGAATCCGGCCCTGTGTTGTCTCATTCGGGGCGGACCAATTTGACGAAAACAACCCTAAGCAAAAGATGAGAACCTGGAAATTCTTCAACTGGTACTACTTTTGTATGGGGGCATCAATCTTGGTAGCAAATACTGTGATTGTTTATATTCAAGATAATATAGGGTGGGACTGGGGACTTGGTATCCCGACTGCTGCCATGGCTATTTCAATCGTTGCATTCATATTCGGGTATCCTTTGTATCGAAAAATGGATCCCGTCGGAAGCCCATTTACACGGCTGCTGCAGGTGGTGGTGGCGGCTCACCGGAAGAGGAAGGTGGCAATGGTTTCGGATCTTGGTTTGTTGTATGAAAATGAGGAGATTGATGCTGCTATTTCTTTTAGTGGGAAACTTGTTCATACAAAAAATATGGAGTGAGTTATTTGATTACTCATTTTCTCCCCAGCAAAATTCTTTATCACTAATTATCTATCAAACTGAACGGACTGCACGAGGCACGACAAAAGTATGACACGTCACAAAGCGGCACGACACGACATATTTTGCTACAGTGTCGTGCCGTGTCAGACACGACCCTTTTTCCAAACCGTGCCGGCATGGCACGGCCCGTTTGACACCTATATCTATCAACAAAGCTTTTTGAAAAAACGTTTTTTTTTTAAAGACACACTTTTGAATAGTTTTATAAACTCTGGTTGAATTTATATATTTTCAGTATTTTTGAAAAGAATTTTTTTGAATTATACATAAACTAAAATTAGGGTATTTACTATAAATTCTTTTTACAAATATATTAAAACATCAAAACTGCTATCATAGTTTTTAAAATAATATTAGAAAATATTAAGTAAAACACTTTTGAAGTATCAATTAAATATTTTAAAAAAATTACAGAAGGTATTATTTTGTTTAATGTAATGTAACTATTACATCTCTCTCAAAGTTTTAGACCCTTGACTCCCGTCAATTCAGGTTCTTGGACAAGGCGAGCATTGTAACAGAAAGAGACGACCCCAAAGCTCCCAACCTGTGGAAACTCAGCACCACCCATCGGGTCGAAGAACTCAAATCCCTGATCCGAATGGGTCCCATTTGGGCCGCCGGAATCCTCCTCATTACAGCATCAGCACAGCAAAACACATTCTCCCTCCAACAAGCCAAATCCATGAACAGACATCTCACAAATACCTTCCAAATCCCACCTGCATCCATGTCCGTATTCACTCAAGCCTCCATGCTAACCACCATCATTTTCTATGACCGGTTTTTCGTCCCCTTCACTCGTAAATTCACAGGCCTAGAGCGAGGAATCTCTTTTCTCACCCGTATGGGAATAGGGTTCGGAATATCGTTGTTAGCAACTCTAGCCGCCGGTTTCATTGAAATCCACCGTAAAAACACTGCTCTAACGAATGGTTTGATCGACAAACCTCAAGAAACAATTCCTATCTCGGTGTTTTGGTTGCTTCCTCAGTATAGTCTACATGGGATAGCGGAAGCTTTTATGTCCATCGGTCATCTCGAGTTTTTGTATGACCAGGCTCCAGAGAGCATGAGAAGCACCGCAACTGCATTTTTCTGGCTTTCAATTTCTCTGGGAAGTTACACGAGTACCCTTTTGGTTACTCTTGTGCACAAGTACAGTGAAGGGGCAAACGTATCAAATTGGTTGCCGGATAATAATCTTAATAGAGGGAAGTTGGAGTACTTTTACTGGTTGATCACACTTCTGCAGCTGGCGAACTTGATTTACTATGTCTTTTGTGCTAAATTCTACACTTTGAAGCCGCTTCAGATTCGTAATGAAGAAGATGAGAGGGAAAAAGAAGATGGGATTGAGATGATTAGCCATATTTAGATGGGGGGATACTGGTTTTTGGAATTAAGATTTTTCGTTGTATGACGTTTGAAGGCTTGGAATTAAAGTTTCGTCCTATGTTGCCTGAAATGATGGCTGAGAAAACTGTATTTGAATTTCTAGTACAGCCGCCATTAATATAGGGAACAGACAAGGCTTTTGCATAAGGAAATCATATAAGTTTCTTGAATCTATATGTATGTATTGGAGTAACTTTCAAACAAAAACAAAAACATCAGCTTGTATAAATCATAAATCTCGCAAGTTTTGAAAAAGGAAATTACATATAAAAAGAGATGTCTATTCTCTTCGAAGTTAACCTCAAGAACTATCATTTAGATGAGTTCTACTGAGTTTCAAATGCTTCGTTTCAAAAAAATCGACTTCATATAAATCTGAAGATGAACGAGAAATACAACAAAAACTTCGCCAGAAACTCCTACCAATGCAGGAAATGGGCTTTTACCAACATGAATATGTGTTTTACATGGTCAAGCTTTCCGGGTTCTCAATGATCTTGGAAAAGGTTTGAAGAAATGCAGCCAAGTCCGCACCGTAGATGATTCGGTGATCAGAAGTTACATTCACCTGAATATATTTTTGCAGATCATTCAGTTTCGACAATACATTTTACTCTCTTACAAATTTAAGTTCTTAACAAATGCAACAAAAAGTCATTTGCTCTGATATATGGCTCCACAGTACCCCAGAAGCTAATCGCATTTTTAAATGTGCTTAAAAATGCTACTTATGTAGATCCTTTTTCCAAGCACGACCAATTTAATTGTCAAAAATACAAGCAAATATGATTAAAGCTTCTTCTATCATGCTATTTATTTTTTGATATATTTTAAAAAGCTCGCATCCCTGACATTTTTAAATATTCTAATCACAAAATAATATCATTGCAATAAGCTTTGTCGTAAGGGTGTGAAAAATTAGCATAACGTAAACGAGATTATAAACTTACTAGCATGCGGCCTTTTACACTGAAGAATCCGTTGTTATCAGTGATAACAGAGGGCTTCGATGCTCCAACAGCCATGATAGCTCCCTGATCATCGTCCGGATACTTTTAACAACGCATTAATTTACAATTTTGTATAAAATTCAATTCTGTCATAAAAAGTTCAATCCCATCGGTAACCTGTCCAGGAGGAAGGATAGCATCGAATTTATCAACTCCAAACATACCCAAATTAGATAATGTGAAAGTCCCTACACCATGTCAAACAGCATTCCTCAGTGGTTGAAATTTTATGATAAACAAAAGTAAATTATAACATCAGAGTGGAAGTCGAACTGTTTTTTTTTGCAAATACGAGAAAAAAGCTACACCTGAAACCTGAACAAATTTCCTGCCGCTTCGCCTCTACAACTAGTAGTACTGTTAAATTACCTGAATTATACTCATGGGGTTGAAGTTGCTTTGCCCGAGCCTTTTCCACTAGCTCTTTCCATTTTTGAGACAACAGATAGAGATCCAACTATAATTTCACAAACAAGACATGATAACCTAAGGTATCAAGATTTACTACAATCAATTCCAGACGAAAGCGAAATACAATCTTAGATTTTTGTATTGTTACCTTGTCAGCATCTTGAAGAACTGGAGTGATTAAACCACCATTAATCGCCACAGCCACTGCGATATTTACACTGCTATTGTATGTAAAACTTTTCCCATCTTTACATATAGCATTCACCACTGGATGTTGAACCAATGCCATTGCTGCAGCTTTTGCTAGCAACGCAGTCATTGTTACACCCTTTGGCTTCACCTATCATTAGCATAAAAGTTAGCAAACATATTGTTTATTAAAGGCCATTTTTCATACTTCTACCTAATGTGGCAAATCGTATCGTTGATACCACAAAACAGTAGTTAAAGATGAATGGTTTTGTGTCAGTTCTCCACCTTGCTTTATCAGAAATATAAGAGATCAGCCATATGTCATTTTATGTCACACTTGGAATTACATCCTTTGTAATACCAACAGAACATTCTGTTTACTAACCAAACTTTCTGTCACACTAATTGAATGTTCATTACAGGTTACATCACGATAACATATTCTATAAGTCGTGGGTTTGGTAAATATTCAGCTGTGTAGCAGAAACTTGTAATGAACATCACTAATTGAGTAACAACTTCAGAAGATCTAATCCACAGAATTCGAAATAGTTTCCAGTGCATTGAACTATATGATATCAAGAATGTAAACATGTTTCTTAAGAAAGCCAAATGGTCCAACATCATAAATCATTAATACAACGAACAGAACAATAACTAGAATTTCAAAACCTGAGATTGAATGAATTAAACACCACTAAACTAAAATGTACCTTTTCATACAGAGCATCCAGGGCATCTGTGATGATCGGATATCCAACTCCGAAAGTCGGTACGCTTAGGCTCTCTACCATATTCTTCGACAAGGCAGCTTGCATTGAGCTGAACGCCACAACACTGGATCCTGGAATCTCAGGAAAACTAGAGGAAGCCTTTGGTGGAGCCGCAGCAGCTGCCACCGCCGGAACCACCCCAGAAACAGTAGCAGCATTGGTCTTGGGTGCCGGATGGACTCCAGCCGCCATTTCCACATCTTTTGGAGTTATCCTTCCAAATGGACCCGATCCAATTTGTTTATTTAAATCCACCTTATGTTGTTTCGCCAATTTCTTAGCATAGGGTGTCGCAACCACTTTCCCCGCTGTAGCTGGAGCTGCAGCGGAAGGAGGTGGAACATCCACTTTCTGCGTAGATACAGCAGAATTGTCTACTTTTGGGGGTGGGACGGTGGACCCACCAGATGACGCGGCGGCTTTAGCCTTGGCTTCAGCAATCTCTTCCTCAGTCTCGGCTAAGATCCCAATCGGGGAACCAACTGGCGCCGTTTCACCATCGTTGATAACAATGGCGGCCAGTATTCCGTCATAGAAAGTTTCTACATCCATATCAGCTTTATCCGATTCGACAACGACAACGGATTCGCCCTTGGATAAAACATCGCCTTCGGATTTAATCCAGCTGACGATCTTACCCTCCGTCATGGTGGAGCTGAGTGCGGGCATGAATATTTCTCGAATCTTGGCATGAATGTGAGTTACGTGGTAGGAGGAGGAGCGGTGTTTGAGAAAGAATGCAGAGGGGCGAATGAGAGGAGTGGTGGAGGAGAGGGAGTTGGAGAAGGAGAGTAACGGAGTTGAGGAAGAGTGGAGGAGCGAGGCCATTGCGGCGGAGGAAGTGGCGGTGGTGCCGTGGTTGTGCAAGTGGAAAATGTATGGGGGGCGGGGATAGAAATGAAGAGTGGGCGGAGAAGACGAGGGAGAGTTGGTTTGGAGTTGCTTCGAGTAGTCCGCTGATGAGGTGGAGTTCGTTGGGCATACGAATAACTGTTGGATTAATATTAAAATTTATTTATTTTAATTATTTTTTAAAAATAGTTTTATGATGCGGTTTTATGAAAAAACCCAAATAAAAAAAAAAATGAACTCAAAAGGATTTAGATTGGAAGATAAGACTAAAGAAATTTTGGGTCGAATCCTTGACGGTGAGTAAACACGATCAAAAGACGCAAAGGGATTGTTCAAGAACCTTAAACTCGAATTCTCAGTTATTACATCTTTAGACATTCTCTATTGATTTATCATATCAGTATACGATTTTCTCCACATGCTGACGCTCTTCTGGACTTACCAGAATTTCTCTTCCATTTGATTTACCTGTAAATCACAAGTTCATGAATGAAATATCCATGATGTCAAAGGGAGCTCATTAATCTCATCTCTGAATCCCATACCACATTTACCAATTTGGCCTTTTTGGGTTGGGTCATCTCTCTAAATTTGACTGTAGTACTTCGATTTCTCCCATCGTAATTAAATGAATAGAGAAGACAATGATGGATATGATAAGTAATGTAATGATTAAAAAGTTGTGAAATGATTGTAAAAATAGTATGTGATAAATTATATAATGTTTGATTGGAGGATAAGATGTTGATAAGGATTATTATTTGATAAAATACAAAATACCCTCATTAATTATAATAATAAAATATAACTAAGTAATAATAGATATATATATATGTATAATAATAATATAAAGAAATTAATATTATTAATTACATATATATATAATAAAATCTAATATAATATTAATATATATAATATATGTCTGTGTATATATAAATAATAAAGTCTATAAGTCTCTAAAATTATTTTATTCTCCTTCCTCAAATAAGAAATAATTATATATTCATAAAATAAGAAATATAATAATACCTAATCTAAAAATATTCAAATTAATTCATATATAATCATAAAAAATTATATATATATATAATATTAAGAATCCCGTGATCATAATATCACATAATCATCATCTAATATTTTAAGTAATAACTATCTTATGTATATTTAATATGGGGGGTTTGGGTGTAGTATAAGAGATCTAATTTAGAATATTCTCTTATCTTACATTAGAATAATAAGAAATCTCTTAGAATCTTCGAATCAGAATAGTAGAGATATATAATCATAATAGTATATATAAGATAATCTAATATTAATATAATACAATAATCATAATATAGAATAATAATCATAATAAAATAGAGAGATAGATCTATCTAGAACATAATTCTCCTATATCTTATTATCTGTATATCTAATAATAATATTAATCTATATATAATTTATATACATTATTATAATATATATATCATATATATAATAATAAACATAGTAAATATATATATATATATATAAAATATACGTGTGTGTATATATACATATATATAATAGTAATAATAATAATAATAATAATAAGAATAATAAGAATAGTATATATATAATATTTATAAATTATTATATTAATAACATATTATAATAATTATTATTATTATTACATAATATATATATTTATGCATATATAATAATAATAATAATAAGTAATATATATAATTTATATATATTATTATTATTATTATATATATATACACACGTGCGTGCATGTGTATATATATATAATAGTTATAATAATAATAATAATAATATATAATTATTTTTTGGCGAAAATTTCAAATTTTGAGATAGTGAAAAAGGCGGGAAGGGGTATTTATGTCATTTTGTTATAAAGTGGGATTAGAGTGTGATAAATATGGTGTGATAATTTGTGTTAAAAATCGAAAAAAAAACATGGGATATGATAAGTAATACAATGATTAAAAAGTTATACAACACTCCAAACGGAGCCTAAGAGACACATTCTTTGGGTTGTAAGACACCTCGACGTCACAAATTTAATGCACCCTGAACTCTAAAAGGAGTACTTCCTATGATTTTACTTGCAACAATTAATTTATTCCATAAAATATTTATTTTCACATTAATTAAATATCAATACATTAATTTTACACTTAATGAATTTGATTAAAATAAATAACTAAATAATTTATTTAAACAGTTACTTTCAATTAATGGTTCAAAATCGAGAACAAATGGAACTGACTAAGTTTCAGAAGAAATCAAACTTTGTTAATCGCTCTAAACACCATTCAAGATCCAGGTTTGCCGTTTGTTTGAAAACTTTCGGGGGGAGCAATTAAGAATTTAGCATAAAAGGAAAGAAAGGGAAGGTGCAAGCGCTGATTCCAATTTTGTACAGGAATTTTAAAAATTGAGTGTTTGTTGTCTTATTTTAGTTTATCGGATCCGACATCGGAGAAAAATTATAAATAAAATATTAATTTTTTATATAAATAAAATGATTGCCTTTTTCGTCCCAATAGATCGAAACTATCTATAAAACTCAACACACAAAATCCAAAAATGTAGGTGTGAGATATGTATCAACTTATTCCATCCAAGTCACAAGAAAGTTCAAGTCAGTATTGCTTGTGTGCTCAGATTGACAGTTGCATGGTCAAGAGCGGCTGACTGACTGAGGGGCTGGGCTTTCACCTGCTGAACCAGTAAAAGATTCATACCATTATATAAATGGTCGAGGCTTGAGGCGCAGACATGAGGCAAGGCACATAAAAGAAAGAAATGTGAGAGACACGAGGAGTGATTGGAGAGGAAGAATCGGTGAGTTATCCGGATAGTTTTTTGTTTGACAAAATATGAGTGAATTCCATATAGTGCAATCCATTGTAAATCATAGTAATGGATTGAGGGGGTGTAAATTCATGTATTGTAATACCTTGTACACTCAAAAAGTGAATCAATGAGAAGGGCCTCCCGTGGAGTAGGATGTTCATATCCGAACCACGTAAAGTAAATCGTGTTGTGTTCTTGATTTTCTTTATTCATTTCACTGATGATTTCTTGCTATAATTATCTTGCATGTGTCGGTCATCATTATGTGCTTGTAATCTGTCGTAACATGTGTTCTGTTGTTGGCCTGTTATATTTGTTAATAATAATCTTGCTGCTTGGGATCGAAGTGCGTGAGTTCTTGACTTGGTAATCTGCTGCTGTCAAGAAGTTTTTATCGCATTTGTTCTGTCATTCGATCGAGTTCATTAGTGTTCTTTGGGTTAATTCAAATGATGGGTTTCATTGGTTATTTGGCTGTCAAAATCGTCCTTGTATCAGTAATGAATATGGCTTAATTCATAACAGTAAGAAACGGAAGACACCGAGAACTCAAATTACATAGTAAAGATGAAAATAATATGACAAAAGGATTAATGCGATGTGAGGCAAAAAATATGGTGCACAATTCAATGCATTTTTCTTCCAACCCTGGCCTTCTTTCCCTACATCTCGTCTCCATGTGCAAACACGCAAAAATCCAACATTCCACATGCAAACACTCGCACATAAATCTCAGTAAGTTTTGAAAAATATTCTCACATCCCAAAATCTGATATTGTCACCTCATAATCTTCAATGAAGTTCATTCGGTATCATTTGTCTATAAATTAAACTAAGAATACAACGGAAGTGCAGATACTTGTCGGGTTCAAAAGGTATATAACTCGATGGTTGTTAGCCTATGCATACATTATGATTTTACAATTATAAAAGAACAGAATATCATTTGTAAGCATTTTTTAATTGAAAAAGAGACAACAATTTTCATTGTACATAACATTATGTGTACAATTCATAATATTGAATTCTTCCGGGGCTAACGCCAAATCGGAAAAATATCTTAAGTACTGAAGAATCTGTCTTCAAATCCATTGCCAATATGTACTGTATAGGTTCAAAGATCGCGGTACTTTCTTGATTCAATGACAATAACATGTCGAAACCACCATTCTTGATCATGTTTCTTTATCAATTCCACGGGAAATAAAAGAATCCAAAAAACAGAGTATTCGTATCAAGCCCCGAAGAAAACAGTGTAGCCTTTCAACATTTAGTCAGGATTTCAGCCCCAGTTTTGGTGATCAGAATTGTATGCTCAAACTGTGCTGCAGGGCTGCCATCTGCTGCTAAGGTAGTCCATTTGTCTGCCCATGATATGCAATCTGTTGTTCCCAATGTAAGAATCGGTTCTGCAACAAAAATGATGGAGTTCACTTTTGAAAATGCTCAAACAAATTACAAGAACAATATTCATAGGAGAATCCCTTGGCCGAGTTCAGTTTGTTCTCGAGGAAATAGAATGTCTTCTTAATTAATTAATTTAATACAAAAAAAACCACACTCACCGATTGTAAAAGTTTGCCCTTCAACCATGTTGCCCGGCTTGTCGTTACCTATTATAGAAAATGAATTTACAAAAGCGCATAATGTACCAAAAAAAAGAAAACACCGATCGACTAATGAAATAAGGAAGCATACTTGCTAAAAGAGGGATATATTTATGAGGCGTAATTTGGGACTTTCATATTGTACATAGTCAAATAAATAGGATATGTAAAGAAGCTATGCCATTGCAAGCTCGGTTTCTAATGGATGGATCAACTTTTACGACTTATCAACACAATCTTGATTTGATTTGCAGAAAGTTATGTAATCCAACCTACAGAGCAATTTGGTGTGCTTGCCATCTTATAAGGGCGGGGACACTACGCATCCAAGGTGCCGACTTCTCAATCTTGAAGGATCTTAAATATTTGTTTTATATCATTTTAGATTTTTTGACCCGTGAAACTTGGTGTTTCCTCCCATCTGAATTCATTCTTGACAGATTAAAGCAAGTTGAATGGACAATTTTCAATGAATTGCTCACGTTGGTGAAATATGAGAGGTTCGGAGTGAAAAATTTTCCCAACGCCATGTCCAACAAACCGGTCCACAACGCCATAGCCATATTTTTCAGCATGCTCACTGAGACAACAAACAGGAGTAAACAAGAGCTTGAGAACCCAAATATAGTTACGCGTCATCACTTTTGCAGCTAAAAAATTGTTTGAAAAGTCAATTTGACAAAGTCGAAAACCATATAAGAGAATGGAAAACCAGTTTATCATGCATAACAGTCCAAAGTTTTGGTATATAGTCGTGGTCGAAAAATCAATTTTCCAATCAGAATTCCATGTTTTTAAGGTCTCTTTAAGTCTCAACTTTGTTTGATGTTGTCGACCCAAACTTGCTTTTGGCCCGAAAGGACCAAAAGAAAGATAGTGCAACCGTACTAGCATTAACACACTAAATCCCATCAAATAAGCATGAAATGGTAGCCTCAAATACCTGATCATCTGCCCAATAATCTTGAACGGGGCACCATGTTTGCAAACATCTATAGCTTTATGCATGCATACTTCTGTCACCTGACATTAAATAGGAAATATAAATCAGGGATTCTAATTGTTATTATCAATGAATAATGAATAATAATTTAGTAACTAAAACTAAACGAGAGAAACATCACACTGGGCTTCTTTGAACAATATAAAAATCAAAGATACCTCTACAAGTTGTTTCATTGCATCACTCACATTACCACACAAAAAGGTCTTCGATGTATCTCCATGATAACCCTGTAGAATAGAAAACAATAGGAAATATAGCAATCAAAAATAAGGACATGAATGTGTATTATCCTGAAGAAAGTGTCTTGTGATAAATAAATAAAAAGGTGATGTATGGTAACATTTCAATTTAGATGGAAGGTAGACAATGACATGATGTTGGCTTTTATACTAAAAAACATACATTTAAGTACCGCCACATCAATGCTTATTATATCACAATGAAAGGTAGACGATGGTATGATGTTGGTTTTTTAGTATAAAAAAAACGTACGTTTAAGTATACCGTCACATCAATGTTTATTATATCACCATCCTGCATACCAAATGAAACTATTAGATGCAGAAAAGCAAATATCAGCAAGTAGAGGCTAGGCTGTCAATATTCGACATAAAACCTGTAATTGGCGAGAATCAGGTATTCCATGGCACATACACTCATTAACTGAAGTGCAAACACTCTTTGGAAAGCCCCCGTACCCTAGAGGTGAAGGATATGCGCCCGCATCAATGATCATTTTGTGAACAGCTCTATCGATTTCATTGGTATTTATTGATGGCTGCATTGAAATTTAATGGCACATAAATTTCCTTGAACAACAAAAAGTAAATCTACCATCAGGTACAAATTCGAGGGTAGGGAGAAAAGTAGATAGTTCTTTATAGTAAGCTGGGAACAACCTTAGACTCGTATAACCATGCATAACAGACCATGTGGAAATAATAAAAAAACAAAACAAAAAAAAAAGATGTAAATATGGCTAACATAAACCCGTAGCCATAACAGGGCTGCTACCACCACAGACTTATAACTTTTTCCCACAATTTCTTTTACAAATTTTCTCGGACCACGAGCTGTTCAACCCAAACAAATAGAATACGGATCCATCATATTCATATCCCAACATACTAAATAATGTCCCAAAAAAAACAAATCATGAAAATTCTCACCCTTACTAATGATCCTGCATAGTCTAGCACCCGAGCAGCAAGCTCACCTGCAGCCTTCATGCGAGCTATACCTTCAGGATCGTGAATTTGGTGTTCGCTGGAAATTTCTGGCAACAATTTTGAACCAACATAAGGAGGTTTTGGAATACTATCAGGTACAGGAAGTCTTGGATATACTTTTCCACGCCTCAAAGAAGGTCTTCTATCAGATGTTGACGATGTTTGAAGCTCCCGTTGCCTATGCGTCAATAGAAAAAAAAATCAAGCACGGACAGATAAAACATCAAAAAATTATTATCATCACAGGTTCAAATGTAAATGAAGATAAAACTGGAAAGCAACATGTTGCGTAAAAAGGTATAATCCAAGTTAAGAATTAATCAATCATTCGGAAGTCCGAAGGTGGTAAAAAGAATTTCTTTTCATGTGATTCAAAACTGCAAATTCCCTTAAAAAAACCCATTGAAGATATGGCTTCAGAGAAGAAAATCAGAAGTCACAGCAGCCTATCTTGATTTTATTTCGCGAATATCATTGACAAATATATAGTCGAAATAATCTGCATGATACTAAAATAAAAACTCACAGATGCATAGTTTATTTACCTCCTAATTCTGATTGCCTCCTCCAAACCAGATAACCTTTTTGACAGTATTACAAGCTGCTTTGTTAATTTTGAACCTTCATGTCCTTTCAAAAAAATGTATCCAAGAAAATTAGATCCGAGAAAGTTCACAAGAAAACACCAATATCACAGGCACAATTGGCTACTTAAACCAAAAAAAAATCAAATTTCGTCCAGCATCTATGCATCATCCAAATATACCAGATTGATCCATTTCTAACTTTGTTTCGTTATCATTTCATCATTCTAAATGTACAAGCATATGTTCGAATTTTAGAATATTTCCAAGTTCACTTTCACGGAATCACCACGTTACTTTCACTGTTTCACACAAATATAATAGAAAGCACAACAAAAATTAAGATAATTTTTTAAATTTTGAAATGATTTCACGGAGGAATTAAATTGAACCAGTACGGATGTTTGATAGAGTATAAAACTATCATTGTACAGCCAAAATTTAGGGAGAAGCTGATTAAAGATCCCAAGATTGTAACTTTCTACTTCTTGATCAACAAATAACACCCCGTATCAAAGTAAAACCATAGCCCACTCCAAATTCCAAAGTTATAAGCATAAGCATCTATTTGCACACAGACAAGGTAGAAAAAGAGTGGCATACTAGAGATAGGTAAAAGTTGAGCGGGGGAGAGTGGAGATCCCATAACAAGCGTTGAAGACGATGAAAATTTGGCGTCGCCATTGAAAAGTGCAGACGAGAGGTGCAGAGAGGTGGCTGTGCTACGTGAAATTGATGTATTTGCATAAGCCATTCCTATTCGATTAGAATTCGAAAGGGATAATGAGGATTTTTATTTTATTGCAAATTATTATTTTTTTTTTTAAGATGAATTTTTATTGCAAAACTGGATTGTTACGATATTTTGTGCTCCACTATTCACTGTAAGACCCAAAACTAAAAGTATAGCAAATTTCGGGTTGGTATTAGGATGAGAAAGTTTTTTCGTTTCAGTCTACCAAAAATAATTGCTTTCAACTAAGTCCATTTCATATTACAATGACCAAAATAGCACTAGATTGTTATCAAGATTAACTCGAACACGTCGTCGTCAATAATGCCTTCTCTTCCAACAATCTTCAATACAGTGTCGTCAAGTGGTGTACATCGAATCTGAGACATCACACCGTCGGTGAAGGAATGGTAGGCTACCGCCGCCGTCTCCTCATCTAGCCGCGACATCACACCGAAGATGACGAGAGAACCACCGGATGCATCATTTTTCGGTACATGCAATCAGCTGCATAACTAATGTTTTAGCATAAATTTGAAAAGCACATTGTACACTTTCAGTGTTCCTGTAGCCCGGAGAGAGAGGTGCGGTTGTGCTTTGTACCTGTTAGTGTGAGAGAGAGACAAAGCATGAAATTAAGGAAGAAGAAAATTGGCTCCTGCCCAGCTAACTTAAATCTCTGCAACAAAGAGCACTGATATTTTTTCTGGACTTAAATCTTAAGCCCTTAATGTAATTTTCACGTCTGCTGGGAGAAATGAATATCATCATGAAAAGCTAAAGAGTTACAGAGAAACAACAAATTATGAGTCTATCGGTGCATGTATTACATGCACCGACTTATTAAAATCTTGAAAATATTATGCTTCTTGATTTTCTGAAATTTGTTAAAATTTTGCTTTGCTTGGGTTGGATGGGAGGATCAATAGCTTGGGGAAATAAAATTGGCAAAGAATTCTTTACATGGCCGTGCATTTTTTTGGTTAACGAGAATACCTGAGTCTATCGGTGCATATAATTTACATCAATCGATAGACTCAGACGGTTCATGTGAATTACATGCACCACTAGGTAATTCCTAGCAATATTTATTATGCTTATTGTCAATCGATTGCTCCGGATCGATTGCTCTGCCACCACTGCGATATTCTACGGTTTAGTGGTGCACTTAATTTAATGTAAATTATAGAGGTGCACTTAATTTAATGTTGTTGGTACACCTAATAACCTAATTCAATTTAAAGTCTACCAGTGTTTGCATTTATACTACACTGATGCATGTAATTTACGTGCACCACCATACTCATGTAATGCATGTATATTATATTTGCATGCATTGTATGAGTCTAGTGGTACACGTAGTTTACATGCACCGCTAGACACAAGTTTATAGCTATGAACAACTCATGCAATTAACTTTGTTTCTTTCTTGTCAATTGAAAGTATATTACATTACATGCATTACATAAGAAAAAGTTGTTTCGACTCAATCCACCAAAAATAAATGTTTTCAACTAGTAGTGCATGTATGTTACATTTATATGCACCTCATAAGTTGTTTAGTCTCTATCGGTGCATGTAGTTTACATGCACCGATGGACTTTATTTTGGTTAAAGACATTACATAAGTCTATCGGTGCATGTAATTTGCATGCACCGATAGACAGCGGTGCATGTAAATTACATGCACCTTGTTAGTCTCGTGCACGCATCGCATAGACTCACATACATCATACGAGTCTATAAGTGCATGTGATTTATATGCACCTCTAAAATTATACGGTGCATATATATTATTTTTATTTTTCTATACTGTAAAGTGAGTATTTTGCCTTTAAATTTAGTGACTTTTTCTTGTCAATTAAAGTATATTACATTCACATGCATCACGTAAGAAAAAGTCACGGCTCCGTTTGTAGCCTTATCTATTTCGAATTTTGCTAGAAAATGTTTCATTAAGTTAAGAAACTTTTTGACACACAGATTATGTGCACCATAATAGAAATAACAAATCAATGTTAAGTGAAGAACAAAAATCCTATAAAACAGGAAAAATCGTCAAAATTTTCTATTTTTTTCATTTAGTTAAAAATTATTGCAAAGTAAAAATTTGTCATGTTGTCTTTAAAATATTACTAAATATTATGAGTTGCACTATTGAGCATACATGATAATTTCACAAAAGAGAAATGACGTGAAATTATGAAAGGAAATTCATCTACAGTTTCTTAATAATTTACAAGTAATGAAAAATGCAACGATGCATCGTCACTTGAATGAGAAGCAGTGACGAAATGCTAAAAAATCAATCTGCTCATGTTGTTGCTGTAATCAAAATCAGAATTGAAATTGTTTTTGCGTATCTTGGGGATGAAGGTGTAGAGCAAGTGATATTTTAGTCATAATTAATGGATCAATTATATTAGTGTTTGATAAAATGGTCTTATCTGAAATAAGCTTTCTAAAAGATGTATTTAGTTGAAAGAAGATTTTTTTGAGAGATTTAGTTGAAAGATGGTTTGTGAAGTAGTATCTTCTTGTAATTTCATCTTAAAAGTATCGAGAACAGAAAAACTCTACATATTTGGGCTGTCGTAGGCCCAGAACATAAAGGAAGATAAAAATATGGTATAATCGCGAGGGATCAATGTACGCGGCTATGTTTACCAGCGCCGAGATTCTAGATGTGGCTTCAACATATTCAAAGTTTGATTTTGTGTACATATAACACTTTGCCCCTCATATCACTTATTTCCTGATGTTTTCTCCTGGTGACTCGGCTCAAATATCATTTTATCATGGCCCAAGCTCAGGCGAGCATAAACGCATGTATAATGATCTCATATAGTAACTATTTTGTATCTGTCGACGCTTTACAAAAATGATTAGCCTAAATTATAGTAGTCCATCGTAACTCATTATAAACTATTTTAAACTTTTAATTTTTATCCATATGAGATAAGTGTATTAATATAATGAAAAAATTCAACCCAACTTATCCATAATAGAATGCGTCGGCATATCACACTTTCGAGGTCAAAAGTATAATATAATATTTATTATCATGACTCATATAATAGTACGCAACCTTCACTTGATTAAGAAATTAAACCTTCAGGATTAGATGTGGCCGTTTGAAGAAGTCAAGAGATTAGAGGAGTAAAAGGCCAGAAGACTGATGGCCGCGTTACATGTTCAACCAACCTTCTTGGCCTTGTAATCCAAATTATAATTATCAAAATACAAGTGATTTTGTGTTGATTATGGTGTAATTAATGTAATGACATTCAAGATCCGTTGAGTGTAGATATGGACGCAATACTTAATACAAAATCTCTTCAGTAAAATGTATGGTTTACCTAATATTCTTACCTAACTTTGCAAATAAAATTAATGGTTAATGATTATAAATTTTTTCAAATCATTTTTCCTTTGAATTTTAATGTCAATTATGAGAAGATTTTATTACTAGTATAAAAAGATAAGTGTAGGAAAGAATCTGTGAAAATCTTAATATTTCTGTCCCATTGTAAGCGATTACACGCTAGGACAAACTTTAATAATCAGGATAATATAATGTATATATATAAAATAAGATGGAAACCAAAATAAATTTTATATTATAAAATGTCGAGACAGGAGGGAGCCATGGCTATATCAATCCACGAGACCTTCACGTGTGACCTGACTTTTATTGCTTACAGTACAAATTAAAGAATTTTTAATGTAAAATTTAATCCAAGAATACCAGAATGGGACACTAAAAATTACCTGTAACCAGACTTAGATTATCGTGTAAAATTCTATTCTTTTTTAATCAATCACCACTGCTCTTCCGTGATCAAAATTGATTTTTTATACATTTTCAAAAAAAAAAAATCGAATTATAATGCACAAAAAACTCATTCATTCCGTATATTTACTTAAATTATGTTGATTTTTTTGAACAATAAGATGATATTACAATAAGCAATACATATTTTTTTGAAAAAATAAAATAAGTTAATTTTGTATAATAAATAGGGTTTTGTTTTTCAAGAAAATAGGGATTTTGGATAACTTGTAACCTATTATATTGTGTTAATATAATAGTATGAATTTTGAATTTTTTTTAAATTTGATCAAGGAATCTTTTAATTACACAAATCCCGGGTGATAAAATGGTACAGGCACGCTAAAGGTTAGCATGAGAGGAACACGAGAAGAAGCAAGTGGGTTGATGTGTTATTTTTTTTTTAATACTGCAAAACGAAAATTATATATTAAAAGGGCTAAATGTTAAATAGGTCATCACAGCCTAGAAACCCCTGTTTCTTGGGTTATAAAAATTCAATTAAATAAAATAAGTTTGGAGGAGAATATGGCACACGACCATTTGCAATTCACGTGGGATTTTGACTGTTCATATTGCTGATTATGTGTGAACAAATATATATCATTGATATTTAAGCTATTTATTTATAATAACAGATAGGAGCAATTTAATAAAAATGCATGTATTGGAATTTACCTGCAGATATTAAGATTTTTTAACCAAAATTATGGTATATATAAGGTTATCCATCGCTAGTATATGAGCACTACCCCAATACTAGATCTAATGATCAATAAATAATTTGTATATGTTAAAGAATTACCGTCTCATCTAAAAGCTCGAGCTTATAGAGATATTAGACAATTTATTATTTATTCTTAATATTCCCCTCACTTGTGGGCCGATTTGTTCCTCTTTTTTGAGAGGCCCATCAAGTGAATATTTAATGTGAGTGGAATTGTTGTTTGTGAGTTTTGAACTCAGGACCTTGTCGTTAGCCAGATACTCTGATACCATAAAGAATTACCGTCTCATCTAAAAGCCCGAACTTATAGAGAGATGACAATTTATTATTTATTCTCTAACATACGTGAGATCCACATATTCAATTAACCATGTATAATTTGTATTATATTTGAAGGAAAAGTAGCATTTAATGAAATTGTTATTATTATCATATTATAATCATACCTAAATGGGGAAGGTATGGTGTCGGGTAAGGTCTCCCAAAAAGAGGTCAGGGACCCCTTTAAGAACCTAAAGGCCACCACAGTTGCCTCTTTAATCGACCAATTATTTAGATCTCACCCTTATATAAGAACCCCACTTCTTCACTCAAAATCTCAGAGCCCTTGAAGTTTCTCGAAGAGTTAATTTTGCTTCGATTTTACAGAAGAAAATCCCATTTTTCATTATCCTAAAATGAATATGCTGATGAAGAGTAGCAAGAAAAGGGGGATTTCAAGTAGAGGGCTTGGAAGAGTGCTTAGGGAGCAAAGGGCTAAGCTCTACATTATTAGGAGATGTGTTGTTATGCTTATTTGCTATCGTGATTGAAGTTTGATTGTTTAACCCCTTCTTTTATTACTCCTTTTCTTCTTTCACAATCATTTTGCTTGTTTTTTCCCTGGCTGGCTTCGTTAATATGTACATATGTGCGGCGGGTGGCCAGTGTTAGCCTAGATCTCGACAATTTGTACTGCTTTTTGCCTTTGTTGGGCGCTTTATGTGTAAATCCAGTAGCTTAAATCGGAATTATGATTTAATTATGAACTTTTACTTTTTGTCATAATTATTTTCTTGAATTAATTATTATTGGGATAGTGATGTGCGGCTACTATTTAATTTTAGTAGAGTCTTTTTTAGAGTGTAGAACAATATGTTAAAATTGTACTTAATTATTATTTCGTTTAGCTTTAGATTAAAAGCACAGATAATATAATGAAAATAAAAACTTAATTTATCGATCTTTGCATATTATACGTGATAAAAAAATAAAACAATCCAAACCCCATAAAACAATCTTGCATTAAAGCCAACAGGCGGATGCTTTGTTCTACAAGTCAAAGCCAATTAATTAGTTTTAGCT
This sequence comes from Haberlea rhodopensis, assembly GCA_907163345.1. NCBI lineage: Eukaryota > Viridiplantae > Streptophyta > Magnoliopsida > Lamiales > Gesneriaceae > Haberlea > Haberlea rhodopensis. Next base: position 30,835,675 of record CAJQUN010000001.1, read on the forward strand.
TCGCTGTCAATGATATTTTGAATGTACAATTAATTCAACACCAATTTCAGCTACTCAAGATATATTCCAAATTGACCTCTCGTACCTACTTAAAAGGGGAGTCTGATCATTATCAAATCCCTTGTAACAATAAGATTTTTATTAAAAATGTTTTTTTTTTTCATATCAAAACAATAGATTTTGAGTATATGATTTTATTATTTCTGTTATTACTTATTTAAAAAAAACAACATATAAAATCAGAAACAAAGAAACAAGTCATGAGATGTTTTTGGCTGCTTTAACTTATGTGGTGATATTTTTATAATAAATTGAAGTTTATTAAATTATTATTTTTATTTTAATAAATACTCTAGGTTTTTGTTTAAAATCAACTTTTTCTAAATCTAAGTAAAAACAATGTAGAAACGATTTGAATAAGCAGTTCAAAACATAAAGTGAGTGTCGTTTTTAGGCCTCTTTCAGCATATTAACAAACTAAAATAATATAGCTCGTAAAAATCGAATGATTGGGATAATTATAATTTGTAGTATTTAATTTTTTGGAGCATTAAGAAATTACGAAAAAAATTGTGCAAATAAAATGTATTGGACATGCCTGTATATACATATATATGACAAATTTTCCCCTTTTTAAAAAAAATTTCCTGCATAAGCTACGTGTCATAAACCTAGGGGCGAATGTTTTATCATGAGTGGTAAAATTATAGAACTTTTAATATATGGTAATATATATAATTTTTGAGGGGAAAGCTACCATCTTATTTACGTAAAATCACCCTATATAATATAAACCAGGTGTCCTATAAGTATCCGATATAATACGACGTGTTTCTTGAGCCAAACAACTTGTGCAATATTACAAACTGGAAACTTGGAGTATAGACATCAAAACGAAACATAAAAAATCCAAATTAAACCAATACCCTAAATAGATATTTTGGTGAGTAGGGTATACAGCGTCAGCCATGCTGCTGATCAGATGCATAAAAAATACAAAAGAAAATTCCCTTGTCCCCCACAGATTGTTATCATTTAAGCAAGGCTGACTCAGTTCAAATAAATGTAATAAATAGCCCTCTCAAAGGATATATTGACTAAATTTTCAAATATATAATTAGGTATTTTCGATTTGTATAGTAAATAAGCATCCCGACTCGTCCCAACACAAAGATGATGAGCCAATATAACCCTTTTCTACCACCTATTACTTGGTTCTCCCTTTAATCATTTCATGTATGCATTTTCTATCGTCTCCAAACATGAATTCCTACACTATGATATTTTTTTTTTAGTATAAGGGGAAGGGGTACTCGAACCCTCGACAAATATGGGGGAGTCCAGTGACAACCAGCAAGTTACAACATGATTTTACCACACTTAGATTTTAATTCATAGCTTAGGACCTACGTACACATACACACGACAAGGTATATTACTCCGTGTTTTTTTAAGGATTTCTACATAACCTTATCTATATTAACGTCGTCCTTCATTTTCTGTTGTATATTGTATCCATGTACTAAAAGCCTTTCTATATTTGCTTAGAAGTTAGAACACAGATATCGTTCCAAATCAAATGACTTTGATGGATCTAATGCTTGCCGGCAATGTCATTCATTAATTAGGTGTACATATGTTGGAAAAATGAAATAAAAAAATGAAAAAAAATATATTTGAGTGCTCGATCGATCGAGCTCGTCAGAAAAATTTCGTTTCTTTTGTTGCAAGAGCTCGATCGATCGAGTCTTGTTTCTGTTACGTGAAATGGTGTGTCTATTCACATTCGAGTGCGATTTTTCGAGATGTGATGCCTCCAAATGGTATCCTTTCTTGGTTTACGATAAATACAATAATTCCCTAATTGATTAAATATCAGATTTCGAAATTCAATCAAATAATAAGTTAAAATTGAGAGCATTTTGTTGTTCATCAAATTTCTTCTTATTGACTGCTTTGAACCTTTGTGGTTTGAGGACTTGTGATTTGGAGTGCTCTTATCACAAGTCATGGTCATTGTATCTTGGGAGACAAATTGTCATACCAAACCGTTAGCACCAAGGCGGGGCAATATTGTCTTAAGGACGGAGATTACAAATCTCGCCTCGACATTAAACTTTGAAGCCATTGTTATTTTGCTACATTCCTGAGATACACTCTGAGAGAAAAATCGACACAAATGGTTTCTTCAAGTGCAACAACGACTCATGTTCATCATGGTGAAAGGCCTGAAAAGTTCAATGAGAACGACTTCAAGCGGTGGCAACAAAAGATGCTATTTTACTTGACCACACTGAGTTTGGCAAGGTTCTTAACCGATGAGGCTCCTACGGTTGAAGAAGGAGGGAGTGACACCCAAAAGAGGTCGTCACTTGATGCATGGAATCAAAGCGACTTCCTATGCAAGAACTACATCCTAAATCGGTTAGATAGTAAATTATATAATGTTTATTGTATTGTGAAAATAGCAAAGGAACTTTGAGCATCGCTGGAAAAAAAAGTACAAATCCGAGTATGCCGGCATGAAGAAATTCATAGTTGGACAGTTCCTGGATTTCAAGATGGTTGATACCAAGCATGTGATGGCGCAAGTGCAAGATCTACAAGTGATTTTGCATGACATTCATGCGGAGGGAATGAGTCTAAGTGCTTCTTTCCAAGTCGCTGTTATGATTGAGAAATTGTCTCCTATATGGAAGGACTTCAAGAACTATCTGAAACACAAACGAAAGGAGATGAGTCTTGAAGATCTTGTGGTTCAACTACGAATCGATGAGGACAACAAAGTTTCCGAGAGCAAGGCGAATATGTTTAAAATGGAACCACGGGGTAACCTAGTTGAACAAAGAACCGGATCAAAGCGTAAGTTTGACGGTACGGCCTCCAACAATGGCAAGGCGAAAAAGTTCAAAGGAAAATGCTATAAATGCGGAAAGCCAAATCACATGGCAAATGATTGTCGCAACAAAGACACTCGTGGGAAAGCAAAAGATCAAGTCAATGTGACCGAACATGATCGGATCTCGGATGACTTGAATGATGTAATGTTAACCACTGTGATCTTTGAAGCGAACTTGGTGGACAATCCTATGGAATGGTTCGTCGATTCTGGCGCAACCTGACATGTGTGCTCGGACAAAGCCATGTTCTCCACATACATTCCAATAAGTGGGTGCCAACTCTACATGTGAAACTCCACTGCATCTCCGGTAGTTGGACTAGGGAATGTGGTTCTAAAGATGACTTCGGGAAAGGAATTGACTTTGATAGATGTCCTACATGTTCCCGACATCCGAAAGAACCTGATATCCAGACCGGCACTAGTCGAGGCGGCTTTTAGACTAGTTTTAGAATCTGGAAAAATTGTACTCTCCAAAAATGAAGTTTTTGTAGGAAAATGATATATGGAGAAAAACCTATTAAAAATGAATGTAATGACGATTATACGTCAATTTGAAACCAATAAAGTGAATGATTCTACTTATTTGATTGAGTCTCATAATTTATGGCATGATTGTTTGGGTCATGTGAATTATTGTTCACTTAACAAATTAATGAAGTTAAACTTATTGCCTCAAATATGTTAACTTGAACCATAAGTGTGAGACTTGTGTAGATGCTAAGTTAACGAAACCACCATTCCATCCAATTGAAAGAACTACGACACCTCTTGAATTAATTCATACGGATCTATGTGATCTAAAGTTTTTGGAAACTAGAGGTAGAAAAAAGTACTTCATTACATTCATTGATGAATGTACGAGATATTGTTATGTCTATTTGCTAAGAAACAAAGACGAGGCCTTGTAAGTATTTAAACAATACAAGAATGAAGTTGAAAATCAACTTAGCAAAAAAAAAATAAAGAATATTCGAAGCGATAGAGGTGGAGAATATGGAACACCGTTTGAAGAATTTTGCACTGAGTATGATATTATTCACCAAACCACTGCCCCCTATTCATCACAATCAAATGGTATTGCCGAACGTAAAAATCGAACTCTAAAAGAGATGATGAATGATATGTTGATAAGTTCTGGATTACCACAAAACTTGTGGGGGGGGGAGGGGAGGGAAGCAATCCTATCGGCCAACTATGTTCTAAACAAAATACCACACAAAAGTAAAGATGAGACTCCTTATGAGTTATGGAAAGGCCACAAACCTTTCTACAAATACTTGAAAGTGTAGGGATGCTTGGCTAAGGTAGAAGTACCAAAACCAAAGCAAGTGAAAATTAGGCCTAAAACAATAGATTGTGTATTTATTGGTTATGAAAACAATAGTAGTGCATATCGATTTTTAGTACATAAATCTGAAATAAGTGATGTGCATGAAGGTACAATCATGGAATCAAGAAATGTGGTATTTTTTGAAGAAACATTTCCCTACAAAACAAACAAGAAAATGTCCTGAGAAAAGGACGTTTAAAGAAGCTATCGATGACTCAAAAGAAATTGAAGAGCCACAACGTAGCAAGAGGACCAAAGTAGCTAAGACTTATGGTCCTGACTTCATGACATATATGTTGGACAATGAACCAAGATCGGTTAGTGACGCATTATCTAGCCCTGATGCTCCTATGCAGAAAGAGGTTATTAATGGCGAGATAGAATCAATAATGCAAAACCGCACGTGGGAATTGATAGACCTTCCAACCGGAAGTAAACCATTGGAATGCAAATGGATTCTGAAAAGGAAATATGCGTCTGATGGTTCAATTGATAAGTACAAGGAGAGACCCGTGGCAAAGAGATATAGACAAAAGGAAGGCATTGGTTACTTTGATACATATTCACCAGTCACGAGAATTACGTCCATTAGAGTGATCATTGCTATCGCTGCTCTAAACAATTTAGAGATACATCAAATGGATGTAAAAACAGCATTTCTCAATGGGGAACTTGAGGAGGAAATTTATATGAAACAACCCGAGGGTTTGTGGTTCCCGGACAAGAGTAATTGACTATGAATAGGGTGAGGGAGAAATTAGATTTTTAATTGATGAATATTCAAATAAAATTGAGTCTTTTGTGAATCGATGAAATAGATGATAATATCCAAGGTAGAGTCGAGTGTTAGTTTAATCGTTACTTTTTAATTCTAATTAGTATAATTCACTCACAACCCCATATTTAATTTATTGTTTTGATTTGATTTTCATTAACACAAGAATTCACACCTCCTCGTGGGATCGATCCCTACTCACACTACTACATTATTGTTATCAATCTTGAGGATTGAGTGAGGTTAATTTGGGCGTAGACTAGTATGTATTGATTGATGAATTTGTTCATGGATATGAGATATCGAATCAACACATAGATACATGTTAGAGAACTGTGTATTGGACCGACCCACAATGAGAATGCTACATGGATTGTTATATGAATGTCATAAGCGATTCTCATAGTGATAATAGTGTATATAATCCTTACGACTTGAGATCACCAGGGAAGCAATCCTATCGGCCAACTATGTTCTAAACAAAATACCACACAAAAGTAAAGATGAGACTCCTTATGAGTTATGGAAAGGCCACAAACCTTTCTACAAATACTTGAAAGTGTAGGGATGCTTGGCTAAGGTAGAAGTACCAAAACCAAAGCAAGTGAAAATTAGGCCTAAAACAATAGATTGTGTATTTATTGGTTATGAAAACAATAGTAGTGCATATCGATTTTTAGTACATAAATCTGAAATAAGTGATGTGCATGAAGGTACAATCATGGAATCAAGAAATGTGGTATTTTTTGAAGAAACATTTCCCTACAAAACAAACAAGAAAATGTCCTGAGAAAAGGACGTTTAAAGAAGCTATCGATGACTCAAAAGAAATTGAAGAGCCACAACGTAGCAAGAGGACCAAAGTAGCTAAGACTTATGGTCCTGACTTCATGACATATATGTTGGACAATGAACCAAGATCGGTTAGTGACGCATTATCTAGCCCTGATGCTCCTATGCAGAAAGAGGTTATTAATGGCGAGATAGAATCAATAATGCAAAACCGCACGTGGGAATTGATAGACCTTCCAACCGGAAGTAAACCATTGGAATGCAAATGGATTCTGAAAAGGAAATATGCGTCTGATGGTTCAATTGATAAGTACAAGGAGAGACCCGTGGCAAAGAGATATAGACAAAAGGAAGGCATTGGTTACTTTGATACATATTCACCAGTCACGAGAATTACGTCCATTAGAGTGATCATTGCTATCGCTGCTCTAAACAATTTAGAGATACATCAAATGGATGTAAAAACAGCATTTCTCAATGGGGAACTTGAGGAGGAAATTTATATGAAACAACCCGAGGGTTTGTGGTTCCCGGACAAGAGTAATTGACTATGAATAGGGTGAGGGAGAAATTAGATTTTTAATTGATGAATATTCAAATAAAATTGAGTCTTTTGTGAATCGATGAAATAGATGATAATATCCAAGGTAGAGTCGAGTGTTAGTTTAATCGTTACTTTTTAATTCTAATTAGTATAATTCACTCACAACCCCATATTTAATTTATTGTTTTGATTTGATTTTCATTAACACAAGAATTCACACCTCCTCGTGGGATCGATCCCTACTCACACTACTACATTATTGTTATCAATCTTGAGGATTGAGTGAGGTTAATTTGGGCGTAGACTAGTATGTATTGATTGATGAATTTGTTCATGGATATGAGATATCGAATCAACACATAGATACATGTTAGAGAACTGTGTATTGGACCGACCCACAATGAGAATGCTACATGGATTGTTATATGAATGTCATAAGCGATTCTCATAGTGATAATAGTGTATATAATCCTTACGACTTGAGATCACCAGAGATCCCAACATAAGGAGTTGATTATCATGATATGTCAAACTTTACCTATAATACGGTAAACTATAAAGACAATCATTGGATATACTACGAGTTAGTAGAGGGATGTTGAGTGATCAATATATGATTTGTCCCTTCTATATATCAGGAGAAGTGTGTGGGCCCTTGATCGTGTGAGATTAAAATGCATGTCCATGCTCGAATGAGTCGATATGTGATATCAAACTTATTCGTCTACTCGGGGATCAAGAAATAAAAAATTGAACTATACGAGTATGGCATATTCCATGACCCGTGCTCAATCTAAACACCTATGACAAATTGATTAAATTATATGATGAATATTATCACAAGCCATATGTAATGTCGAGTCTATGACATTCTTGTAATTGGGGTAGTCTTGATGTGTTGTTAGATATCGCTCATTGCTTGTGATGTAAAATAAGATTTTATATCACTGCCAACGTTACAAGATCCTAACAGGTCGCACAAAAGATTAAATCGATAAAGGGATATTTACTTCATTAGAAGAATTAAATAAATTTGGAAGAGTCCTAATAAAAGATGTTATGTATATGGGCCGATATATAAATGTTATATATATATATATGTGTGTGTGTGTGTGTGTGTATATATATATATACATATATTATGATGTGTCAAGAGTTTCGAACTAGTTGGGATGCCGTCCGTCACACACCCTAGGAATTAAACCATCATAAACACCTCTATATATACATGGAGTTGTGGTAGGGTTTCATATAGATATACTTCAGCCGTCACTCAAAAGCCTAGCAGCCAAGTTCTTTTGTTTGAGTTTCAAGTCTAGCATCTTGGAATTTAGCCACCCTTAAGGTGATTTTATCGTGTGGATACCGTAGAGACAGAACGTGGACGTTCTGTTCGTGACTCGTGGACGTGACGCATCTGGCGATCTGCATCAAACACGCTACAAATGTATAAACTCTTAACACCGAATGGTTTCACTTCGTACAGATCCTCGGTGGAATCCGAATTTTGTTTTATATTCCACTGCGTGCCATATTGGATTCCTTATAATTGGGACTGCTCAAATCCACCAGTTAGCATAATATGAGCAAATATTCTATTCCATTGTCTTGAGGCTTGTTTTAAGCCATGCAAAGACATTTTTAACCGGCAAACTTTATACTCCCCCTCACCTTCAAATCCCTTAGGTAATGTCATGTAGATCTCTTCGTCCAAGTCACCTTGTAAAAACACATTAGTGACATCCATTTGACAGAGATCCCAACCCAAAGAAGCTGCCACACTCAATACATTGATAAAGATATACCTTTGTTATTCATATGTATGACCCACATTTTGATGCTTTTGTTTTTAGTGATAAAGCAACTATCCCATTTATTTCAGCCGAATTTTTATAGTGATGGGGCTGAAAGATATAGGTCGATACATTGATCTAGATATACCTTTGGAATATAATATTGTGAAAAGGCATTTTGGAGGAAAACTTAGTAGTGTTAAACAAAGAAATATAGTAAAAGAGCTTTATTTATTAGTTGATAAGGGAAATAATATCCAAGTTGAAGATTTTGTAAAGTTGTATGTGCTTTTTATTTTCAATTGTATTTTATTTCCTACAAGCAATTGTGCGACTCCTCGATCCTACTGCCTTATGTTGATTACCTTAGCAAGATCTGTGACTATGCAATGGGGAATGCTAAATATATGTTTTTAAATGAAGAAATATTGAGGCATGAACCCAATAACGAAGGGAACTTGGGGAGAAAGAAATATTTCGATGCTTGCGTAGTTGAACTGATGGTAAGTTGAATTTGACATATAATTTCATTACTATATTTTGATACTTATGAATATATTTTAAATTTAAGCGTGGGTGTAATACCCTTGTCCCACATTGGTTGTGGATGAAAATTTAAAGTGGTTTATAAAGGCTTACAATGGACTATTATAGTAACTTGGGTGAACCATTTTCGTAGAGCGAGGACGGATACGAAGTAGTTGCTATAAGAGCCCATTGTGCAGTCACGCTTACGCGGGCCTGGGCCCGGGGCGTGACATAATGGTATCAGAGCCAGGTTACCGGCAGAAAACACCGGGAGATAAGTGCTATGCGGGGCAAAGTGCTACGTGCGTGTGAGCCACCTCTTGAGCCTGAAGGGCAAAGTGCTACATGACGGGGGCCACCTCTTGAACCTGCGGGGCAAAGTGCCACGTGCGTGGGAGCCACATCTTGAACCTGCGGGGCAAAGTGCTACATGACGGGAGCCACCTCTTGAACCTGTAGGAGCCACCTCTAGATTCCCGGTGTCGGTGGATCGATGAGTTAGGTCGCGACGAGGACGTCGCGTTCTAAAAGGAGGGGTGATTGTAATACCCTTGTCCCACATTGGTTGTTGATGAAAATTTAAAGTGGTTTATAAAGGCTTACAATGGACTATTATAGTAACTTGGGTTAACCATTTTCGTAGAGCGATGACGGATACTAAGTAGTTGCTATAAGAGCCCATTGTGCAGTCGCGCTTACGCGGGCCTGGACCTGGGGCGTGACAATGGGTGTATGAACGAATTCCATCACTTGGAAACCATGTGCGCTACAAATGTTTCCAGGATTCTTTTAGTTTGGGTGGACTCCAAAATCCCAAGAACAAGGTTTGAAATCTTGTTTCTTTCAATAACCAAGAACCAAGAACAAGGTTTGAAATCTTAAATGAAGAGGTTTGATGCAATAATCAAAACGCAATAATCAAGGTATGGAAAACCATGTGTGCTACAAATGCTTCTGTCTTGTTTCTTTCAAAAACCAAGAACAAGGTTTGAAATCTTTTTATGTATTTATATTATTTAATATTAATCATTACTGATAGTGGATTTACGAATAGGTTCATACAATCTACCCTTTACCTTATGAGATGATACTTATCCGTAATCATGACTTCATAATGAGGTATAAAAATATATATGATATAAATTGTAGTGATAAATATATTTATGAATTGATTTTGAAGGTAGTCAAATTATTGTATTTGTACGCTTTATGATTTATGAAAAATAAATGCAGGCTGAAATGAAGACGTTTGATGCAATAATCAAGGCACAAAAGGTAGTCAGTAGTAGTATGCTTTCTTTGAAGAATTTGGACGGTGAAATGAATGTTTTGGATGGAAAGAGGGGAAGAAATGCTGAATGTAAAGTTGATTCTATTGAACATGACTTTTGAGATGATACATGAAAAAATTTAAATGATATTGAACTGGTGACGAAGTTCATGTCGAGGGATGTGATGATCGTTCTATTGAAAAAGATGAGTTTAAACTTGATTTTTGTGACATGGTTGAAATTTTGAAAAGATTATTCCAGATTTTGATGTTGATGGTGGTTCAAGTCAAAATAAAGTTGATTGTAATATTGAGGAACATGGTGTAAGTGGTGCTAAAAAGGAGGAGCCGATGAATTTAAAAACTGGCATTTCTTCAATTTTTTCGTGGTGTTATGAGTAGTCAAAACAGGAAACAAAAGGGCAAGCAAAAGATTTCGTGACACCTCCTACTACAGCACCTAAGAAGAAGAAAAAATACTACTCCATGAGAAGATTACAGATAACATGATTGAGGTTGTATTTTTGTGCCTTACAAAATATCTAGTATTATGTATCATTTATCTGATGTACTTGCTACTGTCTGCTATTTCAGGAGAATCTAGAATTAGCAATAGTGCAAATAACTCAAGTTGCGGTTGAGGAGGCGCGTGACAGGTGTTTGGAATATTGTTGACGGACATCAATTTCTGAGAACGATATGAAAATTGTGGATATCTTTTTGTGTGGATTAAATTTGACGTAATTATGTTAAATGTATTTCACTTTTTTAAGAATAGCATTATTGTGGACGAATTCTTATTTGTGTTGATAATTTAATTTTGTAGGACCGAAGCGTGGCGAAGTCCTCGTTCAATTGTTTCTAGGGAGGCATTGTGTGACTTGATGTTTGGGAAAGAGTTGATGGATGATGTGATTAATGTATACCTAATCATTTTTGCTAGATTTTTGTGAGATATGGTAATAATCCGAAAATATGAGTAATTCAATTTAATGTTAGTTGATTGTTCATAGATTAAATTACAAATTTTTTTTTGTAATAGGTTGAATTCCAAAAAAGAGTTCCTACGACTATAAAAGAACAAAAGTTCGTGTTGAATGACACTCCATACTTTGTAAGCTTGTTATCTGACTGATAATGTTCTCAATGAATGCCGATATTTTTTGATGCCTTTGCACATTAAGTTTCATTGGTTTTTTTTGCTAATTTTGGACACAGTTAATGGTAAATTTCTGCACATTAACTCGTCTTGGACAGCTCAATCAAAAGGATTTGCCAAGCTCTTTATAAGTTTATGTTATTAGTTTGTAAAATAATGTTGCTAAATATCATTATACTTTTTCAACTAATTCAAATCCTTTATCAGGCAAAGTTCATATGTGACTATATCAGGTGTTCACTTGCATATCTCCCCCAAGTGCGGAAGTTGAGTGTCGTTTTAGCCAACAACAACAGTTTGGTATATTGATTATGGGGTGTTTGTGTGCTTATGTGTAGAGGTATTCGCACAAGATAACATAGATTTTTGGTCATACGTGAACACTTGTAGCATTGAAGAATATCGTTGACACATGACGCCATCATTTTAGGGGATGAGTATATGATGCTTTATAATTTAGTTAGGGGATTTGTATGATATTTTTGGTCATATGTGAACACTTGCTTGTTCACATGTGTGCTGGAGAATGCATTTCTAATTCCAAATGTTTGACCTGCCTTTTATTTAGATGCATGTATTCTCCACGAACAACCATTGTCATTGGAAACAAAAATACATTTATGACTATCAATTTTTTTTTTTTGATATACAAATGATCGCCTGGTAGCAATAATATTGTTCTAAACAACCTATCGAAAATCATCCATATTTTCAAATATTTGTCCCTCTCTAAGAATCGAATGACTCCAAGCATCAATAGAGTTACCATGCACAACCATTTGACATTGAAAAGCATACGCAGAACTAATATCCATATGAGTCACGTTCAATACAAAAAATCAACAACAACATAAATATCAATGAAAGAATGTTTAAATAAATTTATTTCTATTGCAAACGAAACATGATTGGTAATACCTGATGATATTCATATCAATTGGAATCGTTTCATCTTTCCGGATTGCCTGTTTACTTTCATGTATGTAAACAATCAGATCTTATTATGGACGTCCTCATCCTCATTCAATGTCACATGTAACTTTTGGTGGGGTGCAACGTATTGCAAAATGGTTGAAGATGGATTGATTTATGACATTTTTTAGTAAGATGCAAATACATGTACATCAAGCTCATGTCTTCCTCAATTGTAAAGATAAACAACTGTCTATTGTATAGACAATTTCCTAACAATATCACATGACCTTCAAGATTGACCCAAAATCTACACAACAAAAACAATTGAGTTAGCTGATAAAATAATTTGGATAACTGACACATTCGAAGGAAAAACTTCATTTTTCAAGGATTTTTCTGCTAACATCACATTCAGCCACCTAAGAGCAATTTATCTATTTTTAATAAGTGAAACAGAGTATTGAAATGATTAAAAAACAGTTGAAAGAGTATATCAAACAAACGATAATGCAACTATTCAATATTCAACATACAAATCTTTGATAGAGATTCCCATCAATTGCCAAAGATAAACATTAATAAATAAGAAAAATCATCAACATTCATCCTAAAAACTGAGCAATCCGCAAAAGAATCAACCCTAAACTAAAATTTCAACAAATTACAATTAAGGCTAAAACCAGGAGTATAAAGACATATGTTTTAAGCAATCTTTAAAGAAGAAAAACACAAATGAAAATCACACACGCACACACTTCGCACTTCGGAGAGCAAAACATCAAAAAGACGACGCAAAGTCGCAAACTAGTATTCCTTGAAGTTGAACATATTTACCGAAGACGAAATCGCAACTTCGGAACATAAGCGTCAAAGATTGAGAGAAAAAGATCGAGTGTGAATGGGATTGAGAGTAGAGTGAACGAGGAGGAAAAGAAAAAATAAAATGGAATTTGGGCTGATAAAGATCGTCACAGTGGATTGGGAGTCGGGTATTATCTAAGCCATAACGAAGGGCAAAATATAGATTTCAAGATTATTAAACTTAATAAGAAATTTTTTTGAAGTAGGGAGTTAGTAGAAAAGTTTCCGACAAGGGACTGATGACAATCAAACATTATATTTGGGGATTTATCTCCAGTTTGACTTTTATTTTATTTTTCTATTTATAAGAATATCAGTTTAAATCATTTTTACGTAATTTTAGATTATATATGGTTACATATATACTGTTAATTGTAATTAAATAAATCACATATGTGTAATATACCTTATAAATATGGTATGCTTAATAGTCAAGCTGGAGAATTGTGAGTTCAGTTGACTACAATCCAAGCCTTAACTCAAATCATTCCTTCGAGCCTAAGGGAGATTCAGAGATAAATCCAAGAAGCCAAGAATCTTTTGATATTCGAAGTTGGAGGCAGTTACCTCATGACCTGCTATTACTGGTTAAGTGGAGGTTATTACCTGTTGTGAAGGTGACCAACTCTTCTTAATATATAAAGGCATGAAGTATATGTGAAAGAGGGTGAGAGACAGAGGAGGAGAGGCACAGAACCGAGAGCAATAATGTGAGAGACACAAGGAGATTGAGAGGAAAGATCAAAGAGAACTTGAGAGTTTTTTGTGAGGCAAATAAGTAGATTGAATTTTATAGAGTGAATCATTGTAACTCGTAGAATTGAATCATGAATATGTGTGAATTCATGTACTATCTATATGCTTTGTACACTCAATTGTGATCAATGAGATGAAACTCCCGTGGAATAGGCTTCAATTCGCCGAACCACGTAAACTCGATGTATTGTGTTCGTTTTTGTTTTCTTTACTTGTTTCTTTGTTCATTTCATAGATTGATTGGTGCCTTGTATTCTCTTATGCGTCAATCCATTTAAGTGTGCATATAAATCTGTATAGAATGATTTTGCATTTGTTTGCTGTCATGTTCTGTCAAGAATATGAATTTTGCCATTTAAGTTTACAAGCATGGATATTTGTCGGTGCAAAATGTATTTATTTTTTTAAAAAAAATCTTTCTACTATATATTTACCTCAATTATCGAAAACGCGTGAGTTAATCTCCCTGTTAAGTGTTAATAGTGTACTAAAGTTTGTTTAATTCGAATTTTATTTTATTAATTTATGAGTTATAAATTAGTATATTTCGGTTTTGCAACGGAAAACAAAAAACAAAAAAACGGGTCAGACGGAGCAAATCAGATAAGCCGAATTTTATGGAGATTGATTTCTGTTTAATACATGTTTGGAATTTGGAATCGATCGCTTCGGTGTTTTTATTTGTTTTATTTGATCATGCACAATTTGTATAAACTTGAAAACTAGATCAATTATTTCGAAAATAAATTTATTTCTGTAGTTCTGTTAAGAATACATGGGGTTCCAACTCAAAGCCAATTGACAATGAGTAGAGTAACTCATATATCCAATAAAGAGCTAGCATAACTTTTAAACTCTCAATGTTGGACAATTCTCAACATGTCGTCTCATGTTAAGAATACATGGGGTTCCAACTCAAAACCAATTAACAATGAGTAGAGTAGCTCATGTATCTTATAAAGAGCTAGCATAACTTTTAAACTCTTTGGACAATTCTCAACATGTCGCCTCATGTGTGACATTATATAAATCAAACATGTGGACTGATATCGCTGGTGATGATGAGCATGTGAGTGGAGTAGACAATAGTTTGGCAGATTAGCCATGAGAAGCCTGCTCTAATACCCGGTTAAGGGTACGTGAGGTTCAAACTCAAAATCAATCAATGATTGGAGTATCACATGTATCTTATAAAGAGTTATCATAAATTATAAACTTTAAATGTGGTCAAATCTCAACAAGTTCAATATTTAATTTTTCATAACTAAATTCAGTGGGTACAAACGAAATTAATACTCAACTCAATTTATTTATTAGTATATGGGAGCACCGAGCAATCGTAATTCGTACGTACGTAGGAAAATTCAGGGAAACTATATAGTCATGTTGACTTTTATTAACTCAAATTTATTGAAAATACACACCGGCGACCCAACATAATTTCCACATAATAGAGCGTTGACACTGAAAATTCAACACTCGTTGCTTGTAAATTACTTCCAAACCCTCGCATGCATATTATTTAAACCCCTTCTTTTTCCATAACCAAGAAAACTCGTACGCATTCCTCATCAAAAAACCTTAAAAGAAAAGTTCGAAAAAAAAAAGAAAGAAAAAAGATAAACCCATGGCTTATTCTTCTCCTTTTTCTTGGAAAAATCTTATTCGAAAGAGTCGATTAATTATTTTATTAAGTATCCTTTTACTGTTATTGGTAAATTACTGCGATGCGAGTAGGTCGAGAAGAATGATGATGATCAAAGACGAGGTTGATTCTGAAATGGCTTTAAAGCATTCTCAAGAAAAGGGAAAGTCATATAATGGGGGATTGTACTTGGCTAAGCTTCCTAAAGGTGTTCCAATTCCTCCATCAGCCCCAGCAAAGAGGCACAATTCTGCACCTCAAAATTAAGTCTTGAACAGTCTTTAGATACCAAATTTGATTTATTAAAATACTGGAGAACGCATTTTTTATTAATTATTTTGTGACTTTTATTTTTTTATGTATTTTAGATATATACCAACATGTACTGAATATTCATTGAAAGGTTTTTGCTCGAGTCGTAAATGTGTTTTATTTAGTTTGATGTTGTACTTAGGTAGCAGCTCAAAATCTTTGATTTGAAATATTATTTGACAAATATGAAATAATTTTTTTATTTCAAATATTATTCGAATTTCATTCATAGTTTTTGTTTATTTCAAAGCTCTATGGCCATTATAATCATAAATTATGGAGGCATGAGGTTGTAATTGATACTACACCAGAATTTACCTTAGTCCATACATATATATATATATATGTATATATATATATATATATATATATATATATATATATAATCGTACATATCACCTATAGCGTGGGTTGACTTTTGGGAGATAAACTTTCAACTCGAAACTGAAGTACGACTGTTTTGTCAATGGCATGATCCACACGGAAGAAAACTACCACCAAAAGTTAACATGTGTCGAGCATTTACTGGAGAGACCGAAAATGGTGGTACTAGACGATCCGGTCAAATGGCCCAATAGTAAAACTTACATCCATTTTAGAGAGTTCGAGTGCCGCAGTATTAAGACTCCATCTCTCAAAAAAAATAATAATAATTAAGTTCTAGTCTTATTGTGTACAAAAATATTGTCTCTCCTAACTCGAAAAAAATGTTACATGTCAGTTGTGACCCCAAGATTGATGGGAAGTTATGGAGGCTAATCATGGCCTGATTATTGGACATCCGAGAAAATGATGGGGAAGTTAAGGTAATAATGTACAATTATGTGGAATATGGGTGATAATGATGAGATAATCTGTAATTAATTTGTAATAATGGAGAGTTAATCCATGGGTTTCAGCCATATAAATATCAATACGAGTCTCAGTTGAGAATTACACAAATCAGAAGTAAATAATGTACCCAAAGCGCACACTGCACGAAATTGGTTAGGGCAAACTAAGGCAAGGTCAGAAGCATCATCTCACTGTCATTTTCGTGGCAACAAGATTTAAAACAACAAGTGGTACCAGCTAGTAAGAGATAGGAAAAAGAGGACCAATAAGGCTCTGCATAGACTTGGTTTTGCAGACTTAATTGCTTATGCTTTTCTAGTTGCTAGTGAACTGGATGAGGTGGAACCTATAGATTTTCAACGGGTTATTACTTGCAAAGACAAGTCTAAATGGATTCGGGCCATGGAAGAAGAGATGTCATCCCTAGAAAAAGATTAAGACTTGGGTCCTCGTGAATAAACCAGAAAATCAGAAACTAGTCGGGTGTAAATGGATTTATAAAAGAAAAGAACGGATTCTTGGAGTTGAAGGGGTTAGATAAAGTCAGGTTAGTGGCTAAGGGATTCAAACAAAAGGAGGGAGTGGACTTTAAATGAAATATTTTCCTTTGTTATGAAACAAACTTCTATAAGAACACTGCTGCCCATGGTAACCGAACATGATATGGAACTAGATCAATTAGATGTCAAGACTGTCTTTCTTCATGGAGAACTCGAAGAAACCATCTACATGAAGAAACGAGATGGTTTTAGACTAGGAGAACCAAATCAAGTATGCCTTCTAAGGAAATCTCTTTATGGCCTAAAACAACCACCGAAACATTGTACCTTAGGTTTGATCAATATATGGAAAGCATAGGCTATACAAGGTCCAAATATGACAGTTGTGTATATGTTAAAACAAGCACAACAACAACAACACACTGTGTATATCTAATGCTATATGTAGATGACATGTTGTTGGCTAGCAATGACAAACTTGAGATCAATAGGTTGAAGGAGATGTTGAGTATTGAGTTCGAAACGGAAGACATGGGAACTACCAGAAAAGATCTTACTGATTGATATTTTACGTGACATTTTACATGACGGATGAAAAAGAAGATGTGTCTGTCACAAGAGTCTTATATCACTAAGATTCTTGAAAGGGATGCAAAACCCTTGAGCACCCCCATTGCCTAGCATTTTCAGCTTTCGACATCATAGTCGCCTTCAAGTGATGAAGACAGGGAATACATGTTACAGGTTCCTTATGCCAATGTAGTGGGTAGCATAATATACAGCATGGTTTGCACTATGCCTGATTTAGCCTATGCAATAAGCATATTATGAGTAGCCCTTGCACAGATCATTGGCATGCACTTAAGTGGATCTTAAGTACTTGAATGGAAAAAAGTCAGTAGGTATTCGGTATGGAATAACAGGGACTTCAACAAACATAATCGAATGATATGTTGACTCGTACTATGCAGGGTGTTTGGATACAAAGAAGTCCATTTCAGGATATATATTTACAACCTATGGTGGAGCAATAAGTTAGAAAGCTAGTCTTCAGAAGGTGGTGGCTTTATCGACTATAGAGGCTGAATATATCTCAGCAATCGGGGCTGTAAAAGAGGGCTTCTGGCTTCATGGATTTGCAAATAAAGTGGGAATAGCACAGAAAGATATGGTGATCTTTTTTGATAATCAAAGCACAATTCATCTCATGAAGAACCCAATGTATCATGAAAGGTCGAAACATATTGATGTTAGGCTTCATTTCATTAGTGATGTAATTGCAAAAGGTGCAATTAAAGTCGAAAAGGTAGTTAAAAAGATAATTCGTCTGATATGTTGACTAAGAGCCTTCCATTGACCAAATTCAAACATCGTTCGAATCTGGTTACATAAGAAGCATATAAGCAAAAGGGTTTCATGCAGTCACCTAGGAAAGGACAGAACCAAGGTGAAGAATTGTTAGAGTTGGTCCTGGTTTGTGGATAAAGATAGATTGTATGAAGGAAAGAGAGCTGGTAGCAACTTGCAGGAGCAGTTATAGGCCTTACTAACAGTTGCAATTTCCATATGATTGCTAGTATAAATAGCGATGTATGTAGTGCGAGTAGAAAAAGGTTTTTATCAGAAAACTCATTGTATCAAACACTCTCATTATTCATAGTGGATTCTTGTTGTGCGGTGGCTGCATCTGTGGGCTAGATTCAATTGAATCGAACCATGTTAAATCTTATGTTCTTTAATTCTGTTGTTTTTCATGGTCGTACTTCCCTTACAATAATCGTCAATGTATCGTGCCTGAGTGATCAAGATTCTAGTGTCTCAAGGTGTTAATCATTTATACATAACACCGATTCAATTCTTGAAGGCTACAACATCTACAATCATGATACCAAACAATCTTTTTTATCTATCAAGATCAAAAACCTTTTTCGTAAACCTCGAAGTAGGAAAAAAAATATTCGAAAAATAAATAAAAAAGCAAATATCGCGAAGACCAATTTGGGATATAGAAGATATGACTTTAAAAAAATACTTTAATAAGCTCGACTTCTTAACTAAATTCTGCTAAAAATAGAACCAATTTAATGTTTAGATACAATATCAACAATTTTTCGACATTACATTGAGCTTTTAGTTTACTTTTACCAAAAAAAAATAAAAAAAAAAACCTTTTATTTTTTGACTTCTAAATTTTTGATACCTCTTAAGTTATCTTCTCCATTTAAATATTAATTCTTTAATAATAACTAAAAACTTCTCGCAAAACCATAAACAATGTTCCGACTGTGCTAACCATGACTGCCATGAACAGCGGCCACATTCCTGGCCTTCACCCGCCTCTAAGGGGGGTGTATTGGTTATAGACTTTTATTGACTTTTAATGACTTTTATGGAGTTTAAAAGTCTAGAGGTATTCAATCTAGACTTTTATATACTCTATAAAAGTCTAATGGTATTCAAGACAGACTTTCGTAGAGTTTCAAAAAGTCAGGTGGTATTCAAACTTGGATTTTTACAACTCCATAAAAGTCTAAAGGTATCCAAAATCTCATAGACTTTTAATGACTTCTGTTGAAATCTTTATGTACAAACTTTGATGCCCCATGTACATCCCAAAAAAGTTAAAAATTCTCCACCACTCATAGTAAAGATTTGGAATGACTTTTAATTCCTAATTATCATCATCTCTCTTTACTCTTTGCTATTTTCATTTCCGACACGACCACCTCCCCATTGGCTTTTCCTCCACTGTTTTCTACATGTACCCTTTCTTTAATTCCTAATGTACGGCTCTTTCTTCAATTATTGTTTTTTTCACATCTTATTTTTTATCCAATATAATACTAATATTTACACATGTATTTTGATAAAATAGCAAGTTAATGTGCTCAATTTTAAGAATTTTTATAGTAGTCAACTATCATAAAAAATATTTTAAGTTTACAAAATGTTATTTAATAGAAAACTTTTGTTTTATTACACAAAATTATGGATTACAATTATATAGCAACGTTAACTGAATCTTGAAAGTCGTCATCTTGAAGATGCAAAAAAAGTTGTTCAATATTTGCCATGCAAAAGAATTGAATATGTGTTTTTCACATTTTTTTACTGTTAAATAATTAAAATGTGTTTACATTAATAGTAAAAAAAAATTATATGTTGAAGAAGTTATTTATGTTCAATTGTTAGTTCAAAGAAATCAATTATAAGTTA
The DNA here is from genome assembly GCA_907163345.1 of Haberlea rhodopensis. NCBI lineage: Eukaryota > Viridiplantae > Streptophyta > Magnoliopsida > Lamiales > Gesneriaceae > Haberlea > Haberlea rhodopensis. Next base: position 30,855,807 of record CAJQUN010000001.1, read on the forward strand.
TAAAATCTATAGAGTCTATAAAATTCTTTTGATAATTCCGTGTAATTCTATATAAGTTATTAGAAATCTATCAATTTCATAAAAGTCAATCATTTAAAAAAGTTATTAAAAGTCGATAAAGTCCATAGAAATCTATTGAAAAAGTCTACTAGACTCTATACAAATCTTTTTATAACTCCATGAAATTCTATAAAAGTCAATAGAAATCTATCAATTCCATAAAAGTCAATCATTTAAAAAAGTCATTAAAAGTCAATAAAAGTCTAGATTGAATACACCCCCCTAAGCTTCACGCTCAGGACCCACTATGAAATAAAACCGGGCATTTCTTCGCCGATTTCTCCATTCTTCAAACCTAATTTCTATTCCAATTCTAGACACTTAGGGGGGTGTATTCAATCTAGACTTTTATTGACTTTTAATGACTTTTTTAAATGATTGACTTTTATGGAATTGATAGATTTCTATTGACTTTTATAGAATTTCATGGAGTTATAAAAAGATTTGTATAGAGTCTAGTAGACTTTTTCAATAGATTTCTATGGACTTTATCGACTTTTAATAACTTTTTTAAATGATTGACTTTTATGAAATTGATAGATTTCTAATAACTTATATAGAATTACACGGAATTATCAAAAGAATTTTATAGACTCTATAGATTTTATAACTTATAATTGATTTCTTTGAACTAACAATTGAACATAAATAACTTCTTCAACATATAATTTTTTTTTACTATTAATGTAAACACATTTTAATTATTTAACAGTAAAAAAATGTGAAAAACACATATTCAATTCTTTTGCATGGCAAATATTGAACAACTTTTTTTGCATCTTCAAGATGACGACTTTCAAGATTCAGTTAACGTTGCTATATAATTGTAATCCATAATTTTGTGTAATAAAACAAAAGTTTTCTATTAAATAACATTTTGTAAACTTAAAATATTTTTTATGATAGTTGACTACTATAAAAATTCTTAAAATTGAGCACATTAACTTGCTATTTTATCAAAATACATGTGTAAATATTAGTATTATATTGGATAAAAAATAAGATGTGAAAAAAACAATAATTGAAGAAAGAGCCGTACATTAGGAATTAAAGAAAGGGTACATGTAGAAAACAGTGGAGGAAAAGCCAATGGGGAGGTGGTCGTGTCGGAAATGAAAATAGCAAAGAGTAAAGAGAGATGATGATAATTAGGAATTAAAAGTCATTCCAAATCTTTACTATGAGTGGTGGAGAATTTTTAACTTTTTTGGGATGTACATGGGGCATCAAAGTTTGTACATAAAGATTTCAACAGAAGTCATTAAAAGTCTATGAGATTTTGGATACCTTTAGACTTTTATGGAGTTGTAAAAATCCAAGTTTGAATACCACCTGACTTTTTGAAACTCTACGAAAGTCTGTCTTGAATACCATTAGACTTTTATAGAGTATATAAAAGTCTAGATTGAATACCTCTAGACTTTTAAACTCCATAAAAGTCATTAAAAGTCAATAAAAGTCTATAACCAATACACCCCCCTTAATACCTTCCAGGTCTATTTTCTTCAACCCACTTACTTCGCATTTACTAATGTATCGTTTTGCGGCTTGTTTAATTTCTTTTTGTTAATTATAGTTTCTGGGATTATTTTTTGGCTATCTCTTGCATCTGATGTGATAATTATGAAGAAAAAGATTCGATATTTATGTATTGGAGTTAGTACTTGTTTTTATGAACATTGTATCCCTTTTTTCTGTGTTTCTCTTATTTGTTTTAGTTTATGTGCGCAACTATCAATTGCAGGTTGAAAATTTCCTACCGTAAAAAGAAGGGATTTGAGCAATGGTGTCGGGAGCCAATAATTTCGTGTTTGATCGAAGATTGTCCCGAAGCATACCCAGAGCCCATTTCTGTTTCAAAGAATGCTCAAGAGGTTTATAATTCTTTTCTATGCCGATATTGTTGCAGTATTTTCATTTTTTTTTCTGCTTTTAACTTATGTTTAGCTTTATGTATCCAATCTGTGGCACTCTCAATATTAAGCTTTTGTTTTAAATCCAGCTTTCTGGCTGTAAGTTGAATGAAGTGTAAACAAGAATGCCCTATGCATGTTTTTGTGTTTGGTATATTTGATTGGTGTGAATCTTGGATGCTAAGATGCAATTTCATTAACATTATTTTTTCCTGATAAAATGTAGAAGTGCGTGCTCTCCTGCTACTTGCAAATGTTTCCTAGGGTTGCCTTGGTGGAAATTCAACCGGATAATGGAGTCGAAGGATCTCCTACATTCTCAATATATAGCTTGAGCTTTTCTCTCTGTGTTTTCACAAGATTATTTTGTTCTTGAAGAATAAGATAAAGTTGGTTGTGCCTTCAACTACCAATATGTTTGGTTAATTTAACATATGATTCAATTGCATAGTTTTAGTTGCTAGTTCTTGTATCTTGAAATATCCGAATGTGTTGCAAGTTTTTCTATTGATGGCTTCGACACATCTTTTTATAAATCAAAATAACAGGTTATTTTTGGTACATGTGCTATCTTTAAATTTTTGTACCTTATTGAGGAAAAATGCTTGGGTTAGCTCTTGATTTCTTGCTTGCAGGAAGCTTCTATTAACCTAAATCTTCCAAGAAGAAGATTGTTGGTAATTTTTACTTGTAACGCTTGTGGGGCACGATCGCAAAGACTAATAAACAGATTAGCCTATGAACGTGGACTAGTGTATGTAAAGGTAAGTTTGTTTTGAGGAATTCTTATGTTTTATAATCTCTAAACGCCTTCAAAAGTTATTAGCTTCTTTTCTTTCATCTAGAGATTTTTTTTTATCTGTATTGAAGCAGTGAGTTTTACTAATACAGTTTTGAACTTTAGTAAGTAAGCCAAGCAACAAATATATGGAGTGTCCTCTTGATGTATATGATCATGCAGTCGCATGATCTTTTTCTACTGAATATTTAGTGCCTTCCCTGAATTCTAATATCTCTGTCCTATCATTTTCTTTTTCTCGTATTCTTCAGTATCACAGTAATTTTTATTTATACTTCCGTAAACTATCAGAAATTAAATAAAGAAGAGCACATTGAGGAAGCTCACACACGTGCACAAGGAAGCAGTAAAGAATGCTCTACTGCATGATCACAACAAGAAGAATATTCTGCTGACAGATTGCAACAGAAATAAAGGAGGGAAAAATTGTTAGGCTTTAGTCACGATTTGTGCGACTGTTTTACTCTCTTTTTTTTAAATTTAATTTTATATATTGAATTGTGTATATAAATAGTGGTAGATACACTGATGTAAGTTTTAGTTTTTCCTTTTTCATCTTTTCAATACATCGGAAATTCCCCAAGATCTTCTTATGCTTTAGCTCATCAATGGTGGTGGAATCATTATATTCTAACATGGCATCAGAGCCAACCATTGATTAATTTTTTTTTTCCATCTTTCTCATCTTGTTCGAGCCACATTAATGGCTTCATCCGATCCAGAAGGTTCATCATCCTCACAATCATCCCATGTTCGCACTTATCACACACCTACTGAAGATCCCAGTCAACCTTTTTACCTTCATCCCACTGATACATCTAATTCTATCCTCATTACACCACCATTTACAGGACCTAATTATATCACATGGCATCGATTATTTACTTTGGCCGTCTCCGTCAAAAACAAGCTTGGTTTCTTGGATGGTAGTATTGTTACTCCAGCTCTTGCTGATCCCCTTTACATTCCCTGGATACGATGCAACAACCCCTTACTTTCCTGGATTCTGAATACTGTCTCACGACATATAGCCTCGAATGTTCTCTACATTAACTCAGCCAAAGAAGTTTGGGACAAGCTACGGACTCGTTTTTCTCAACCTGATAATATTCGAATTTTCCAATTACAACAGCAACTCCATAGCATCATTCAAGGTCCCCTGACTGTCAATGATTACTTTACTCGTCTTACTGCTCTATGGGAAGAGCTTCGTACGTATAGACCATTACCATGTTGTACCTGCGGGTAGTGCACCAGTGAAGCTTTAAAATCTATGGGTGATGTCCAAACATCGGATCACGTTTTCAAATTTTTAATGGGTCTCAATGACACTTTCGATGTGATTAAGGGGCAGATTTTGTTAATTACTCCTACACCTTCTTTGGATCAAACCTTTGCTATGGTTTTACAAGACGAACGGCAACGTCAGGTCAAGGCAAATCTCGCACCACCTATGGAATCCACTGCTCTGGCATCTTTCCACAAAGGCTCATCACAGAATCCGGAAGTTACTTGTGATCATTATGGGAAACCTTGGCACACATAGGAGAATTGTTATCGCCTTATTGGTTTCCCTCCCAATTTTCCAAAACTAAGGCTGTGCATTCTGGAAACACCAAGTTTAAATCTCAATCTTCTGTTAATAGTGTTGTATTGCAGGAATCACAAACTCCCAAGGACAGTGCACCCTTCTCATTCACTCAGGATCAATTTCAGAAGCTAATGACTCTTATCAATGTAGGACAGTGCACCCTTCTCATTCACTCAGGATCAATTTCAGCAGCTAATGACTCTTATCAATGTGGGGACTGTATAGCCAACTCATGATTCACATACCCAAGTTCCAAACTCAGAGTCCTCCACAACACATTCCCATCACTCCAATATGGCAGGTATCTCTCCCTCTATTTTCTCAGCTTTTTCAAAATCTGATTCATCCTCCATTTCCACTTGGATCATCGATACTGGAGCCACGGATCACATGATCTGCTCCCCCCACTCTGTTTTCCTCCTCTATACATTACACTTTTGTACATCTCCCAAATGGCTCCAAAGCTATTGTCACACATCTTGGTGTTGTCCAACTGACTCCTCATCTTGTACTCACACTCTGTGTTCCGTCATTCAACTTTAGTCTCATCTCACTAAGTCAGCTGACTAAAGACTCGTCTATTTCTCTCACTTTTTTACGTGATATTGGATACATACAGGCTCTATGTTCCGGGACGATGATTGGACTAGCTAAATCTCGCAATGGATTATATCACTTCGACACCAACCATACAACCGACACCACCACTCACCTTGCTGTGCTACCTCCTTTTGTCCACAAAGCCAATCCCGTTATCAAGAAAGATTCACGTCTATGGCACCTTCGCTTGGGACATCTATCGAATCAAAGGCTGAAACTCATTCAATCATATAGTCCTGATATTAATTGTTTTGAACTTTCTTCTCCTTGTGATGTATGTCAAAGAGCTAAACAAAGAAAAATTCCTTTTTCACCTAGTGTGACTGTCTCTAATTCCATTTTTGATTTAATCCATTGCGATATTTGGGGTCCGTACTCTCACCAATCTGTTAATGGACATCAATATTTCCTTGCTATCGTAGATGACTATAGTCGAGCCACTTGGATTATCTAATGAAATTCAAATGAGAAGCCCGTTTAATTCTACAAAACTTTGTGGCATTAATTCAAACCCAGTTCCACACATGTCTCAAACGTATTCGAACTGATAATGGGCAGGAATTTAACACCCCAGATTTCTTTAATTCTCGAGGGATCTTACCTAAAAAATCATGCATCTATACTCCTCAACAAAATGGTATTATCGAACGTAAACATCAACATATTCTTAATGTTGCAAGGGCTTTACTGTTTCAATCTTCTTTGCCCTTAAAATTTTGGGGGGATACAGTTATAACTGCGACTTATTTAATCAGTCGTAAGCTAACACCTCTCCTTAACAATAAAACTCCTTATGAGCTTCTACATGGGGTTATACCATCCTATTCCCATTTAAAGGTCTTCGGTTCCTTGTGTTATATCTCCACTCTTGCACATCAACGAACTAAACTTGATCCCCGCGTTAACAAATGCATTTTTCTTGGGTATCCAGCTGCTTTTAAGGGATACAAAGTCTATAATTTAGACACTCGTGACATACATATTTCAAGAGATGTCATGTTCTTCGAAACATCATTTCCCTTCTCACAAAACCTATCCCACACTGATGTTTCTTCCCAAAATATTTCACTGCCTCCAGCAATGTCTGATTTTGACTTTCCTTCATCTACATTTACATATCCACCATCTCCTTCCACATCTCAGCCACCTACATCACTCACCTTCCCTGATCCTTCCTCTAATCTTCAATCTCTTGACTCTGCCAACACTAGCAATCCAGAAATCAACTCCACCCCTCATGTTCTCAGACGCACTACTCGTGTTCGACACCCTCCTTCATATCTTCAGGATTACCACCACAACTTATCTTCCAACAACCCTCAATCTCATTCATCCATATCTTATCATTTGCATAAATACATATCATATGATCGCATATCACCTACTCATAAGTCTTATGCCTTCGCTTTGTCCCTTCACACTGAACCCTCATCCTATGATGAAGCTATACAGTCTCTTCATTGGAAAGAAGACATAGTTTCCGAACTTGAGGCCTTGGCAGCCAATGAAACACGGTTCATTGTGCCTTTACCACCAGGAAAAAGGCCCATCTCAGGTCTGATGGAACGGTGGAAGGTCTGATGGAACGGTGGACAAATACAAGGCACGTCTAGTTGCTAAGGGATATACGCAGTGAGAAGGATTTGATTATCATGAAACTTTTAGCCATGTGGCTAAAATCACCACGGTCAGAATGTTACTAGCCCTGGCCTCGATCCGCAACTGGCACCTTCACCAATTGGACATACATAATGCGTTTCTACATGGAAATCTCAATGAAGAGATTTACATGCATCTCCCTCCAGGATTCCAGCCAAAAGGGGAGTATTTGACTAAATCCAATCTAGTTTGCAAATTACACAAGTCCCTTTACGGTTTGAAACAGAGCCTCACGTCAATGGAACTCCACCTTCACTGCTTTACTTTTGGACATTGGTTTTCAACAGTCTCAGTCAGATTATTCAGTATTCACAAGAAATAACGATTCAGGCTTCATCATTTTGTTAGTATATGTTGATGATATTCTTATAGCTTGTGAAAATGTAGGGCTCAAAATTCCGTGAAACAATATTTATGTAGTCGATTCAAAGTAAGGGATTTGGGAGCTTTGAAGTATTTTCTTGGCTTAGAAATTGCAAGATCTTCTAAGGTTATACATGTATGTCAAAGGTAATACACTCTTGAAATATTATAGGATGCTGGATTTCTTGGATGCAAACCATCAATAACACCCATAGAATTGAATCACAAATTGTCAAGCTCATCATCAGAATATCTGGAGGATGCTTCCATATACATAAGATTGGTTGGATGGTTGATCTACCTTTCAATAACAAGACCAGACATCAGTTATGGGGTCAACATCCTAAGTCAGTTTATGTCAAAGCCAAGCAAAGAACATCTCTTGGCAGGTCAAAGGATTTTACGATACTTTAAAGGGTCTATTGGACAGGGATTATATTATCCATCAAATTCTTCCTCGGAATTACTAGGATTTAGCGACTCTGATTGGGGAGCATGTCCAGATACTAGAAGATCTACCACGGGTTTCTGCATCTTCCTTGGGAATTCATTAATCAGTTGGAAATCAAAGAAGCGAAGCACAATCTCACGATCTTCTGCTGAAGAGCTTTGGCTCATGCAACATCAGAAATCGTTTGGTTACATAAAATGATGACATACTTCCGGGAAAGCATTTCACAACCATTTGTTCTGTGATAATCAATCGGCCATACATTTGACAAAGAATCCAATGTTTCATGAAAGAACTAAGCATATCGAGTTGGATTGTCATTTTGTAAGGGAAAAGGTTTTGGCAGGAATGGTTGCGACCACTTACGTTCCTTCCAAACACCAGCTAGCAGACATTTTCACCAAAGCATTAACAAGTGAAAGATCATGTTTTTATTGTCCAAGATCGGCATATTAAACATATATGCCTATCTTGAAGGGGAGTATCAGAAATTAAATAAAGAAGAGCACATTGAGGAAGCTCAGACACGTGCACAAGGAAGCAATAAAGAATGCTCTACTGCATGATCACAACAAGAAGAATATTCTGCTGACAGATTGCAACAGAAATAAAGGAGGGAAAAGTTGTTAGGCTTTAGTCATGACTTGTGTGACTATTTTACTCTTTTTAAAAAAAAAATTTATATATTGAATTGTGTATATAAATAGTGGTAGATACACTGAGGTAAGTTTTAGTTTTTCCTTTTTCATCTTTTCAATACATCGGGAATTCCCCAAGATCTTCTTATGCTTTAGCTCATCAATGGTGATGGAATCATTATATTCTAACATGAACTGGCCATTCTTTCAGTGTTCAAGATGTTCCCAGTATCACAAGCTAGTTGACAATCTTGGACTTGTGGTCGAGTACAACTTGCAGGAGGTAGTAGATTGTGATACAAGTACAGAGCAAGCCTAGAACCAGCTTCTCGTTGTTCACGTAATGAAGATAATATATGCTAGTTGAATGCAAACATGTAAATGGATGTCATAGCATATTTTAGATGATATTACGATGTTTATGAAAAATATTATAATAATATAGGTAGTCGTATGCCAGAAAAGATTTGTGTTAGAATCAGAAGCTTGTGATTGCAAACAAGGTGGCCACAGCTAATCAGCTGTTTCTGGCATTCTAAATCTTCTTCCTGCTGACTAAGTGATACCCCTCCACGCTGTAATCAAACATTATGATATTTAGATATTTTCTCAGCAATTTGAATTAGTTTGATATGAGAGTTTTGACGTGTTTCCAGCCAAGGGAGTTTTCCAAAGCTTTGCATACTGATTTTGTTTCTAAGCTATCACATCAAAGTTACACACTGGATGTGAAATCTTACTCTCAGACCGTGAAAACCCACTAAGAACTAGGTAACAGGCAGGTCTATTGTTTTCCGAAAATTTGTTCGGACTGCATCCTGTGGATATCCTAGGTCTTCGTGGAGAAGAGAAAGGAGATGAAGAAGAAGAAATGGAGTAATGTTTACTGTTTATTTTTTATCTTCTTAAAATAAAATATGGCGCTGCCCATATCTGCTGTCTTTTTTTGCTTTTCATGGATCTACCTTTGTTGACTGAATTCTGGATACAACTTGAGAAGATACAATTTGTTCTGAATTCAATGAAAATCAATATGCAAAGATTACTACTATTTCTGAATTTAAAGTCTACATTATAACTAACTATTATTAACATTTCATAGCTAACTTTAACTCTTCTAACCAATTCTAATGGTTAGTTTGGTGTTTAGCTTTATCTTGACGTTGATATTTTGGCTATATATTGACAATGTCTGCGGCAATATGATTATGTTTGTTTGTTTATTACTGGGTCTGCTATATAGCTTCTAAGTTGAAAGATATTTGAAGTTGACAAGGTTTTTGTCGATGCTGATTTGCGATGGAATACTAGTTTGTAAATTCACCTCATATGTATGCTTCCTCGATAGAGGGTCAAAACATAAAGCTTAAAAAGGACCTATAGTTCTTGTATTCAAAAGTAGATCTCCCAAATACAAAATGAATCGGATAAAAGGTTTGAACTTGGGTCCTACAATTCCCTGATTTGAAACATATTCTCATGTATTTACAAACCTGCAATTCTTCCTGACTTCGCCATTTATATAAGTTTCTCGATTTGTAATATTCCCCATTTTCACCATTGATTCAGAGAACTGCTCGAAGAACGCTATTGGGTTTTCAGCATATTTTGCCACAATCTTCTTGGTTTCAAAGGCTAAAATACTAGAATATAGTTCTTGATCTGAATTTATCAGCCCGCTCCCCGTACCAAGATTTGATAGTAAGAATTGTCGAAGAAATTCGGTGTCACATAATCCATGTCCGACTCATTATTATTAGCTTTGGTATTTTGAGGAGGGCAGATTGATTTTAATTTGTTCAGATAGTTTTGTGAGAGTTGATTGTTCCCTGAAGTTGTGGAAAAATCTCCATAGATTCTGTTCCTGAAATTTACGCAACGCGCCATGCCTATAGTATGAGCACCTGAAACATAACTACATCAAACTCTGCCCAATCAACATGTAGACTGAGTAAGGGTGTGAAAATTTGGTTGAATCCAACTAAGCTGACAACCAAATTAGCCCACTAACTCGGTTATGTATTTTGACAAAGCAATTATAGATTTTTAAAATCTTGGTATTTTCTTGAACTTGATTCAAAACTGGTTTTTTTTTTCAAAACTAAAAAAATCGAGTAAATTAGGAGGAGAAGAAATCTTTTTTATACTTGTTTTGATACTTTGAAAGTTTAATGTGTACCATATTAGTCTTTACCAATCATTGCGACTGTATTTGTTGTAAGGTGCTTACCAGAAAGTGCTACCATATCGGTAACCGATAGGTCCTGATATATATACTTTGAAATGATAGAGAGAAGACTTTTCATCTGTTGTGGGGATATTTGTCTCCGTAAGTGCATATCCTGCCGTTTTTGAGTCTTTTCTACCGAACAGGAACATCCCAATATGGTCCATCAACCTACAACATGTTTACAAACCAAAATTAAAAACTGTACTATAATAAATATCAGAAAATTTAAATAAGATTCTCAATATGTTGAGGTTGGATATATAGCATACCAAGACAACTGCATCCCTTGCAGCAATGGTGAGAATATCAGCACAAGAAACGACTCCAGGGCACTCAGATTCGAGCCGGTTTTTTATCCTGTCAATGATTCTGAATCCTTTCAAAGCATGTTTATTGTTTGGAGCCTTCTTTTCTCCTTGAAGTGTAATTGTGTCATCTAGCAGAACTGATCCATCACATCCCTATAACGTAAAAGCTCACAATACATCAATTTTCCATATATATATATATACTAGTTCGATGTGCACCGCGCCCAGTTAACAGTGTATTTGACCATCATATCTTGTTTTTCCATGGCTTATAGATGAAAAAACATCACAATTTTACGATTAAACAAAAACCCACGGATTAAACAGTGAGAAGTGCACGAGTGTTCCAAAGTTATGTTAGTAAATGCACCTAGAAGACTTACATTAAACACAAACCCATAGATACACATTTGATAATACACAAGATGAAAAAAATAAAACATTCAATGACTATCGGGCGAGAGATCTTAATCCCACTTTAGTATAATAAAGTCTACATGATTGAACAAGCATAGCCAAGTTTGCTATACTCGGGCGACGTTTTGGGCCATCAATATGGTACTACCTCCTCTACCTTCAAAAATAATTACAAAAACTTAATCCTACTTGAGTTCAAATAAAATAATCAAGGTTTAAGTTTTGGTTTTCCAATGTAGACACAAGATCCGTAGATAACCTTAAGTGAATTCAGTTCCATGAGACCTTTATCAACTAAAAGCAAGCATGCTTTCAGGCCTTTTTCGAGATATCATTCATGTCCTGTAGGACTTTCTCCCTTTCTTCAAGATCATTGTTAACTGCGAAACATACAGTAGATAAATATAATCAAGGACGATCAATATAACAACATTCAGTGACTTTCGACCAAAAGTATGAAAAGTTACTTGGAGATTATTTTTTGTGAGAGAGTTTTAAACTAATTTACCTGCTCAGAAGGTGAGCTTCTAAAGATATGCCTCCTCCAAGAGATGCAATATAGAACAAGACCAAGAGATATCAATAAACTCACAGCTCAAATTCTTGGAAATTCAGAGATGTAGGCGATATGAGCATACATATTTTTGAAGATGAAACATAATGCAAGGCACTTCATTACTGGTCTATTAAGCAAATGAAACATAAATTTCAACTTTTGTATCGAGGAGTTTGACTACAGTGCAAGCTTACCTGTTGCTCGAGCTGCATCATTCTTGCCTCGGACTCCTCACACATTTTTTCTGCAATGAACAACCGAATGGAAGAGGTGACTGTGAAATGGTAACTGATATACATTACAAATGATGATCCACCATGTAAGACGAGACTTGTCACACGAAAACAAAACAAACAAAAAAAATTCATCACGAGTTTATAAAGTCATAAGCTAGAAAATCACCTTCCCCAATAAATTATCATTTTCTTCTAGGAGTTCATCGAGCTGCAATTTAATGTACCAATTGTCAATGGTGAGCATGTTGAAAGAGGTCAAATGAAAGATCAAAGAAATTGTGGAGATCAATCTGAAGTTCATAAATCTACCTCATCTTTCAAAGCAGACGATTGTTGGTCGCTAGGTTCTTGATATTTTGAAAGTTCCAAAGTCAAGAGATAACCTGGAAATTGAAGGATTTCTTTTGAGTTTTTGAAAACGTAGCCATACTATAACCATCAGAAATCGTAAAAGAAACATCTAAAATCCAAGACCAAGAAAACAGCATCGAGAAAAACTTTGGAGGAAAAATCTCAAAAACATACACACATAAAAGCCAATATGTGTTGTTTGTAAAAAACTAACTATACACAGAAATAGCTGGAATATAAATTTTTCTGAGTTTTTTGAAAACGAACCCCATACTATAACCACTTGCAAAAACTTTGAACGAAAAATCTCAAAAACCTACAAAATTAAAAGAGAATATGAGTAGTCGTTTATGCGAGTTGCAGCAAAAAATAGAACAAAAAGAAAAAAGAAAACCACCTAAAATACAAGAAGTTTAACTGGAAATGAATGTGTGCTTTCCCAGATACATGAGAAAAGAATAAGCGAAACCAACAATAAAAAGCAAGAAAAGCAAACCACGAACGCACAAAACTACGAAGGAAGCAATAGTGACCCATCAACCTAATTTTCTGCACATCAACAATGGAACAAGCAATCAGAAAATCATTGTGCTAAAGTCACATAAGAAAGGCACAGAGAACAGCCGCAACCATCACTTTTCCCGTAAGACAACAGTCCCATTGGAAGCACAAAGAAGCAAAACCATTATTTCCCAGTTTGTTTGATGATGCATTTAAGGGTAGTGCCCTTAGGGGCATCATCAACGTTCATTTGGAATCTTTTTTTAAAAAAGAAAAAAAAATTCCACGTGAATGGTGGATGATGCCCCTGAGGGCAGTGCCCTTCAGAGCAGCAACAATGTTTCCTTATTTCCCCACCAAACCCCACACCTAACCCATGAAAGAAAAAAAGTCGGTCAAATGAAATGACCATTGCCTAAACGGGCCGGTTACGATTCATGGGTCGGAAACCCGTTGAACCGACGTTCGCACGGTTCTTTTTTTAAAAAAATATTTATTATTTAAAATTAAAGTATGTTGATGAAGATTCGAACACCTCTATTATGTATATACAACTTTTTACCACTAAGCTATTGTCTTGATACTGTTTTATTTTAGATAATATAAATATATATACTAAAAGACAATATATATTTATATTATATAAATCAATAACTTCTAACTTAATATATTTATGATTAATCAATGAAATCATCATAAAAATAACTTTACTGACATTTGTCTTATTTAAATTTATAGTGACAAATCTCATTACTGAATTTTTTTTAACATAACAATAACTTTTGTGTTGTTTTTTATAGATAAATAACAAATAATTCAATGTTATACTCGTCAATTTCATATGTATTTAGTATCATAATTGTAAATATTTCATGCTAATATCATTTGCAATTAGTACCAAAGTTGTATAAGTTTCATACCAATTTCATATGTAATTAGTACCAAAATTGTAAATGTTTCATATCAATCTCTTTTGCAGTTAGTACCAAAATTGTATAGGTTTCATATCAATTTCATATGCAATTAGTATCATAATTGTAAATGTCTCATACCAATCTCTTTTGTAATTAGTACCAAAGTTGCATAGGTTTCATACCAATTTCATATGTAATTAGTATCATAATTGTAAATGTTTCATACCAATATCATTTGTAATTAGTACCAAAATTGTATATGTTTCATACAAATTTCATATGTAATTAGTATCATTAGATAATCAGATTCCTTCAATTAAAATGACATTATCTTATTTGGTCCCATCGAGTTTGATGAAACAAATGTATAGGACTAAGAAAATTTCCAATAGATATACCCATACGTTGGAACTCAACATATAAATTGTTAAATGATTCATATGAATATAGAGAGTTAATGGCAACTTAAAAAGTTCAAACCCTCCCATCCCCATACATTTCCTTTGTTCATTTTTATGATTCTTTTATAGTAATTTTTACATTTTTTAAAATAAAATTTTAATTTTTTTAATTTAAAAAATATAAGGGTGGAATCGTAACCGTAACCGGTGGTTAACCGTAACCGTAACCGGCGGTTCACGAACCGGAGCTGAAATCGTCTACGAAGGTTAAGGTTAAGGTTAAGAGTCTAGCTCTTTTAAACCGTCGAACCGGTAGTTCACGAACCGTGATCATGTCTACCTACACAATGCTCAATACAACCCATCATTCAGAAACCAAAAAAAAAAGTATAATTAAAAACATCTAAAATTAAATAATAAATATGTTAGCTTGGGCTGGATATATGATAAAGGGACGAAAATATTAAAAGGGCAAGGAATCAAAAGACAGGATATGAGAAAGTAAAAATAAAAAATAAAAAGCCCAAACACTGTTTCTCTGAACAGTGTTCTTTTTGACACTTATTATATAGTTGTAAAATATATATATAGAGAGAGAGAGAGTTGATCATCAAATTAAAATATTGTGATTGATTTTGAAACTTAATGACCTGAACGAAGCAATCATGGAAATGTAATCTTAAAATCAAGGCTGCATTATGTGGATCAGAGAGCACCGCGCATTCCATTTCTTTCCTTACGATGTCGAGCATGGTTGGGCATGTAAGTTTGTAGTAATCTAATGTTAAAGGGGGTTTACTAGCATGCAAACTGGAAGAGGAAATGCCAACAATTAATGTAAAAAAAAGAAGCCCTTTTGAGTTAAGTAAAAACACCATTTTGTAATTCGAAAATGGAGATTAGTTGTCAGAAATGATGAAAAGTATGGTTTAAATAAGTTAATTGTTTTCTTGAAAGGGTTGTTTTCGTAGTAGGTTTTATTTTTTATCCTATTTTTTATATAGTCAAAAGAAGATGCAACAACTTTTGGCCAGTTGGTGGATTTCCCAAACCTAAATCCTTACAATTTAATATAGAAAGAAACTGTGACTAGAACCTTGTAATATGTTTGTGTATGTACTTAGAATTTGGGCAAGCAACCAGGCCTAAGAATAACGTCAGTGAATAAGTTTTTCCCACGACCCAACCTTGAATACTCATGGTCATATCCTCTACCTGTTCATGCCATTCTTATTCCTGTAGTCCTTTTTAGGAGACCGATTTCAAATAGTGTTTGTTCATGGATATCATATAAACATATAAGGGTGGACACACAGTGATACGAGATGAAAAATGTTGTTACTTTAAAAAAATATTATTGCCCATTAAAAAATGTATATTGCCCATAAATTTATATTTTGCCTCCTAAATTTTTTCCTCCAATTTTTTATATAATTTTTTTTGTCCCTCGTCTTATATTTTAAATTCGCCATGTAAACATAGACAGACCAAAGATATCGCATTTTACCAATTTTCATTTATTTTATTTTCTTCAGTTATTCAAAACCAATTCTTCTTTATAACTATCATAATATAATTTTTTTGGGGAAATTATATGGAAGTCCACTTTGGTGACACAAAATCTACTTAAGTCTTGAGAAAAAATCTTAGTGCATAAAAAGCCAAATTGGAAACAATTGTGTTGAAATAAGTCCACTTTTCAAATTTTCAAATCAATTGGGTGTTTTATGATGATTCTTTTACCCCTCAAAAGTTTGATATATTGCATTCTATCATTTAGGCTTTTGTTTAAATTACAAAGAAGTCCGTATATAATATTTAATTATCTTTTATATCCTTATATTTATAAAAAGCAACATTTAACATCGTCTTTTTACAAGTCCCCGTTTTTTGCGATCCTTGGCACAAAATGGTATCAGAGCATAGGTTTATTCTGGAAATACTATGATAATATCTTGAATATTAATTTGTAACCTATACGGAGGAGACGATTCAAGAAAAATATAGACCCGAACGTTTGTTCGAAGTGTCATTCTTACAGGTGGTATTTCCAGAAATTGGAAAAACTAAATCAAAAGCATATGGCAGAAGCTCAACGCTTCAACCATAAGTGGAAACCTGGACATTAATTATGTTTATATGATGAGTTATTACGATGATTAAGTTATGTGTGGAAATGAAGAATTAACATGATTTAAGGATGTTGATTTTAATTATGAGGATGATATGGATTTAATGATGTTGGTTACATTTTATAAATGTTTACCATGATTAATGTATTTCATATACATCATGTTGTTTATTGGGGTGCAAGTTAAATATTAGGATTTAATACTTAAATCACCATTCCTACCTCACCTCACCCTTTTACACTCAATTCCCAAAATCACTTTCCCAAACCCCCTTTCCCCTCATTTTCGAAATTAACCCTAAAGGTGGGAAGAAATTCTTGTAAAAGCTTCCTTCTTGCATTTCTTGGTAAGATTTAGTGCCTATGATGTTTATATAGCACTTATTGATGTTCTTGAAATGTTTGTTAAGTTTTGGAAGGGTTTTAAAAAGGGTTTGAAATGGGTTTGTTTGGGTTAGTGTGATTCTTGGTGGGATGTTGGATTTTTAATGGTATTATGGTGTGTAATGAAGGTTTTGAGTGTTTTAATGTTTTTAAGTTGATGGTATAAATGATGGTTGAGGTTGGTGAGGTTTAAAGGTGCAAAAATGGAGATTTTCGTTGTACAGAGGCTGGCGATCGATCGCCCGTTTTTGGCGATCGATCGCGAGCAGGCAGTAGGCTCCAGAAGCCTTTGGCGATCGATCACCACTTTTGGGCGATCGATCGGTGAGCTTGGCGATCGATCGCGCCAAAGGTGGCGATCGATCGCCGAATGCATAAAATTGTTGATACGGGCAGTGTGATCTCGCGATCGATCGGGACGACTTGGCGATCGATCGCGAGACACACAAAAGTGTGTTTTTGGCATTTTTGTGGGGATTTTGTATATTGGACTATAATTAGCTTCTAATATTGAATTGTATGGTTGTGTAGAACCATCCCAAGGACCCACAACTTCGAGAAGATAAAGTACTACGACTTCACCACATTTTGAAAAGGTACGTAAGAAACGTACGGGCATCAACGGTAACATATCCCTAAACCATGACTTTGCATCAATTTGCATAAGTATTTATGATGATGATTATGATGATTATGATGATGATGTTGTGATAAACGAAGATGATATAATGTTACGATGACAATTATGATATGATGATGATGTTTGAAATGATGATTCTTATAAGATGATGACGCATGTTTGACTATGCTACTTAGAGTGGTTGAATGTCCGGTGACTATTATGGGCAAGCGAGGAAGGTTTTGCCGCTCACATAACTGAGCGATGGGGTACATCCGCTATCAAGGTGTAGCGATGGGTATCATCCGCTGAGCGATGGGGTACATTCGCTATCAAGGCGTAGCGATGGGTATCATCCGCTGAATAAGAGATACATCCGCTATCAAGGCGTAGCGATGGGTATCATAAGATGTGTTATGTCGAGCGAGGGGACCAATTGTGCCGCTGTCGTAATAGAACCCGGACAGTCCCATTTCTAATTAACATGGATTGTTGTGAACTTTTATACGAAGTATGATTTAATCATTCATGTCTTGAACTAATGATTATATGCGTAATTATGAAACAGGGACAACCAAGGAAGGATAGTACTATTAAACAGGAAGTATATGTTATCAATTATTTCCATGCATTATTTATATGCCATTAACTCATGATGTTAAGTAACGATGTACATGCTCACGATGGGTTGTTCCTGTAGGTACACTTTTGAATCGAGACCAAGGGTCGGGTTGAGATAGTGAGCTAAAGGAGCATAAGAAGATAGATACAGGATTTTTGTTAGCCTTAACATTCTTTTTGGGGAATGTAATTAACTAACTATTGAAGTTTCATTTTGGCCTGTAATTACATTGAGCTCACATAACAACCAGAACTCTAAGATGTCTCTAATGCATGTTTAGTTCATAATACGCTATTAAAATGACGTTAAGGTAGGAAGACCCTACATTAGTAGTATCAGAGCAGTGGTTAGATAACCCGGGGATGAGTGAAGGGTAGCCTTAGCAGTAGGCTGGCTAGGCGCTTACTTTTGACATACTATGTTACACATGAAGTATATGACTGTTATGATAACATGTTATGGTTTTCTAACGATGTTTATATGAACTGCTTTTGGATCTTGTTGTTAACCCTTGTGTTGCAGTATGGCAGCAAATATCGACATTGGTGATGCGGTAAGTGTGAACGCTAGTGCGGGGCGCACGAATCCCCTACCCCCGCCAGCCCTAGGCGAGGAGCCGTCCGAACAACAGCTATTACCGGGAGAGTTGAGTCTGACTCAGTTTCTAGCGTATCGGCCCCCAACATTCGAAGGGACTGAAACAGGGGAGCGAGCCGAGGAATGGCTAGAAAGAATAGAACAAATATTTGTGGCAGCCCCGTGTGCAAAGACAACCTGGATAAGGCTAGCAGAATTCCAACTAGCCAAGAAAGCACTGATGTGGTGGAGGACCACCGTGATTGAACAAGAGGCACAGGGTCAAGAAGTAAACTGGAAGCTGTTCAGAACTAGATTCCTGGCCCGATACTTTTCAGCGGCTGCCCGTCAAGCTAAAGAGGATGAGTTTACTAAGCTGAAGCAAGGTACCATGCCGGTGTCAGACTATGCCCTCCACTACTGTTCTCTACTCAGATATGTACCTCATATCGCTGCCGACACTCAAGCTAAAATGAGGAACTTCATGAAGGGCTTGAGGCCAGAACTCTATGATAGGGTGATTACATATGGCCCTACCTGCTTTGACGATGCACTTACCCGGGCTGAGTTGGCCGAGCTAGGGGTTGGCGCATACCCTGATGCTGTGCCACCTCCAGCGCCCCCTCAGAGATCTACTCCCGACAACTTAAGGCCAAGGGGTGATCGGTTCAAGTCTGGGGGGAACACTTCGGCGTCCAGATTCAGTGGTAGGAGGCCCGATAACCGATGGAAGGGAAACCGCAGGAATGACGCCCCACCAAGAGGAGGACAGTCTCGGGGAGGAGGCAGTGTTGGAGAGGTACAATGCTCTCTTTGTGGACAGCCCCATTTGACGAAGAATTGTGTCGGATGTTATGTTTGCGGCGAGAGAGGCCACTTTGCTCGACAATGTCCCAACAGAGGAAGGCAGCAGAATTCTACTGGGAGGTCGACAGACAGAGCAGCACCACACAGGCCCCCATATGTACCGAGGCAGCTTGGAAGTCAGCCTACGGGGCCACCTCAAGGGCAAGTGTATGCATTGACGAGGGAGCAGGCTACAGCGGCTCCGGAGGAGGTCATAGCGGGTACGTGTCTTTTATTTACGCACCCTGCCTTTATATTGATCGACACAGGTGCGTCACACTCCTTTGTGTCGACGAGTTTTGTGGAAAGACACCACATATGCACTGCTCCGTCGCCCACGCCTCTTGTAGTCTCGACACCCGCAGGAAGAAGTTTGATTGCTGATCAGATTGTCTATGATGGCCTCATTTATTTTGAGGATAACAAGTTAAGGTCGGATTTGATCGTTCTGGGAATGTCAGACTTCGACTGTATATTAGGTATTGATGTACTGAATAGGTACCAAGCGGTTGTGAACTGCAGGCAAAGGACTGTCCGATTCAGATCTGATGAAGGAGTTCAGTGGACGTTCTATGGAGATGGTTCTCGTTCAAAGATTCCGTTGATATCCGCGATCAAGATGACACAATTATTGGAACGAGGCCATACAGGATATCTCATTTATGCTATTGATATTTCTGGAAAGAAGGAAGAACTAAAGGTTGAAGAAGTGCCCGTAGTGGCGGAATTTCCTGATGTATTTCCTGAAGAGATTCCTGGATTCCCACCGGCGAGAGAGGTCGAGTTTGGAATCGAATTACTACCGGGGACGTCAGCCATTTCTCGTGCCCCGTACAGAATGGCACCAACAGAGTTAAAGGAGTTAAAGGTTCAGTTGCAAGAACTCCTTGACAAGGGCTATATACGAACTGGCGTATCGCCCTGGGGTGCACCAGTTTTGTTTGTCAAGAAGAAAGATGGCTCGATGCGTATGTGCATCGATTACAGACAACTGAACAAAGCCACTGTAAAGAACAAGTATCCACTTCCAAGGATCGATGATTTATTTGATCAGTTGCAGGGTACGAGGCTCTACAGTAAGATCGATCTGAGGTCGGGGTACCATCAGATTCGAGTAAGGGAAGAGGATGTTCAGAAGACAGCCTTCAGGACTAGGTATGGGCACTATGAATTCCTAGTCATGCCTTTTGGGGTGACAAATGCCCCGGCTGTTTTCATGAGTTTGATGAACAAGGTGTTCCGGCCATTTTTGGACCAATTCGTCATAGTTTTCATTGACGATATACTCATCTACTCTCGGACTGAAGAAGAACATGTTGGGCACTTGAGGACAGTACTCCAGATCCTTAGGGATCATCAGTTATATGCAAAGCTTAGCAAGTGCGAGTTTTGGTTGGACAGTGTGGTGTTCTTGGGTCATGTAATATCCAGCCATGGGATATCTGTGGATCCCCGTAAGATTGAAGCTGTTATGGAGTGGGCTGCACCCACTTCGGTGCCCGAGATACGGAGTTTCCTCGGTTTAGCGGGCTACTACCGACGTTTTGTCGAGGGATTCTCTAAAATCGCTAAGCCGTTGACCCAGCTGACTCAGAAGGGAGTTCCGTTCTATTGGTCCGAAGCTTGTGAGGAGAGCTTCCAAGAGTTGAAACGTCGCTTGACGACAGCGCCAGTATTGGTAATCCCTTCTGAGGATAAGAAGTTTGCTTTGTACACGGATGCATCATTGCAAGGTTTGGGTTGTGTGTTGATGCAAGATAAGCATGTGGTGGCTTATGCTTCGAGGCAGCTGAAGCCTCATGAGACCAGATACCCAGTCCATGACCTGGAACTGGCAGCCATCATCTTCGCCTTGAAGATTTGGCGTCATATCTTTATGGTACGACGTTTACCATTTTTACACACCATAAGAGCTTGAAATTCTTATTCACCCAAACAGAACTGAATATGAGGCAACGAAGATGGATGGACTTACTCAAGGATTATGATTGTGAAATAGAGTACCATCCGGGTAAAGCAAACATGATAGCAGATGCCTTAAGTCGAAAAGTGAAGAGCACCGCTGAGGATACTATGAGCTTATCAGCTATGATGACTTCCTATTGCCATTTAGGCTATGATTTTGATGTGGACACGTCGCCGGTGCGAGTGTCGACCTTATTGGCCGAGCCGGACGTATTTGAGGCTATTAGGAAAGCTCAGAGTTCGGATAATAAAATTCAGAGATGGTCATCAATAGTGCTCCAAGGGCAACCATCAAAGTTCCGAGTTGCTGAGGATGGTTCATTGAGACTAGGCAACCGTTGGGTGGTACCAAAGACACCAGAATTACGCCAAGGAATCTTGCACCGTGCCCACAGTAGCCGGTTCAGTATCCACCCAGGAGGAAGAAAGATGTACAAGGACCTATGTGATCAATTTTGGTGGAGACGCATGAAGCGTTAAGTAATTGCTTTTGTCAAGAGGTGTCTGATCTGCCAGCAAGTAAAAGCAGAAAGACAGAGGCCTGGTGGTGAGTTGAAGAGCTTAGAGGTACCTAAATGGAAGTGGGAACATATATCTATGGACTTCGTAACTCACTTGCCAAGGTCGGCCTCTGGATTTGATGCGATCTGGGTGATCGTGGATAGGCTGACGAAAGTAGCTCATTTCATTCCTTACAGTATGACGTTCACGTATCTAAAGATGGCCCAATTGTATGTACGGGATGTAGTGAGGTTGCACGGTATTCCAGTTTCAATAGTGTCTGACAGAGACCCGAGGTTCACTTCACATTTCTGGGAGGGTCTCCAATCAGCGTTGGGCACAGAGGTAAGACTGAGCACAGCCTATCACCCTCAGACAGACGGTCAGACAGAGCGTACCATACAGACGCTCGAAGACATGCTGAGAGCATGTGTCTTGGAGTTTGACACTCCGTGGCAAGAATCTATACCACTGGTAGAGTTCTCCTACAATAACAGCTATCAGGCGAGCATTCAAATGGCCCCTTTTGAAGCTCTGTACGGACGACGATGTAGATCACCGCTGTATTGGGAGGACTTGACTAGTAAGGCGGTTGGAGGGCCGGATATGATTAAAGATATGGAAGAAAAGATAAAGACGATACGCTTAAAGATGAAAGCGGCCCAAGATAGGCAAGCGGCCTATGCCAATAAGCGGCGACGACCGCTAGAATTCCAAGTCGGAGATAAGGTTTTCTTGAAAATCTCACCCTTCAGGGGTGTGGTCGTTTTGGTATGCGGGGAAAGTTATCTCCGAGGTATGTGGGACCGTATGAGATATTGCAGCGCATCGGTACTTTGGCCTACCGTTTGGCTCTACCACCGTCCTTATCCGGTATTCATGATGTTTTCCACGTCTCCATGTTGAGAAAGTATGAACCCGATCCGTCTCATGTATTGCAGCCTTCAGAGGTTCAGTTGAGTTCAGACGTGTCCTATGTTGAACGACCGGTTAGAATCCTAGATCGTGAGGATCGCAGGCTACGAAGTAAGATTATACCGATGGTCAAAGTTCAGTGGGATCGCCGGGGTGTCGAGGAGGCTACGTGGGAGACGGAACGGCATATGGTGCAGCACTACCCGGAACTATTTTCTGGTATGATTTATATTTAGTTTCTTTTTGGGTAAGTGCATGCGATTTCGAGGACGAAATCTTATAAGTAGGGGAGTAATGTGATGCCCCGAAATTAATTAATGGTAACCTGGACATTAATTATGTTTATATGATGAGTTATTACGATGATTAAGTTATGTGTGGAAATGAAGAATTAACATGATTTAAGGATGTTGATTTTAATTATGAGGATGATATGGATTTAATGATGTTGGTTACATTTTATAAATGCTTACCATGATTAATGTATTTCATATACATCATGTTGTTTATTGGGGTGCAAGTTAAATATTAGGATTTAATACTTAAATCACCATTCCTAACTCACCTCACCCTTTTACACTCAATTCCCAAAATCACTTTCCCAAACCCCCTTTCCCCTCATTTTCGAAATTAACCCTAAAGGTGGGAAGAAATTCTTGTAAAAGCTTCCTTCTTGCATTTCTTGGTAAGATTTAGTGCCTATGATGTTTATATAGCACTTATTGATGTTCTTGAAATGTTTGTTAAGTTTTGGAAGGGTTTTAAAAAGGGTTTGAAATGGGTTTGTTTGGGTTAGTGTGATTCTTGGTGGGATGTTGGATTTTTAATGGTATTATGGTGTGTAATGAAGGTTTTGAGTGTTTTAATGTTTTTAAGTTGATGGTATAAATGATGGTTGAGGTTGTTGAGGTTTAAAGGTGCAAAAATGGAGATTTTCGTTGTACAGAGGCTGGCGATCGATCGCCCGTTTTTGGCGATCGATCGCGAGCAGGCAGTAGGCTCCAGAAGCCTTTGGCGATCGATCGCCACTTTTGGGCGATCGATCGGTGAGCTTGGCGATCGATCGCGCCAAAGGTGGCGATCGATCGCCGAATGCATAAAATTGTTGATACGGGCAGTGTGATCTCGCGATCGATCGGGACGACTTGGCGATCGATCGCGAGACACACAAAAGTGTGTTTTTGGCATTTTTGTGGGGATTTTGTATATTGGACTATAATTAGCTTCTAATATTGAATTGTATGGTTGTGTAGAACCATCCCAAGGACCCACAACTTCGAGAAGATAAAGTACTACGACTTCACCACATTTTGAAAAGGTACGTAAGAAACGTACGGGCATCAACGGTAACATATCCCTAAACCATGACTTTGCATCAATTTGCATAAGTATTTATGATGATGATTATGATGATTATGATGATGATGTTGTGATAAACGAAGATGATATAATGTTACGATGACAATTATGATATGATGATGATGTTTGAAATGATGATTCTTATAAGATGATGACGCATGTTTGACTATGCTACTTAGAGTGGTTGAATGTCCGGTGACTATTATGGGCAAGCGAGGAAGGTTTTGCCGCTCACATAACTGAGCGATGGGGTACATCCGCTATCAAGGTGTAGCGATGGGTATCATCCGCTGAGCGATGGGGTACATCCGCTATCAAGGCGTAGCGATGGGTATCATCCGCTGAATAAGAGATACATCCGCTATCAAGGCGTAGCGATGGGTATCATAAGATGTGTTATGTCGAGCGAGGGGACCAATTGTGCCGCTGTCGTAATAGAACCCGGACAGTCCCATTTCTAATTAACATGGATTGTTGTGAACTTTTATACGAAGTATGATGTTAATCATTCATGTCTTGAACTAATGATTATATGCGTAATTATGAAACAGGGACAACCAAGGAAGGATAGTACTATTAAACAGGAAGTATATGTTATCAATTATTTCCATGCATTATTTATATGCCATTAACTCATGATGTTAAGTAACGATGTACATGCTCACGATGGGTTGTTCCTGTAGGTACACTTTTGGATCGAGACCAAGGGTCGGGTTGAGATAGTGAGCTAAAGGAGCATAAGAAGATAGATACAGGATTTTTGTTAGCCTTAACATTCTTTTTGGGGAATGTAATTAACTAACTATTGAAGTTTCATTTTGGCCTGTAATTACATTGAGCTCACATAACAACCAGAACTCTAAGATGTCTCTAATGCATGTTTAGTTCATAATACGCTATTAAAATGACGTTAAGGTAGGAAGACCCTACAGGAAATTAAATTCATTGGATGAATTAATTAATTAAGAAGAGTCTTAATTAAAAGATTATAAAGATTTAATTAAATCATGGGTTTCGGCCCATGAGGCTTTAAGAAAGCCTTAAACCTTAATTAAATCTTATAATATAAATACAATGTTATGATTAATTGTAAGACATACTTTATATCATTCCAACCTACACACAAAGCAAGTTCGGCCGCCTCCTCTCCAATCTCTCTCGGCTTCTTCATAGCCGAAGTGAGTTGTGGTGAGTTTGTGCCATCTTTTCGATTTAGAATCGAGTGTGTTTCTTGTTCCGGTTTAAGAACTTGTCTAGCAACTTGTTCTTAAACTATCCCTTCACCCGATTTGATCGTGTGGATACCGTGGAGGCCAAACTTGACAAGTTTTGCTAGTGACTCGAAGGAGACGTTGGACGTGGTGCTGCTCCGTGGAATCTGCTCAAACACGCTACAAGGGTGAGATTTTTGTATTCCTTTATCCGATATGAACTCCTATGTATAGATCCGGTGTTTAGTAATCCATAAAAAATTTATTCCGCTGCGTTGTATGCTCATTGGATTACTTACAAGAAGGAGATTCTTGAAAACCTTCAAGATGTTCAAACCCGAGTAAAGGAATTGGAGTCAAGGCCAAGTCCGACAGGAAGAAGGAACAGAGGATGGTTGCCACCATCTTACGGAACAGAACCCCTTTTACACCAAAAGGGGAAAGCAGAGGAGGTCCGACGGCCTATGACTGATACTGAAAAAATGATTGCAGTCCTACGAGGAGAACCATTACATCTGTAGGGTCTTCCTACCTTAACATCATCGTATACACGTATTATGGACTAAACATGCATTCATAATATCTTAGGGTTCCGGTTGTAGCTTTGAGCTAATAAGATTACAGGCCAAAATAAAATTTCAAAAGCTAATTAATTACATTCTCAATAATGAATGTTAAAGCTATAGATTTACACTACTCCTAGAGTAGAGACTATCAAAATCCTGTATCCTATATTCATCTTGCTCCTTTTAGCTCACTGCCTCAACCCGACCCTAGGCCCTTCGGTCCAAAAGTGTACCTACAGGAACAACCCATCATGAGAATGTACATCATTACTTAACATCATGAGGTGATGGCATATAAATAAATGCATGAAAATAATCGTAACATATACTTCCTGGTTAATCGTATTAATACACTTAGTTGTCCATGTTTCATAGTCATGCATATGGGCATCTTACCATATCGTATGGCATCTTACCATATCATAAACATCGTGTGGCATCTTACCACGTGTGCATCTTACCCTATCGTATGGCATCTTACCATATCATAAACATCGTGTGGCATCTTACCACGTGGGCATCTTACCCTATCGTATGGCATCTTACCATATCATAAACATCGTGTGACATCTTACCACGTGGGCATCTTACCCTATCGTATGGCATCTTACCATATCATAACATCGTGTGGCATCTTACCACGTGGGTATCTTACCCTATCAGTATGGCATCTTACCATATCATAACATCGTGTGGCATCTTACCACGTGGGCATCTTACCCTATCGTATGGCATCTTACCATATCATAAACATCGTATCATTGTATAAACATCATATAAACATCATCATTTCATAGACATCATTATCAACTTACTTATCATTATCATCGTCATAACATCGTAATTACTTATACAATTATTGCGTAGTCATAGTGTAAGAATATGTTACAGTCCGATGCCCGTACGCGTCTTACGTACCTTAATTCCAAAAGTGGAGAAATTGGAAAACTTTATCTCCTTGATGTCGTTGGCACCTGTGATGGTTCTACGCAACCATACAAATCAATATTAGAAGCTAAATAATAGCCAAATACCAAAAAATCATCAAAAATCATCATTTTCCACTTTTTAAACAGTGGCGATCGATCGCCTCGCTTTTTGCCTTGCGGCGATCGATCGCTAAAAAATATGGCGATCGATCGCATGTAGCGATTTTTGCTACTGGCCTTCGGCGATCGATTGCCTCATACAGGGCGATCGATCGCCACCTGTTGGAGCGCGATTTTTCACCATTCTTTAGCATTTTGCAAGCTCCAACATCAACATCATCAAAAACTCACTAAAACCCACATAAAACACTTCAAAAATCATACCCCAACAACATACAACACATACCCAAAATATACCCACATAAATCACTTCAAAATCACCCCATTTCAAAACCAACATCATAAAAACTTTAGGAAGGGTTCCATACCTCTTGAAGACTCCAAATCTTAACAAAGATCTTAAAAACAAAGGTTTTGTGGAGCTTCCTTCTTCCTCCTTTGAAGAATTTCGAAAATGGGGTGAGGTTAGGGTTGTGGAAATGATTTGGGGATTTTAAGAGTGATTGGTAAAGTGAAGGGAAAAGGTATAGTGGGGGGTATATGGGTTAATTTAATTAAACTTGTACCCATTAATTAACATGATGTATAAAATACCCCAACATGGTATTTTAAAAGCATTTTACAAAAATGCATTAAACTTCCACTAAATCATGCTTTCCTCATAATTGACAATCAATACAATTAAATCATGTTAACACTTCATTACCCATCACATAATCAATTACCATGATAAATAATCACATAACCATCATCAATTCCCAAATTGCATCTAATTAATTTCGGGGCATCACAACATCCCACAAAGTAATGGAAAGAATCAACCTGGAAGATCTTCATGATCTTGCTGATTCATTTGCAGGATTAAATCTCGTAGAAATCAAGACAGGAGAGCTTGTACAAAGACCTCCACCACAAGAGAGCTTCGGGTCACACAATCCACCCGAAGGAGACCAAAGTATGCCACACAGGGATGATTTCACCTCAGCAACTTTGGATCCCCCAGTTGGAACAAGGAACCGTTCCCGAAGGCCAGATATTCATCAGACGCCCTACGGGAAATCACAGCTAGATCCAATCCATCCATATGGACTTATGCTCAACATGGATATTTTGGATTTCAAAAATAGAGAAATTCTTATTGATGAATGGGCTTCAACAATGAGAATTGCAGCAGGAACACTTGACTTAGGCAAAGAAGGATTCATTTTACTTCTAAAAATGAGTCTGGAAGGATTCGTCAAGATTGCCTGGGATCTTGGAGACCCAGGAACCAAGGAAGAAGTTTTGGCCGGAGAGTCCCTGAAAGAGATCGTGGACAAGATAGCAAGATTCTTTAAAATCTGTTTCATTGGAATAAGCTATTTCGAAGGAATGGAGGAAGAGAAGGCTAAGAAATATAGACAAGCTCTTATTAGCCTGGAACTACATGACATCTGCTATGTAAATAAATACATCAAACTCTTTACAGAGTATCGATGGAAGATAGCGGAAAAAGATGCAGCAGAGCTGTTCTTTGCCAAAATTTCGAGCCCATTGAGAGAAATGCTTATCCAGGAATATACACCGCATGCAATCGAGACGGTGTCCAGGAGAATGTCATTTCTCAAAGTAAAACTGGCGGAGTGGTGCTACCAAGCAAAGCTCCAGAAAAATTTCAAGAAGCTCAGAGGAATCAACAAAATGGCTCATCTTTGTTGTACGGGAAATGATATCCCTACAATCATTGGGAACTACCCACAAAGGCGAAAGATGAAGAAGCACAGAAGTCATCCATATGCCCGAGGAGGTGGTTCAAAAAGAAGTATGTCTTCATGGAGACCTAGAAAGTTCTGGTCAAAGCAGAAAGCCCGAAGCTACAGATCGGGGCAAAGATCAGGACCAACAAGGAGTAGAATCTCGTCAACAGGTGCTAATCAAGCTAGTTCTAGCAGAGGACCAACAAAGAGGACTTTCAGACGCACAACTACCCGTGCAAATGAGAGTTTTAGAGATTGTAACTGCTGGACATGCGGAGCGAGAGGACATATCTCTACAGAATGTCCAGAAAACCAAAGTCGTGGAGTAAGACAGTTCGAGCATACCAAGGAATTCGAAGATGCTGTCTATTTCCAGGATCTGGTGCAGGTGTATCAATTTGAGGATATTCCCTCAGATGAAAGCATCTACGAAGAAGAGATCTATTCTGAGGATGGAGGAGAATCTAGCTCAGAATCAGAGTGAAGGAGAGTTCCTTCAGCACGTGATTAGAGAAGAGACGTCGGGGTTTTTCTCGCATACTACTGTTTCTCATAAAACCCTTATGAGGATCATGAAAGAAGAACCAAAGTTTCAGATGTATGATGGATTTACAATTGGAGCAATGGAAAAAGCCATGGATATGATCGATCTTCGTAGCAGAAAGCATCAGATTATCCATAGGGTGACAACAGGTGAATTTGCGATCCCGATGGAATTCACGGGAAACCAAATTGAGATGCAGTTAATCCCCTACAGAGAAATCCAGGAGATTAAGAACAAGGTCAAGAGAGAGGTTGCTAATACACTCTCATGGATTCATATCGGAGCCATAAGAGTTATCATCAAAGCAACATTCAAGGAAGGAATTGATTCGCCCCTCAACCTGGCGATCTTTGACAAGAGAATCCCGAACCTCAAAGATTCTTGTTTGGGAGCAGTAGCAGGAAATCTGTATGCAGGAAAGATGGCCTTCAACATCTATCCGAGGATTGCATACAATTTAGGAGATCGAGACTTCAACAAAGTTCTCACTCTTCATCAAGAATTTAAAAGAGAAGATTTGATGAAAGAAGGGGCCTTACTCGATCACCTACAAGGTGTCATACGCACTCTCGAATACTCATCATTCCGAAGTATTCTTGAGAAAGGAATTCAACGAAGTCCCCAGAATCTTCGAAGACTTCGCCAAAGCAGTATTGCCGGATATCATTGATACTCTGACAATAGGAGAAATCGACATGAGGATACAAGATCAACCTGTTCTGAACAGAAGCAGGAGCCTTATGATTGAGCCAAGAAGGATGTCTTTCCAACAGGATAGGTTAATCAGCAACTATCCAGGGGAAAACAGAAAACAACCTCAAGCAGAATTCAGAAAGTTTCTTATGTATTCCAAACAATAGGAAAACTGAAATGCCCAGAAGGCTGGAGAGAAGTGCAGATAATTTTTTGACATCACCGAGAAGAACAATATCTTCCCATGCGATGTCCTATATTATTTGCAACAACCTACAGTTGGCAAATCTCAAGGAAACCTTCAAATTTGTGAAATTGATCTCACAATTGAAGGAATTGCCGGACGAATCCCCGAACAGCTTATTCTAGGGATTGAATTTCTCGAGGAACATAAACCTTGGGAAAGATTACAAGATGGAATGGAATTCACGGTCGACGGAAAGAGATACCGAATTCGATGACCACCAGTCCATTCTCAATATACATCTCCGTTGGGATGTTATATGAGAAGTATCGGGCAGAATATTTTGCAGCCTGCATTGACTCAGGAGCTGGAATATGCACTGTCAGGCGAGAAATCTTCCCTAAAGACGTTGGTGAGAAATTACCAGTCATTGCCGGAAGAGACTTTTCCAAACGGATCCTTATTCTTAATGAAGGAGTCCGAGGAGCGGAAATCATTATCAGAGGAGCAGGCGGTACCCCATGGTACAAAGTCAAAACTCCACCTATATATTTCCATGATACAGGTGCGGATATGCTGTTAGGAAACAATTTCCTACAGACGTTCAAAACATTCACTCAAGAGAATGAAACGAGAAGACTTATTTTCACAACTCTGTGTGATCATAAGATTATGGTACAACGATTACGGGAGGCGTTCCACAGAAAATTCCCTATTAGTTTTCGCAACAAGCGTGGTGATGAAGGAAAACTTCGACACCCAAAAATGAAAGATCAGCGGAAATTTGGAGAGGCAATTCTTCAGTTACGACAACAAGTTCCTAGTGAAGGGGATGCACAAACTTTTGACTGGGTTAATATCATGTCTTTCAGAGAGCAGGATGAGGAAAGAGTAACCCCAGAAACCCTGTTGCTACTGAAAAATGCTTTACGAGAAGAAGTTCTACAACTTGAATCTACCCTCGAAGAGCGAATCACTCTAGAGGATGTAAAAAGGAAGATTTGTAGGAACTACAACGAGGATCCACTGGCATGGTGGAACAAAAATGAGCTCAGAGCTACTTTGAAGGTGAAGACTGGAAAAGAGAATGAGTTTGTTAGGTACAGACCGATCCCCATGAACCAGGAAGATCGGAAGGATATGCAGATCATACTTAAGGAGCATATTGACCTTAAGTTAATCTCAGCAGGTATTTCTCCATACAGCAGCCTAGGATTTCTGGTAAGAAATCATGGAGAAATTAAACGAGAAAAGCTGAGATTGGTGATCAACTATAAAGGGATCAACGAAATTTTGGAGTTCGATGGATATTTTATCCCGAGCAGAGAACATTTGGTAAATAGCATCAAGAATGCCAAAGTGTTTTCTAAATTCGATTGCAAGTCTGGGTTCTACCAGATTAAAATGGAGGAAGCAAGCAGAAAGTTCACAGCATTCTCCACACCACAAGGACATTATATCTGGAATGTCATGCCAATGGGATTAGCAAATGCTCCATAGATATATCAGAGGAAGATGGATAATCTTTTCAAGGATTACTTCAGCTTCATGTTCGTGTACATTGACGACTTCCTCATAGCGTCAAAAAACATGGAAGAACATCTTACAAATCTGGAAATCTTTTCAGACGTTTGTTACAAGGAAGGATTGGTGCTTTCCGAAAAGAAAGCAGTAATTGCTACAAGACAGATCGAGTTCCTTGGAATCGAGATCGACGAATCTAGAATCATCCTGCAAAATCATATTGTTGAAAAAGTACAAGGATATCCGGATGACCTCAAGGATTTAAAACAACTTCAGAGTTTTTTAGGAGTTGTTAATTTTGCCGGGATGTTTATCAACAATCTAGCAAACCACAGGAAGGTGTTCAGTCCACTACTCAAAAAACATGTTAAGTTTGAGTGGAATGAAGATCACAGATAAGCTGTCAAACAGCTGAAGGAGGTTTGCAGGCAACTACCAAAGCTTGCAATACCAAACGACGAGGATGAACTGGTATTATACACAGATGCCAGTGATCATTGGTGGGCTGCAGTTCTCATGAAAATTACACCAGAAGGAGAAGTGCCATGCATATATTGCAGTGGACTATTTGATAACAGCGAAGTTATCAGATGGCACATCAACGAGAATGAGTTCTTTGCTGTTCGAAAGGCTTTTAAGAAATGGCCACTTTTCCTACTTGCAAAGAAATTTATCTTGAAAATAGATAATACGAGTGTCAAAGCCTTTTTAAAAAATAAAATTGAATCAAAACCAGAAAAGGCTAGACTTTTAAGATGGCAAGCTGAATGCCAATATTATGATTATGATATTGTCATTGTAAAATCTGATAAAAATATTATTGCAGATTTTTTGACGAGAGATGGAAGTGAGTGAAGCTAATTCCATCATCACGAGATCAAAGCACCTCCGAGAAAATCTGTAGGAGCTAGACAAGAAGATCAACGGCCTGGTGATTAATTCTCAGGTTGCGGGTCAAGTACAGGAACTGGATCTCACGAAGGTCCCACAGGCTATGAGGGCTACCATGCAGGCTCACACATGTTTATGGGACAGTCTTTATATTCCTCTCCGACGGGATGCTTCACAGTGAAACTAAAGTCGTGTTTCAGAGAGCCGGACTCATCAACCGGTGTGGAGGATTCAAGTACCGCCACTACAGGTCCTAGTATTGATCCTTTCGGGGAAGATACAGAAGGAAAAATTGATTCCAAGGTATCTGGGATATCTGAAGAATCAAGCCAACCCAGCACCTCAGGGGTTAAAGAGGGAGAGATTAATCTTAGGCCATCGGCGGGCAAATCTAAGATTAATACTAACGAGAATATTGTTTCCCCAACTTCCCCTTTGCAGGAATATCAAAGATCATGGGAGAAACTTTGTACAAGAGTGGGTATAATTCCTGGAAAAATTACAGTATATTGGTCAGGAAAATACCCAAGAATGTGGATGCATCCTGGTGTCAAACCAGAAAGTGTTCGTGAGTGGTTTGATTTTGGCTGCCTAGCCTCAGTCTTTACCACAGCACCAAGTTTTCCGGAAATCACAAAATTATCGGACTGGATCTATGAAGGAGTGTATGACTCATGGCAAAATAATCATACACTAGGACGAGGAGATGTTTTGGAGCTGAAATTCATAACTACAGCCCCAGAATTTACAGGAAAAGGCCTTCACCCTAGCTTTCATTTTGTAAAGTTACAGAGGCCTAACTGGAAGGCGATGGATCAAATAAAACCACCGCCTGAAGGAACAACACTAGTTTCCCCGCTCACCGAAGATGACATTACAACCAGAAGAGCTTGGGGATTATGGGTCTGTCTCACGGAGATGGACAAAGTCAAGTATCCGTTCAAACTATTCCAGAAAACAGCGAACGGGTCATTCATGTTAACTCCATGACAAGCCATACTACAAAATTTGCCGAGGACATCTTTGAAAAGAAAAGGCAAATATTATGGGAAAACAAGATTCCGGCAACCAAAGAAACTAGCCAGAAGTTCTGTAACATGACTCATGTGGGAAGATGGCTGGACTACATCTGCCCGAGCTGCCCAGAGCAGAAAGAGCCACTGTTCGGGAAAGGGTTCCCTGTCAAACGGGACCAAAAGAAAGATGACAAAGCAGGACCGGGCAAACGTGGAAAATTCCCACGCGGACTGCAAAAGCCAAATTTTTAGGGACCACGGGGAGACAAGAGCCATGTGACTCTGATGAGGACCACTACCATTTGAAAAAGAAAACAAAATGGTAGGACCACTCTTCGGCCGAAAGTCGAAGGGACCACAAGATACCAAACAAGATAGAAGACGCATGCAATGACGTCTGATCATAAACAAGATTTGAAGTCCGGATTTCACATCCACCTCCAGACTTCTATAAATACCAAGGCATTCAGGAAGCTAAGGACATCGAAAATTCTCCATAGTTTTCTGAAAATAAATATTGTAGTCTCCAAGCTTTGTAATCTTCAGCTTTCTTAGCTTGGTAATATTTCTTTTCTTTCTTTCATTTCATAAGTGTCTGTAATTTGTTCTGTTTGTTTAAAGTTAATGTGTTCTTGAGTCAAGCCTCATCTATATGAGAGGCTAAAAAAGTATGTCTCCTCCCAAAAGGAGACATTTTAATGTAATAGATGTTATAAGTATTCCAGAATAAAAATAAGGCTGTTGCCCAGCTATCTCCCAGATTTCTTTAAATCTTTTTTATATCTTGAATATACCTTACGTCCTAAGGTACGAAACGAATTAGGGCTGTGCTGTGCGGTTTCTGAAGGAGTCGGATAACTGGCAGACTAACCTCGCCCGTGAGCTGAGGTTGGATGGTGAGGAGCCATTCGTAAAACAGTCTGGATGCAGTAAGTTTTCGACTGGTGGAAGTTGCGACCCACCTCACCCGGTGCCGTTATGGTCAAAATGGTATTTTTCAGTTTGTTAAAATTTTATCGTAATACGGAAGCATGTTGGGCCTTTTATTTATTTTTAACATGATCTTCAAATCGGGTTGAATTATAATTAGACGAACGTTATATAAACCGTGAGTCATTTGCAAAAGTATGCTCTCGGGATTCATCTCGAGATGACAGAAACTGAAGGATCTCGTGTTCATATAATGTTTCTGTTTGGTAAATATTAGGATGAAAACGATGATGAATAGTATATTGTGGCATATTTTGTTCTTTAAACATTTTCTAGGGGCTAAGAAAGCAAATTTATTAAAGATTGGTTGGACCACATGGACCACATGGGGTTATTATGGTCATTTCAACCTAGAATGGACTTATGTCAACTAATGTTTTTTCGCTGGACTAGGATAGATTATGTTTCACGAAAGTATACCGGCCCATAATTTTTCCATTTTTTTTTCATTTAGTGATTTATGTTGGGCTTCTGGCCCAATTATTGAGGCCCATTTCAATTTGGCCCATTTCCCCACTATTATTACCTAAACTCTCGCCCTTGATTTCAGAAGTTCAGCGCCTCTCCCCCCCATTTCTTGAACCAGAATGTGTGCCTCCTTCTCTCCTTGAACGGGTTCTACGCCTTCTCTCTTCCAAACTCTCTTTCTCTTTTTCTTTGTGATTCCCGTCACTTTCTTTGTGGTTCAGCGGGTTGAGCGTGAGGGTGTCTTGTCCGGTTGCTTTGTGCTCCAGTGGTTTGGCGTTGGTTCAGACGAGGCATGTTGGCTGTGAGCTTCTTGTCCAAGTGTTGTGTGGGGGTTTTCTGTATGTGTGCTGTGTGTGCACGGTGTAGCTTGGGTCTTGGGGGCGTTTCTGGCTCTGGTGCGTTGCTGGTGATTCTGTCCGGTGGTTCTGTCTGGATGTTCACTAGCTGTGTGCTCCTTGCTGTGTGCTTAGTGCTTCGGTGGCAGTGTGAGTAGCTCGGTGCTTTGGTGGTTCTGTCCGGAGGGTTTGGCCGTGCGTTCTTGCCCGTGTTGATTTGTGCTTCCGGCAAAACTTAGGTGTTGGGGTGTTTTGTCAACACCTTCCGGTCTTTCCCTTGGATTCTCGGTGACATAGATTGAGAAAACAACATATCTATCTGAGCCGAACTCTATATCCAAAAGATTAGTAATATATTTGTATATATGTGTATTTGTATTGCACCTAACAATTTATATTATCAAAATTACTTTTTCTGTAAATGTAATAATTATTTATTTGCGATATTATTGATTTTGTGATTTTCCCTTAGTCATATTTCTGTAAAATTCTAATTAATGTTTATTATTGTAAGTTATTAATTTAAGTAGCGTTAACGTAGACAAAAAATTCAAAACGACGTTGGTATTTCCTTCATGTGCAAACTGGTTTCTATCTTGATCTGAAACATTTTGGCCCTTAAATTTGAAACAAATTCTTCAATAAATACAAGAAAGAACAGAGGTTGAAAAAAAAAACGTAATTCAAACAAAGCATATGGATGAGATTGTCATGGTCATCCTGTTCACAAATAATTTTTCAACATTTACAAGAAGTTAAGTTATGAAACAAATAATATCTATTTATATATGTTTTGAACGGGGAGGGGTAAATCTATTTTTATAGACTCGAACTTGAGTATATTCAAAGTGAACGTATGTGACAAACCAATTGGACTAACCAACCAACAGGGCTAATTAGAGTTGTCAAAAATATTTAACTACTATATTATATCATATCAGTTGTTGTCTTTAGTCGATCGAAATAAAAAAAAAAAACACTTGACGACTTAAATTAATTTTTGGGGATTTTGGCGACGTGTGACAAATGGTGGTTCCACTGTACCACGTGAAGATGTTCACAAAATAAGATGCAAGTAAATGTACACATCCTCTTAACCAATATATGCTACCATATTCAAACTGACTATAAAACACATACATCCAAACCCAACATTTTCCAATCAAATCCCCAATGTCGTTCCAACAGTTATCGAACCGACATTTCATATCAACCCATCAGTTGAGATATTTATTCATTAATTTATGTGTAATTAGTTAAGGAATCCAAATATATTTGATTTGACTTTACCTTTTCTTGATTGTACTAGGGCCGGATTTTACGAACCGGCGTGGCTTTTTTGTGTTTCCAATCAAAATCCAAAATCCTTAAAGGCAATTATAGCATATTAATAAAAAGGTTAGACTATTCAACAGTCGATAAGAATTCAAGGGACCTTTCTTGTCCAAATCCGAACAGATAATAAGCCCAAGAAATGACAACTCTAGTAGGCCAACCGTACAATCTGACCACTTTATCCCTTTTGGAGTGCACATTTCCAATTCACACTCTTACCAAATTGAATAACTTCACATAATTGTTTGATGAAAATGAATGTCATATCAAACCTTGTTGTATTATATACGATCGAAAGTTAATTAGCTACTTACAAAGCGTCGTATTTCTGGTGATAAGTTGAGGAAAAGAAAGTAGGCATTATGTGAAGTATCAAAATTCAAGCACACAAATGCGAACATGTGGGAAAAACATATGATTTGGTTCTGATCTCAACTACAAACTGAAAACACTTTGCGAGAGAGAGAGAGAGTATGACAGCATGTTGTGTCTTAAAATGACCATATTACAATACAATTCTTGGTGAGCTCCTTATAAGATACATGGGATACTCCACTCGTTGCCAATTGGTTTTCACTTGGAATCCCATGTATTCTTAATATTGTATCAATCCAGGTTTCAATCCTGTATAAGAGCTGGCTTGCACACCATCACCCGCATTATCAGTCCACGTGTTTGACTTATATAATCTCACACGAGATGGGGCGGATTGAGACTTGTCCCATATTGAGAAGCTACAAGCTTTATGAGCTCCTTATAAGATACATGAGCTACTCCAATCATTGCCAATTGGTTTTGAGTTGAAACCATGTATTCTTAACAGTTCTCTAGCATGTTGTGTCTTAAAATGACCATAGTAAATAACAATTCTCTGATCCAATTTAATCTCATACAAAATGCCAAAAAGCACAGTTGGACACACTGCATAATTCACATGAAGGGCTGCTATTAGCTGATGACATGACAAAGAATTAAAGCTATGCGTATTTAAATGAGCTCTGAATGAGGTCTCCTCTAGCTATTGGAAATCATTGATCATTCTACATTCTTTTGTCATTTTGTGGCGTGGGCTCTCTGTTTGTTTTGCCATTAGAAAGCAGCTATGTTTTTATGAAGCAGAGAGTGGAGTAAGTAAAATAAAGAGGGATTCGATATCTGTTTACAAGTGAGATTAGTTATCACCGGTAAATTATTGCGCAGATACTGCTGAGTGGATGAATGCTTTCTATGCATGAAGGAATCAAATAGATGAAAAGGGCATTTGGTTTTTCTCCGCTCAAGAAGTTTGAAGATTTTGCAGATTGCATAGCAACAAATGAGTAATTCATGCTTTCTTGAAAGATATTATATACATAAACAATATTTGTGTTTTACCTGTTTTTTAATAGATGAGTTGTTTTGATATTGTTTAAGGCACTGAAGAATGTAACAGCAATGAATCCGGATGGACCACATATATAGCTTCTTCACCGGACGAAGAAGAGGATCCCAATGAAGACGAAGATAATGAATATGGTGCCAGCATGGATGAAAGAGTAAACCATCAAGAATCAGAAGATGATGCTGAAAATATGGATACAGATGACTCGATGGCTTCTGATGCCTCCTCTGGACCCTGTGATCGAAAACAATTGAGCAATGCAGGAAAGAAAATCAAAAGAAAATTATATGGCGGTGAGAAATGCCAGAAACAGGAGCAGCAGAAGAAAATTGGTGATAAGTTAAAGGTTGAAGAGAAGAAGTCTGAAATTAAAGGAAACAGTGGTGAAATATCAAAGGAGAAATAATAGGTGTTTATCATAAATTTTGCGAGTTTCTGATTCATATTTCGTGCTATTTCAAGAGACAGAAGATCAGCAACTTAGGCAGCTCGTGCAGGAATGGGTTAAAAAAGGCGTAGTGTTTTTGGTTTTCCAATAATCTCTCTTCTTAGTTTGTGGGTTATAAACGAACTTATGTGGCAAATCTATTCAGGCCAATTCTCAGTTCTCTTTAGGCTAGCTGTCATGGATCTGATGATCTACACATGATTTTATTCTTAATTGGCTGGTAAGATTCTCTCATATTTTTCAGGAAAAACGGTGGCCAATGTCTATGGCTAACTGGACCATTACGGACAAAAGTTTCAATAGAGTCCGAAATCAAATTTTCGTGCTATATTAAAACCTCATAATCTTCTTCAAAAATAAAAAAATAAACTCATATAATCGGTCTTGCTTTTGCTAGTAGGGTTAAGTTTTTGTATTATCTGGTGGGATATATCTCATGTACTTTTCCTTTTTTGTTAGGTAGGGTGGGAGTTCATAATTCGTATCAAACTCTCGATCCAGGCATAAATGGTTTTTATCGAAGATAGGATGCAATACATGTACTCTTACATATTTATTGTATCACAGGTGCTTGGAACATAACTCAAACAACATTATAAAATGCAAAATCCCTAACAAAGCCAAAATTTTGGCAGTTTGCGTCTTGTGAGGTCTCAAGTAACACGTCCTTTTGATGACAACCATTTTATTCTCAAGAAGTCGATACGAAAGTAGCTAAAATCCTAGCTGAACTCACATGAAGCAACTCCATGAATTTTTAACCTGCAAATAGTCAAGAAATCATTACCTTAACAAATAAAAAGAGGGAGAAAGATCTATCAATAGACAAAAGACAATGCAACAGAGTATCTGTGTATGCGTTTCTTTTCTTTTCTTTTCTTTTTTTTTTTTTCCGTTTGTCGCTCCTAAATCCTAATAGTATTTTGCTCAGCTTGATATTGAACAGCGATCATCTTGAAAAGAAACACGGACCCCATTTCCTTCATGATTATCTAAGGTAAACGCAAATAATCCACCTTACTCACCTTGCTTACGCATCATGCAAATCACCACTTCAAGGAAATCTTAAGAGATATTTCTTCTAGTTCGACAAAATATCTTATAATATTCAAATACATGTACGTAGAAAGTATTAACTAAACACAAACATGTAAACGTCACGAAGCAGCCGTTTAAGCCTAATTTTAAATTGATCCATGTCAATAAACACTCTATAGTCGAGCTTAGATCTGGGCCACATATATACATCTTCTGCTCTATACCAATTCCTTATTTATGTGCTTTAATTCCAACAGATAGATTTAGCAGAAAGTATTATTAGAGATTGCAGTTCTTTACAAGTTTTTGCGCAAACATATCTGAATGCAAGTCTTTCCCAATGTTAACAAAGGAAATGCCAGAAGCAGAGAGAAAATACATTCACTCACAAAATACTTCGAAGTGAAAATCAAGAAAAATTCTGAGTACAATAATGTTGAAGTTTGACAAGCCACCAAGTTTGAAAATCCACCAAGTTTGAAGTCCAATAAACATGCCCAACTTTTACTTGTTTTCCCACCATTGTTTTTCATGATTTCACACCAAGAATCTTCTTGGTTTCACACCATTTGTTTGGTTATAAATAGGCAATGAATTTGCCTCATTTGTATCACAACACAATCAAAGTATAGTGAGCTTTGAGAGAGAATAAAAAGTGTAGAGAGATTTTGAGTTGAGTTGAGCAAGTTTGCTCTTTCTCCGAGAGGTGGGAGTTTGTACTCCTCTTGTAATCCCTTCATATTTGATATAGTGA
This sequence comes from Haberlea rhodopensis, assembly GCA_907163345.1. Taxonomy (NCBI): domain Eukaryota; kingdom Viridiplantae; phylum Streptophyta; class Magnoliopsida; order Lamiales; family Gesneriaceae; genus Haberlea; species Haberlea rhodopensis. Next base: position 30,895,876 of record CAJQUN010000001.1, read on the forward strand.
ATTGTGTGTGCTCCGTGGACGTAGGCGAGTTTTGCCGAACCACGTAAATCTTTGTGTCTCTATTTTTGAGTGTGCGTTGTTTTTCCTGTTCTTTATAACTCCTGCAACTTCCGCAAGAACATGACAGCAGTCATAGTTCCCTATGTGGCCGAGTCTCTGGTGCCACAAAGTAGGACTTTCTTTGTTTGCTGCAACTGTAATTGAACAGCGTGCTCCTGCTGTCATGTAAAGAGTACCACTCTTATTACCTCGAGCAATTATCATTGCACATATTGAGATCTTCCAAGTATCACCGTGAAAGACTGTTGTATAACCTTCACTGGCCAACTGAGATTAAGTTCTTTCTCAGATCGGGAATATGCCTGACATCCTTCAGCTCCCATACAGACCCGTTCAACTTAATCTTTATGATACATTTGCCAACAATCTCGCAAGATTGTTCATTACCAAGGTAGACTTTACCAAGGTTTCCGGGGACATATTTCTCGAAGAGTTCTCTTTGTGAAGTAGCATGGAATGATGCTCCGGAGTCTAACACCCAAGACTCTTCATTGCACTTTAAAGAGCATATTAATGCATCATCTCTAGAAGCAACGTTTGCTTCTGTCTTCGCCTCCTGGTTTTTGCATTTTTGCACTGATTTTTATAATGTTCGGGCAGCCCGCATTTCCAGCACTCGATAGTCTTTGAGTTCTGAGAATTAGGGGGATTCCTAGATTTGGACCTCCTGTCCTTTGATCTTCCTCGGTAGTTTGATCTGCCGCGTCCATTTCCTCTGGTTCTTCATCTTGATTCGGCAGACAAAGCTACCGAGGAAGATCAAAGGACAGGAGGTCCAAATCTAGGAATCCCCCTAATTCTCAGAACTCAAAGACTATCGAGTGCTGGAAATGCGGGCTGCCTGGACATTATAAAAATCAGTGCAAAAATGCACCGAAAAACCAGGAGGCGAAGGCAGAAGCAAACGTTGCTTCTAGAGATGATGCATTAATATGCTCTTTAGAGTGCAAGGAAGAGTCTTGGGTGTTAGACTCCGGAGCATCATTCCATGCTACTTCGCAAAGAGAACTCTTCGAGAAATATGTCCCCGGAAACCTTGGTAAAGTCTACCTTGGTAATGAACAATCTTGCGAGATTGTTGGCAAATGTATCATAAAGATTAAGTTGAATGGGTCTGTACGGGAGCTGAAGGATGTCAGGCATATTCCCGATCTGAGAAAGAACTTAATCTCAGTTGGTCAGTTGGCCAGTGAAGGTTATACAACAGTCTTTCACGGTGATACTTGGAAGATCTCAAAAGGTGCAATGATAATTGCTCGAGGCAATAAGAGTGGTACTCTTTACATGACAGCAGGAGTACGCTGTTCAATTACAGTTGCAGCAAACAAAGAAAGTCCTACTTTGTGGCACCAGAGACTCGGCCACATGAGTGAGAAAGGAATGAAGATTATGCATTCCAAGAGAAAACTATCAGCCCTCCAGTCAATAGAAATTGACATGTGTGAAGATTGCACATATGGCAAACAAAAGAGGGTCAGTTTTCAGACAAGTGGCAGAACACCGAAGAAGGAAAAACTGGAGCTCATTCACTCTGATGTTTGGGGACCAGCCACTATCTCATCCATTGGTGGAAAATATTACTTCGTGACATTTATCGATGATCACTCTCGGAAGGTATGGGTTTACTTTCTAAGGCAGAAGTCCGAAGTATTTGATACTTTCAAAAGATGGAAAGCTATGGTTGAAAATGAGACAAGTCTTAAGATCAAATGTCTCGGAACAGACAATGGTGGTGAATACACAGACACCAGATTCAAGAAATTCTGCTTCGAACATGGGATCCGAATGGAGAGAACCGTGCCAAGTACGCCTCAACACAATGGTGTAGCTGAGCGTATGAATCGAACGCTGACTGAAAGAGCCCGAAGTATGCGTATACAGTCAGGTCTACCAAAGCAGTTCTGGGCATTAGAGCACATGATACCCGAAGAAGTATGGAGTAGAAAAGAAGTAAAACTCTCACATCTTAAAGTCTTCGGTTGTGCTGCATTTTATATATATCAGTGATCAAAGCAGGAGTAAGCTTGATCCAAAATCCAAGAAATGCACCTTCATCGGTTATGGCGATGATGAATTTGGCTATCGCATATGGGATGATGAGAACAAGAAAATAATCCGCAGTAGGGATGCTATCTTCAATGAAAAGGCTATGTACAAAGACATACACACAACGAGCACTTGTGAGTCAACGAGTGATCCTGTGTATGTTGAGCAGGATGGTGTGCCAGAGAACAGTATGTCACATCATGAAAATCCGATTTTAGATGCGGAGAAACTCGAAACGCAGAGCAGTGGAGAGCAGTCTGGTGAACCGCAGGTTCAGAGTCCTCCAGCATTGAGAAGATCATCTCGACCTCATATACCAAACAGAAGGTATATGAATTATCTACTGCTTACAGATGGAGGAGAGCCTGAATGCTACGATGAAGCATGTCAGGCAGAAGATGCTGGCAAGTGGGAGATTACAATGAAAGATGAAATGCAGTCTTTTATCTCCAACAACACTTGAGAGCTAACGAAGCTACCAAAAGGAAAGAAAGCCCTTCACAACAAATGGGTGCATCGTGTGAAGGAAGAAAGTGATGGATCAAAAAGATTCAAGGCCCGGTTAGTAGTCAAAGGTTTTCAACAGAAAGAAGGAATTGATTACACCGACATTTTTTCACCAGTAGTGAAGCTAACCATTATTCGGTCAGTGTTGAGCATTGTTGCTGCTCAAGGACTACACCTGGAACAACTGGACGTGAAAACTGCTTTTCTCCACGGGGATGTGGATGAAGAGATCTATATGCAACAACCAGAAGAATTCTCAGAGATAGGAAGTGAAAATCTTGTATGTAGGCTTCGAAGGAGCTTGTATGGTCTAAAACAAGCCCCTCGGCAATGGTATAAGAAATTCGATGGTTTCATGCAGAGGCAAGGATTCCACAAGTGTAATGCTGACCATTGCTGCTACTACAAGAAGTATGAGTCCAGTTATATAATGTTGCTACTTTATGTCGATGATATGTTGGTAGCAGGACCAGACATGGACGAGATCAAGAAGTTGAAGATGCAACTGTCAAATGAGTTTGACATGAAAGATCTAGGTCCAGCTAAACAGATTCTTGGGATGCGGATTTCCAGAGATAAGCAAAAGGGTACTTTGCAGTTATCTCAGGCGGCGGAGTACATCAACCGTGTATTGAATAGGTTCAACATGATTGATGCTAAGGAAGTAAGTACGCCATTGGGCAGCCACTTCAAGTTATCCAAGGATCAGTCTCCAAAGGCAGATGATGAGACAAACTTCATGGCTCAGGTCCCTTATGCCTCAGTCATTGGAAGTCTTATGTATGCGATGGTCTGTACAAGACCAGATATTGGCCATGCAGTGGGAGCTGTTGGCAGATTTATGTCAAATCCTAGAAAGACCCACTAGCAAGCGGTGAAATGGATCATAAGGTATCTACGAGGTACTAAAGATAAATGTTTAGTCTTTAGAAAGGGAGAAACAGAAATCTAAGGCTACGTAGATGCAGATTTTGATGGCGAAATTGATCGTAGAAAAAGTACTACGGGTTATGTATTCACAGTAGGAAGCGCAACAGTTAGTTGGATATCGCAGATACAGAAGATTGTAGCTCTATCAACTACAGAAGCTGAGTATGTAGTTGTGACTGAGGCTAGCAAGGAAATGATATGGTTACAAGGATTGTTAACAGAATTGGGATTCAATCAAGTAAACAATGTATTGTACAGTGACAGTCTGAGTGCGATTCATCTGGCGAAGAATTCAGCATTCCATTCAAGAACCAAACACATTGGATTACGATATCACTTCATTAGATCCTTGTTAGAGGAAGATGTATTGAAAGTTGAAAAAATCCAAGGCAGTAAGAATACAGCGGATATGTTAACAAAGGTTGTCACCATTGACAAGCTGAAGCTATGTACAGTTTCAGTTGGTCTTCAAAGATGAAGATGAGGTCGAGCACACCACTGATCAAGGTATGAAGATAGATTGAAATCAGTCTTCAAGTGGGAGATCGTTGAAGTTTGACAAGCCACCAAGTTTGAAAATTCACCAAGTTTGAAGTCCAATAAACATCCCCAACTTTTACTTGTTTTCCCACCATTGTTTTTCATGATTTCACACCAAGAATCTTCTTGGTTTCACACCATTTGTTTGGTTATAAATAGGCAATGAATTTGCCTCATTTGTATAACAACACAATCAAAGTATAGTGAGCTTTGAGAGAGAATAAAAAGTGTAGAGAGATTTTGAGTTGAGTTGAGCAAGTTTGCTCCTTCTCTGAGAGGTGGGAGTTTGTACTCCTCTTGTAATCCCTTCATATTTGATATAGTGAAGTGTGTGTGCTCCGTGGACGTAGGCGAGTTTTGCAGAACAACGTAAATCTTTGTGTCTCTATTTTTATTTTTGTGTGTGCGTTGTTTTTCCTGTCCTTTATAACTCCTGCAACTTCCACAAGAACATGACAGCAGTCATAGTTCCCTAACAAATAAACGAGGTGACAGTATCAATTGTTACCATAACCCCAGTGGAGCCCACAAACCAGGTTACAGCTGTAGAAACGTATAAGTGATATAAAGTGTAATTGCAGTACATCCCCTTACGCCAAATAACAGCCTCTCCAAGTGCTATAAATTTCATCCACTTCCATGGAAATATCCCTTGCGGCCAGAAAATATAAAAAATATCAAATTTATGTGTAAACCCATGTTTGCTACATACTTTACAGTACTTGGATTCAAACTACATGTAGAAGACTAGTAAATTTCACCTCTTCCAAAATTTTCCTTCCAACACAAACTTGTGATAATAAAGACTTCAAAACTACAAAGTTGACATATTTAAGCTATATTTCTTCTCTTGCAAACTCCTGTAAATCAGGCAACATCAGTTGCAACACCCAAATTCGCAATACTATAGAAGGAATGAGTAAAAAAATTGAAACAGTAAAGGCCACAGTGAAATTGGGACAAACTAATCAAGACCCAAAAATAAAATAATCATGAAAGAATAATTAAAATCAAACAGAAGCAGAAGAGAGAAACAAACAACGTCGATACTCACTAAAATCCATGATCTTGAACATCAAGAAATCTCTTTGGCGTTTTGAATGAAAGCAGCAGAACAAAGAATTGAAGCGATGAATGCAAACAAACCCAACCCAATCATCAGCGAAACTCCAGCCACCATAAAGTCCAGCACGCATTGCACACTCAATGCCACCATCAATAGAACCATTTCCCCCTGTTTTTTCTTGACTCAATCCTAGAATTCTTGAGTTCAGTAAATGAGTAGTTGAAATACGATCATTCAATCACGTAGAGATACACTATATAGATGAGGACTTGGGTTTCTTATCGTCTTGGGAAGATCGACACATAGTCAGGCACCTGACACTGCCGCATTTCTTGCGGTCCAACCAAATAGTGTGAGGATTCATTCGGGAAATCAAATTATGTAAATACTTTGATGCTCCCTGGATTTTTTTCCCTTTAATCCTTTTTGTCCATTTTTTTTACTAATCACTCATGGTTGTCTTTCTCGGTTTATTTATCAAAATATTATAAAAATAATAAAAATTTACAATTAGCATAAAATAAAATAATTTATAAATTTATGATAAATCGTTACGTAACGTAACGAATTCTAAAATTTTTTTAATGGAAATCGTTACTTGAATTCAATTGAATTTTTTTAAAAAAAAAAATCTAAAAACTTTGAAATTGTTACTGTAAATAATAAATTCAACTTTTAAAAAATTGATTTTGTTACTCAAAAATAATGATTTCAAAGTTTTTAGATTATAATAATAATATAATATATATTATATTAAATAATATTAATATAATATATTAAATTAAATTAAAATAATGTAATATTATACATATGTTATAATATATTATATGTATAATATACATATACATATATGTAGAGATGTCAAACGGAGCGGACGGCACAAGGCAGAGCTCGAGCACGGTACGACACCGAGCGGCACGGCACGGCACGTTTTGCTACAGTGTCGTGCCGTGCCAAGCACGGCCTGGAATAAGGTCGTGTCGGGCCAAGCCAAGCCAGCCCGTGGGCTGGCACGGCACGACACTGTTTGTAATTTTTTTTTTAAACCAGGCGATTGATTGCCACATAAATGACGATCGATCGCCACATAAATGACGATCGATCGCCAATGTCCAACGGTCAGAAAAATAGCCGTTCAACGAATTTTTAAAATTGAGGAAACATTTTATCCTCTTAATCTGTAAGCTCTATATACTTGAGACGCTATACTCTCAATTTGTCACAATAAGAAAGAAATTCCTCTTACGTTTGCCAAGACAAGCACAAGCAACAAAGTCAACACTTTTCCTATCAAATATTTGGTAAATTTTATATTTGTTGCATTAGATAATTGTAGTCTATATACATAATGGCCGATTCATCTTATAATGTGAATTATGATGATGAAATCGATCAATTCCAAGAAAATGAAGAAAGCACACCAAATATTCAATCATCAAGTAGAAGAACTTCAAAAAAAAGAACTAGCAATGTATGGCAACTATTCGATGTAGAAAATGTTGAGGGAAAGGGATCAATGGCAGTTTGTAAAAAATGTAAAAAAGATTATGCTTCTTCTGGTGGTACAGGTCATTTACTAAGGTACATGGCTAAACATGAAAAAGAACCAACTGATGGTAATCAAACTACTCTTTCACAATTCGGTACTGGTAATAGTAGTTCAAGTTTAGGTATTTTCACTTATAATGTTGAAAGATATAGGAGAGAACTAGCTAAATACATCGTATGGGCGGAGAAACCTTTTTTCAATGGGGGCGGATACCAAATTCACTAATTATATTCATTTAGGTTCTCAACCTCAACATAAACGATTTTCAAGGAATACTATTAAATCGGATGCATTCACAATTTTTAATGAATATAAAGCAAATTTAATTACGTATTTAGGTAATCTTTCATCGAAAGTAGGACTAACAAGTGATATTTAGACAACTTATCCTGGCAATGCATCATATCTTTGTGTTACAGGACATTGGATTGACGATAACTGGATGTTACATAAAAAAAATTTAGGTTTCACAAAAATTGATTGGCCTCATACGGGTGGAGTTATTTCCAATGCCATTATGCAAGTTGCTAATGAATATAATATTAGTAATAAAATCTTCTCTATTTCATTTGATAATGCAACTAATAATACTGCTGCAATTACTATATTAAAAACTTATTTGAAACAAATTTTAAATGGTGATCTTTTTCATATTCGTTGTGCATGTCATATTTTAAATTTGTGTGTGCAAGATGGATTGAAACCACTTGAGCTTCATTTAGAAAAAATAAAGACTACTCTTAAATTTCTTAATGGTTCAGTTGCTAGAAAACAAGACTTCAAAAGTTTATGTATTTCTCATGGTATGAATTATAAAGATTTTCCTTATGATGTTCCTAATAGGTGGAATTCTACATATTTAATGTTGCAAGCATGTTTACCTTATAGAAATGTGATCACTTTATTTTTTAATGAAAGGATGGCCGAACATTTTCATATTGAAGAAACTGATTGGGAAATTGCTTCTAATATTTGTAATTTTTTAGAACCGTTTTATGATGCTACCAATTTATTTTCGGGCTGTTATTATCCAACTTCTTCAATATTTTTGAATAAAATTTATGAAATTAGTGAAATGTTTTGCATTACATAGATCTGATCCGTTTTTTACAGGTATTGTCGAACCAATAGAGTATAAATTTAAAAAATACTGGAAAACTATTCCTATGTTGAATTGCTTGGCATCAATTCTGGATCCTAGATTAAAATTATATAGTGTAGAAATTATAATAGAATCTTATTACACCAACATGGCTTATGAGAATATTAATATTAATCAAGAGAAAGAGCGCATTAATAAATGTTTGTTTGCTTTGTTTTCTTTATATGATTAGTTACATAATTCTAGAGTAATTCCACTAAGAGAAAGTGGTAGTAGTGGTGCTAGTAGTAGTAAGAGTTCTGTGTGGACAATGTTAAGAAGAAGACAAGACACTACTTCTGCTTCTTCTAGTTCTAGTTCTAATACATCTTCATTTACTAAGCTTCAGTTATATCTAAACCAAGTCATAAATTTCAGTGAACAAGAATTAGAAACTTTTGATGTTTTGGCATGGTGGAAAGACAAATGCTAGACTTTGGCCAGTACTTTCCATAATGGCACGTGATCTACTAACTCCTCCGATATCCACAGTTCCATCGGAGTCTTGTTTTAGTGCAGGTGGAAGAGTCATTGATGAAAAAAGAAGTAGAATGAAACCAAACACTGTGGAGATGTGTATTCTTTTAAAGGATTGGTTGGATGCTGATAGCCGCTTACAAGGTTTGGGAGGACATGATGTTTCTTCGGATGAAAATGAAGAAAATTAGCATATTTCTTTAAACTCTTTTGTAATTTATTATTTTCTTTTGTTCAATGTAATTTGTAGTTTTTCAATTCGTAGTCAATAAATTTTGATTTATAAGTATATTGTGCCAATCTATATTTAAATATAATATTATTATATTTAAATAAATAAAATTAAACAAAAAAAAAGTTAAAAAACGAAAAAAAATATATATATTGATTTGGGCCGTGCCGGGCCAGGTAAATACCGAGACGGGCCGTGCCTGGCACGGCTCGTCTCAGCCAGCCTGGCACGGAACAGTGCCGGGCGGCACGGTTTGACGGGCCGTTTGACATCTATACATATATGTATACATATATAATATAATAATTATGATAATTATAAATATGATATTTGGGTCTTATCGAGCAGGACAATCTATTCCAAACATTTTTATATGAACAGATCACAAGCTTACACACATAATGGGGCTAAATTATCATAATATAGCAAAAAAAAGAGAATATTAAGAAATTATCGCAGGAAAGATTTGAATTACTATTTTATGGTAACTCATTTCTTCTACAAACGATTTTAACTTTTTATTTTATTTTTAATTTTTTTTAAAATAAAGGTAAATTATTATTATTGCTATTATATTAAATATAATTTATATATATACATATATATAATATACATATATAGATATATCTATATATGTATCTGTGTATATATATACATATACATATATATATTATAATATAATATAATATAAATATTTAATTATTATATATATTATATAATAATGATTATTATAATAATAATAATTATTATTATCCATGTTGTCTGGCTCGAGCTTGTGGTCAATCCATCTTATTATTGTTATTATTCGTGTTGCCTGGCTCGAGCTTGTGGCCAATCCATCTTATTCAGTATCCGAGAACTTATATTCCTCCTAGGACGGAGCACAACAATAGTGTGTTATATGTTGCACCTATTCACAATAAATAATAATATTGATAATATATATATATATATATAATATAATATAAAAATAATTATAGTTATAATTATAACTATAATAACAATAATAATAATATTAATTGTATATGGGTTTTCCGAGAAGAACAACTTATTCCAAACATATGTATACGAGTAGACTACAATACTACATGCTTGCTTTTATTATAATAATAATAATTATTATTTATTATCACTATAGTAATAATCTTAGAATAACAATAATAACAATTATTATTATTATTATTATTGTATTTTTATTATAATCCGTTTTTACAAAAATCGGATTACTGTTATGTGTGTAAACTTATGATCTGTTCGTATACAAATATTTGGAATGGATTGTTCTGCTCGACAAGATTCAAATACAGTAGTTATTATTATTATTATATTTATAATTATCATAATTATTATATATATATATATACATATGTATATGTGTATTATACATATAATATATTATAACATATATATAATATTAAATTAATTTAATTTAATTTAATATATTATATTAATAATATTTAATATAATATATATATTATATTGTGTTATATTATTATTATAATCTAAAAACTATGAAATCGTTACTTACGAAATCAACTTTTTAAATATGATAAAGTATCAAAACCAGCCGCTTGAAAATATTAAATAAGATTATATATAAACTCAATTACTTCATATCATCCAAAAATAAATTTTATATCATAAAGTAAAACTTACATAAATATTAAGCTAATCACGTAATTCTTTAGCAAATATGGTATTTTACATATATATGTATGAATTCTCATTAAATAATTACACACCACTATGGAAACCCAGTTCGCAATGGCCCAAGCTTCGGCCCATCTGGGATGATCGCCGTCCTACCGCAGCCGCGGACGCATATCCCAGACATACATGCACAGAATACACAGCGGTATTTTTGGCAAATCGGTAAGCAATCTTCATTCACTAAACAACGTGGAAGCGGCACTGAGCCGCCGCCGACTTTCAGGACAGGACCTGCAAGCAACCCAGCATTATTGTCCAAACAAACTCTGTTAACAATTTTAACGTGTATCATATTATATTATAGTAAATAAATACTCGAGGATCCTATTGTTTTTTTTTTCTCAAGAAGTGATTATGGACGAAAGCAAAATGATATATAAAATTTAATTTTTTGACATAGAGAAATACAATTGAGTCCACACAAATGTTTAAACTTTTAAAATAACTAATATACCTGATATTATAGCCATGGAAACTAACGCCAATATGAGTAGAATTGTGTTCATAGCCATTGAAGTAGAGTTAGTGCTGTTGAGATGTCAAGTTTTATTTGTTGTGGATACATATATACTAATCAAAGAAATGAGAGTTTTAGTGCGTATCATTTGTGGATTAAGGATTATTCAATACTCAAGTCCTATACGTGGGTGGGTTTGAAACTTTGGATGGATAGGCATGAAAAAATCATCAATTCAATATATGCGGTTTGTTAAATTGTTAAACCGCAACTGCAGAATAAATATACAAAATCGCGCGGTTCGGATGGGTGTGGGTGAGGATGGTTACGAGTGGATGCGGGCGGTTAATTAGTCAAATAGAAATAAATTACAACTAGGCATTTTGCAAGTTCATAAACTAATGTTTAACTGTCAATGATAATAAACAGAACTAAAATTAAACAGAATAAAATTTAAATAAAATGATAAAGCAACATAAAACAATAAAAATCTAAAATAATTTGAACAAAAATATTATATAAAAAAATTATCAAATCATTTGTAATTGAAATCAAATATAATTAAAACGATTAATCATCAATCATATCACCGTCATCCTAACACTACATATATGTAAATCATATACTAAACTGAAACTAACAATGTTATCTCACAATACGAAATAAAACATAATAAATTAGAATATCAAAATTTTGCACCATCAAATTGTGATATCAATAACTTAAAATCATTTACTTGTATAGAAGAAAATGAGAATTCATAAGTTAAAAAATAAAAAATAAAAATATTTCTTTCTACTACAAGATGAAGTTCCCAAAATAAAAAAAAATACATATTTCTTGTTATTACAATATGCATAATTAAAGAACTTGAAACTATTGTTTCTCAATAAATCAATAATTTTTTTTATCGTCAAATAATCTATATTAAAAAGATAACTGCAAGTTTAAAAATAATAATTTGCAACTTAAATCCCTAAAAAAAATTATAATTAAAGACATCTTTAATATATAAATATGTGGACGGATTGGGTAGGTATACGGGTGGATGTACAATAATCCACTGCCTACCTACACCACCCACATAAATATGGATTGCTCAATTTTTCAAATATAGTTGTTGTTTTCCAAAAATTTAAACAGGACGGATACGGGTGAGTGAACACGAGTTGGGCGGGTGGATTGGGTTGTGCAGCTTTTTTTTACACCCCTACGTTACCCACTTAAAAATCGGGATTTCAAGAGAGAAAACTTGGTGATCTATTTCCAAATATATCTAGGTACTTGTGGATTCACACACTTAGTATTTATCTTGATCAATATTTTCCCAGTTCAGAACAAATAATAAAATCAAAGAATGGGTATGAGGTTAGAACAAATTACTGAATTAGAATAATACTATCCCTGCCATTCACGTATTGTTCATAACGGTAATTATTAAAATAACTATATCTTTAAATAATATTTTATTTTTATTTGTTTGAATGTTTTTTTGTTTTATTTTTTAAATCAAATTTATGATATTCATTTTGTTTTTTTGTTTTGTTTTTTAAGGGCTCTAGATTTTTTTTATTTAAAGAGTTAGTTATTTAATAAATAACATTAATAGCAATTAAACACCGACATGAGTTCTACGATCCAGAAAATAACATCTGGTCATGCACAAACAGTGTGGTATTTATTAGGTCACCCCACAAATAAAACTATATTAGCTGCCAAAACACACGTGCTACATATAAATATGACCAATAAGTACATATTTTGATGAAGGAATTTTATATGTTAATAGTGAGGTAAACTCCCAATAAATCTCTAAATCAAACTTTTATTTAACCTAACTCTCATTATCCATTATTTTATATTCTAACTCATCAATCATACTTTCATCTTCATCATAACTCTCAATCCCACAACACTTTACCAAATTACCCTTACAAGTGGTAAGGGATTAATTGAATTATACCCCCTGAAGTTTTATTCACTTATACCCCCTGAAGTTTTATTCATTTATCTTGCATCAACACACAGTCCAAACCCTGCAGTGATGCATTCGTGTACAAAGCAAACCTCTTATTCTCAGAAGGAATCACCAATATAGGTGTCGTAGTCAAACGACGCTTCAATTCTTGGAAGCTTTCCTCACAAGCTTCGGACCAATAGAACGGCACTCCTTTCTGAGTCAGCTGTGTCAGGGGTCTGACAATCCCTAAGGATCTGGAGTACTGTTCTCAAGTGCTTCACGTGTTCCTCTTCAGTTCGAGAGTAAATAAGCATATCGTCAATGAAAACTATGACGAACTGATCCAAATATGGTTGGAGCACCCTGTTCATCAGGCTCATAAAATAGATGGGGCATTCGTCACCCCAAAGGGCATGACTAAGAATCTGTAGTGCCCATATCTAGTCCTGAAAGATGTCTTCTGTACATCATCCTATCGAACTCGAATCTGATGATACCCCGATCTCAGATCGATCTTATTGTAGAGCCTCGTACTCTGCAGCTGATCAAACAAATCATTAATCCTCAGAAACGGATACTTATTCTTCACTATGGCTTTGTTCAGTTGTCTGTAATCGATGCACAGCCGCATCGAACCATCTTTCTTTTTAACAAATAGGACTGGTGCACCCCAGGGCGATACACTAGGGCGTATATAGCCCATCAAGGAGCTCTTGCAACTGAATCTTTAACTCCCTTAGCTCCGCTTGTGCCATCCTATACGGGGCATGAGAAATGGCAGACGTCCCCAGTAGTAACTCAATCCCAAACTCGACCTCTCTCGTCGGTGGGAATCCGGGAATCTCTTCCGGAAAGACATCAGGAAACTCCGCCACTACGGGCACATCCTCAACCTTTAATTCTTCCATCTTTCCAGTAACATCAATGCATAGATGAGATATCCTATATGGTCTCGTTCCAACAACTGCGCCATCTTGACAGCAGATATCAACGGGATCTTAGAACGAGAACCATCCCCAAGGAGTGTCCACTGAACTCCCATATCAGACCTGAATCGGACAGTCCCCTGCCTGCAGTTCACACAATTGCCTGATACTTGTTCAGAACTTATCAATGCCCATAATGCAGTCAAAGTCTGACATTCCCAGAACAATCAAGTCTGACCTTAGCCCGTTATCCTCAAAATAAATGAGGCCATCATAAACAATCCGATCAGAAATCAAACTTCTTCCAGCGGGGGTCGAGACTGTAAGAGGCGTGGACGACGGAGAAGTGCATATGAAATCGCATCATCTACTTCAGCATTTGCTGCTAGGCTGCAATACAAGGGTTAACAACAATACCCAAAAGCAGTTCATATAATACATCGTTAGAGAAACAAAACATGTTAGTACAACATCATATACTTCATATGCAACATATGCATAAAACATGTTTAAAAGTAAGCACCTAGCCAACTTATTGCTAAGGCTACCCTTCACTCATTCCCGGGTTCTCTAACCTGGCTCTGATACCACTAATGTAGGGTCTTCCTACCTTAACATCATCTTAATACACAAATTATGGACTAAACATGCATTAATAATGTCTTAGGGTTCCGGTTATAGCTTTGAGCTAATAAGATTACAGGCCAAAATAAAATTTCACAAGCTAATTAATTTCATTCTCAATAATGAATGTTAAAGCTATAGATTTACACTACTCGTAGAGTAGAGACTATCAAAATCCTGTATCCTATAAGCGTCTTGCTCATCTTAGCTCACTGCCTCAACCCGACCCTAGGCCCTTCGGTCCAAAAGTGTACCTACAGGAACAACCCATCATGAGCATGTACATCGTTACTTAACATCATAAGGCAATGTCATATAAATAAATACATGAAAATAATTGGTAACATATACTTCCTGGTTAATCGCATTAACCCTCTTTGGTTGTCCCTGTTTCATAGCCATGCATATAATCATTAATTCTTGACATGAATGATTAAAATCATCATCTTATAAATATCATCATCTTATAACATCATCATCATATAAGCATCACCATCTTATAAATATCATCATCTTATAACATCATCATCATATACGTATCATCATCTTATAGCATCATCATCTTATAGTATCATCATCTTATAACATCATCATCTTATAAATATTTTCATCTTATATCATCATCATCATATAAGCATCATCATCTTATAAATATCATCATCTTATAACATCATCATCATATAAGCATCATCATCTTATAGCATCATCATCTTATAGTATCATCATCTTATAACATCATCATCTTATAACATCATCATCATATAAGCATCATCATCTTATAGCATCATCATCTTATAGTATCATCATCTTATAAATATCGTAACAAAATATAACAGTAAATGTACGAAATCTTAGTTAAGTAAACTTGCTGGTTATTCGTCAGCTTCTTTTTGTTGACCCTGATTCACATTCGTGCATATGGGCATCTTACCCCATCGTATGGCATCTTACCATATCATAACATCGTGTGGCATCTTACCACGTGGGCATCTTATCCTATCGTATGGCATCTTACCATATCATAACATTGTGTGGCATCTTACCACGTGGGCATCTTACCCAATCGTATGGCATCTTACCATATCATAACATCGTGTGGTATCTTACCACGTGGGCGTCTTACCCAATCGTATGGCATCTTACCATATCATAACATCGTGTGGCATCTTACCACGTGGGCATCTTACCCAATCGTATGGTCTCTTACCATATCATAACATCGTATCATTATATAGATATCATATAAACATCATCATTACTTATCATAATCATCCTCATAGACATCATATCCTCTCCACTCATCATAAACATCATCATCATAAACTTACTTATCATAATCATCATCATAAACATCATATCCTCTTCACTCATCATAAACATCATCATCATAAACATCTTAAATAGTTATACGATTATTGCATAGTCATAGTGTAAGAATATGTTACTGTCCGATGCCCGTACGCGTCTTACGTACCTTAATTCCCAAAAGTAGAGAAGTTGGAGAACTTTATCTTCTTGACGTTGTGGGTACCTGGGATGGTTCTACACAACCATACAAATCGATATTAGAAGCTAATTATAGTTCCATATCCAAAAATCCCAGAAAAACATCAACAACACATAATTATGTGTCTCGCGATCGATCGCTGGGTTGTCCCGATCGATCGCGAGATCACACTGCCCGTTGTTGAAATTTTACGTCTTCGGCGATCGATCGCCACTTTTGGCGCGATCGATCGCCAGCTCGCCGATCGATCGCCCAAAGGTGGCGATCGATCGCCAAATGCTACTGGCGCGCACTGGTGGCTCGCGATCGATCGCCAAGAACGGGCGATTGATCGCCGAGTCCTGAACCACGAAAAATCGCCATTTTTGAGCATTTTACAAGCTCTACCTCAAACCATTCGAACCCAAACTTTCCTACAACATTAACATCATCATAACCCACTAAAACCCATATAAAACACTTCAAAAATTATACCCCAACAACATAAACACATACCCAAACAGACCCACATAAATCACTTCAAAGTCACCCCATTTCAAATCCAAACATCATCAAAACTTTAGGAAGGGTTCCATACCTCTTGAAGACTCCAAATCTTGATAAAAATCACACAAACTCAAGTTTTGTGGAACTTCCCTTCTCCTTCCTTGGAGGATTTCGAAAATGGGGTTAAAGGGTAGGGTTTGAGAGTGGGTTGGGGATTTAAAGTGTGATTGGTAAAGTGAGATAAAGTGTAGGAAAAAGGTGGGTATAATGGGGGTTAAAAGGGGTTGTTTAATTTAATTAAAATTTGTACCCCAAACTTAACATGATGTATAAAATACTCTGACATGGTATTTTAAAAGTATTTTACAAAAATGCTACAAACTTCCCCTAAAATCATGCTTTCCTCATAATTGGTAATCAATATAATTAAATCATGTTAACACTTCATTACCCATCACATAAATTAATTACCATGATAAATAATCACATAACCATCATTAATGCCCAAATTGCATATAATTAATTTCGGGGCATCACACAGTGCAGCGTTATGGATACCTTAAATACCATGTCCCTGCACAGATCCATCAGATTGTCAGATAAAGATTATGATTAAACATCAGGAGGAAATTCTTGAAAATCTTCGAGATGTTCAAAATCGAGTAAAGGAGTTGGAGTCAAGACCAAGTCCTTCAGGAAGAAGGAACGGATGGTGGTTACCACCGTCCTATGGAACAGAACCCCTTTTACACCAAAAGGGAAAGCGGAGGAGGTCCGGAGACCTTTGACGTAGACTAAAAAAATTATTGCAGTCATACGAGGAGAGCCCATACTTCCCAAGAAGTAATTGAAAGAATCAACCTGGAAGATCTGCGAGATCTTATTGATTCATTTGCGGGATTAAATCTCATAGAATTAAAGACGGGAGAGCTTGTATCAAGACCTCCACCACAAGAGAGATCGGGTCAAACAATCCACCCGAAGGTGATCAAAGTATGCCACACAGAGAAGATTTCACCTCAGCAACTTTGGATCCCCCAGTTGGAACGAGGAATCGTTCCCGCAGGCCAGATATACATCAGACGCCTTACGGGAAATCACAGTTAGATCCAATCCATCCATATGGACTTATGCACAACATGGATATTTTGGATTTCAAAAACAGAGAAGTTTTTATTGATGAATGGGCTTCAGCGATGAGAATAGTAGCAGGAACGCTTGATCTAAGCAAAGAATGATTAATTTTACTTCTCAAAATGAGTCTGGAAGGAACAGTCAAGATTGCCTGGGATATGGGAGACCCAGGTACCAAGGAAGAAGTTTTAGCCGGAGAGTCCCTGAAAGAAATCGTGGACAAGATGGTAAAATTCTTTAAAATCTGTTTCATTAGAGTAAGCTACTTCAAAGGGATGGATGAAGAAAAGGCTAAAAAATATAGACAAGCTCTAATTAGCCTGGAACTACATGATATCTGTTATGTAGACGAGTACATCAAACTTTTTACAGAGTATCGATGGAAGACAAAGATAGAAGAAAAAGATGCAGCAGAACTGTTCTCTGCCAAAATTCCGAGTCCATTGAGTGAAATGCTTATCCAGGAGTATACACCTCATGCAATCGAGATGGTGTCCAGGAGAATGTCATTTCTTAAGGTAAAACTTGCGGAGTGGTGCTACCAAGCAAAACTCCAAAAGAATTTCAAGAAGCTCTGAGGAATCAACAAAATAGCTCATCTTTGCTTTACAGGGAATGATATCCCTACAGTCATTGGAAACTACCCCCACAGGCGAAAGATGAAAAAACACAGATTATCCATAGGGTAACAACAGGTGAATTTGCAATCCCGATGGAATTCACGGGAAACCAAATCGAGATGCAATTAATCCCCTATTGAGAACCCGGGAGATTAAAAACAAGATCAAAATAGAAGCTGCTAATTCACTCTCATGGATTCATATCGGAGCTATTAGAGTCATCATCAAAGCAACATTCAAGGAAGGAATTGATTCGCCTTGACAAAAGAATCCCGAACCTCAAGGACTCTTGTTTGGGAGCAGTGGCAGGAAATTTGTATGTGGGAAAGATGGTTTTCAACATCTATCCTATAATTGCATATAATTTGGGGGATCGAGATTTCAACAAGGTTCTAACTCTTCATCAAGATTTTAAAAGAAATGAGTTGATAAAGAAGGAAACATGCCTTACTCGATCACCTACAAGGTGTCATATGCACTCTCGAGTACTCATCATTCAGAAGTATTCTTGAGAAATGAATTCATTGAAGTCCCCATAATCTTTTCGCCAAAGCAGTATTGCTGGACATCATTGATACTCCGACAATAGGAGATATCGACATGATGATACAAGATCAACTTGTTCTGAACAGAAGCAGGAGCCTTATGATCGAGCCAAGAATGGTGTATTTCCAACAGGATAGGTTAATCATCAACTATCCGAGGGAAAAACAGAAGGCAGTCTCGAGCAGAATTCAGAAAATCCCTGATGTATTCAAAACAACAAGAAAGCTGAAATGCCCAGAAGGCTGGAGAGAAGTGCATATAATTTTTTACTTTACGGAAAATGATAATATTCTCCATTGTGATGTCCTCTACTATTTGCAACAACATACAGTTGGCAAGTATCAATGAAACCTTCAAATTGATGAAATTGATTTAACAATTGAAGGAAAGGTAGGAAGAATCCCAGAACAGCTTATTCTAGGAATTAAATTTTTCGAGGAACATAAACCTTGGGAAATATTGCAAATGGAATGGAATTCACGGTGGAATGAAAAGATATAGGATCAGATGATCACCAGCCAATTCTCCATATACATCTCCGTCGGGATGTTATATGAAAAATATCGGGCAGAATATTTTGCAGCTTACATTGACTCAGGAGCTGGAATATGTACTGCCGGGCGAAATATCTTCCCCAAAGAAGTTGGTTAGAAATTGCCAGTCATTACCGGAAGAGATTTTTCCAAGAGGATCATTAACCTTAATGAAGGGGTCCAGGGAGCAGAAATAATCATCGGCGGAGCAAGCAGTACCCCATGGTACAAAGTCAAGACTCCACCTATTTATTTACATGATACCGGAGTTGATATGCTGTTAGGAAACAATTTTCTACAGACATTCAAGTGATTCACACAGGAGAACGAGACAAGAAGACTTATTTTCACAACCCTTTGTGATCATAAGATTATTGTGCAGAGACTACGGGAGGCGTTTCACAAAAAATTCCCCATTGGTTTTCGCAGCAAGTGTGGTGATGACGGAAAACTTCGACACCCAAAGATGAAGGATCAACAGAAATTTAGAGAAGCAATCCTTCAGTTTCGACAACAAGGCCCTAGTGAAAAGGATTCTCAAACTTTTGACTGAGTTAATATATGTCTTCAGATAACATGATGAGGAAGAAGTGACTCCAGAAACCCTGTTACTACTAAAAAAGGCATTACAAGAAGAAGTTCCACAACCTGAAACTACCCTCTAAGAGAGAATCACACTTGAGGATAAAAAAAGGTAAATTCGGAGGAACTACAACGAGGATCCACTAGCATGGTGGAATAAGAATGAGCTCAAAGCTACTTTGAAATTGAAAGCTGGAAAAGAAAATGAGTTCGTAAGATTCAGACCAATCCCCATTGTGATATCCCCGAAATGGTTAATTGCATTTGGGCATTAATTGTGATTATATGATTAATTATGGTGGTAATTAATTATGTGTTGGAATTATTATGTGGAAATGCTTAGTCACGTGATAGAGTGGCCCGGGATAGCATTTCAGGGTGCATGTTGGGCATGTTGGGAATTATGGTTGGAAGCATGATTTATTTGCCATGGTTAGCAATTAATTGGAAATCATGATTTAATTGATATTTTGGTGCATTTTGGTTTAATGCTTTTAAAAATATCATGTTGGGGTGTTTTATACACCATGGGATTGTGGAATGCTTTTAATTAAACCCAATCCCCTTTTATACCCAAATCCCACCTTTACCAATTCATTTTACTTTACCAAAATCAATTCCCACACAAACCCTTCCCCTCATTTTCGAGTTCCAGCTTTGGGGTGAAGAGAAGTCCTTGCAAAATCTTGATTTGTGGAGTTTATTGGGTGATTTGAGATCCCCAAGAGGTATGGATACCTCATGGTTGTTTTAGTAAGGTTTTGTTTAAGTTTGGTATGATTTTGAAGGATTTTAAAATGGGTTTGTTTTGGGTTGTTGTGGTTTTGGTTGTATGTTGGATTTATACTTGTTTTGAAGTATATTTTGGAGGTTTAAGTTGTTATTTATGTTGTTGATTGATTGTATAAGTGTTGGTATGGATTGGAATGGTTTTGAGGTGCAAAAATGGAAGTTTTTCGGGTAACAGGGGTTGGCGATCGATCGCCCATTCCAGGCGATCGATCGCGCCCAGGCAGTGGGCTTTTCAAGCGTTTGGCGATCGATCGCCACTCTTGGGCGATCGATCGGCGGGACTGGCGATCGATCGCGCCAAGTGTGGCGATCGATCGCCGAAGGGTGAAAATTTTTGGTTCTCGGACAGTGTGGTTTGGCGATCGATCGCCGTGATGGGCGATCGATCGCGAAGGTCAAAATATGATGTTTTTGGATTTTTTTGTAGGATTTTTGGTATTGGACTATTATTGGGTTCTAATATTGATTTGTGTGAATGTGTAGAACCATCCCAGGTGGCAACACAGCCAAGGCATTGAAGTCCTACCATATCCTACATTTTGGAAAGGTACGTAGTGGACGTACGGGCACCCAACGGTACATGTATCTTATATACTCATTGTTTATGCATTGTGGATGCGAGTATATATGTGGTATTGCATTGTGGATGCAAATACATGTTATGCATGATGTTTATAGATGCATATGATGATTATTGGTGCACATCCCATGAGTCGTGGTCATCCCTTGATGATTTTAATGCTTGCCGCTATTTGTTTGGTTCCGCTAAATGTGAAGCGAGGGGTGGGAGCGCCGCATGTCACATTTGAGCGTGGTTATCATATAGGGCGAGGAAAGGGTATTTGCCGCTCAATGTGAGGCGAGGGGTGGGAGTCCCGCATGTCCATTGAAGCGAGGTTATCCTATGCCGCCTATATGTAAATAAGCGAGGGGCATTAAAATACATTGTGATGGACATACTAGGGATTGGTGATCAGTATTTGGTATTGATGAGATGGTATATGTCATGACATGTTTAGACCATTAAAAATAATCTATTGATTATACTCATGAGTTATGGTACAGGGACAACCAAACGGGAAGCGTTTGAAATGCATGGGGAAAACAGGAAGTGTTTTATTATGATTATGCATTTACGCTTTATCTTCATATTGTGTTGAATATGAATGATTATTATTCTCATGTTTGGGGGTTGTCCTTGTAGGTACACGTTTGGCATGATAGAAGGGCTAGACGGGTTGAGATGTTGAGCTTGTTGAGGATGCTTTTGGGACTTGAAGGACAGGATTATTTTGGATAGTATCTACTCTAGGAGTAGTATAAAACTATAGTTGAACGCATTCATTGATTGGAATGTAATTAATCCATTTGGTAGTCCTTATTTTTGGCATGTAATGCTTAAGCTCATAGACTCAACACGTTCTTTTACACTCTGATCTTTTATATTAGCTCTATTATGCCTTGATTCCGCACTTAAGGATTAGGGTCCTTACATTAGTGGTATCAGAGCAGTGGTTAGAGAACCCGGGAACGAGTGAAGGGTAGCCTTAGCATGATTGGCTAGGTGCTTACATTTGAAGTATGTTTATGCATGTGGTGCATATTAATGTATATCCTGTTATACTAACGTGCTTATTCTCATTCCTGTTATCTAACGGCATAACATATATATTGCTTTGGAATTGTTGTTAACATTTGTGTTACAGCATGGCTTCTAATGAAGAGGTTGGAGATGTTGGTAGTGTGAACGCAAGCGTTGGACAAGTGAACCCTCTACCTCCACCGGCCGTAGGCATGGAACCCGTAGCTCAGTTATTACTACCGGGTGAGATCAGTTTGACGCAATTTCTGTCTTACCATCCGCCCCGGTTTGAGGGGACAGAGTCCGGAGAAGAGGCTGAAGAGTGGCTGGAAAGACTTGAACAGATCTTTGTATCGGCTTGCCGTTACAGCTTGGCTGAGGCTGGCGGAGTTTCAGTTAGCTAAGAAACCTCTAATGTGGTGGAGGAGCACGGTGATGGAGCTAAGAGCACTAAGTGCTGTGATTGATTGGACACTCTTCAGGACTAGGTTTCTGAACCGGTACTTCTCTGCAGCGGCGAGACAGACGAAGGAGGACGAATTTACAAGTTTGAAACAGGGGAACATGACGGTGTCAGACTATGCCACGCGGTACTCTTCGTTGCTGAGGTATGTTCCCCACATTGCCACTAATGGGCACGCAAAGATGAGGAATTTTATGAAGGGGTTGCGACCGGAGCTCTATGACCGGGTTATCACCAATAACCCAACTTCTTTTGATGATGCTCTCACAAGGGCGGAGCTTGCCGAGCTTGGGGTGGGAGCTTATCCTAGTGCTATGCCACCACCAGTACCGCAACAGAGGCAGACTAATGACAGCTTGAGGCCCCGAGGAGAGCCATTTAAACCTCGTGGTGCCTCTTCATCTTCACGGTTTGGTGGAAAGAAGTTCTTTGGGCAGAAGCAGGAGGGCAAGAAGGGCAATTAGTCCGCCAACCGAGGATCCACGCAAGGAAATAGGCCGGGAGAGCCTAGGTGCGACAATTGTGGAGGGCCACATTCTTCAAACAAGTGTCCTGCCTGTTATATCTGTGGCAAGATGGGCCACATCGCTCGGTATTGCCCCACCCGGGGAGGACAGTCAGAGTTCCAGGGCAACAGGCCGAGGTTTGATGACAGGACAGTACAGCAGAGGCAGCAGTTTGGGCCTCGACCATCGGGAGGTCAGACAGTGGGACCGCCCCAGGGACAGGTGTATGCACTGACCAGAGAGCAGGCCCAGGCAGCCCCAGAGGAGGTGATCGCCGGTACGTGTCATTTATTTACGTACCCTGCTTTTATTTTGATAGATACAGGTGCCTCCCACTCTTTTGTATCTGATGGTTTTGTGGAGAGACACCATATGCGCACGTCCTCTCTACCCACGCCTCTCCTTGTCTCGACACCCACTGGAAGAAATGTCGTTGCTGATCAGTTTATGGCAGACTGCCTCATTTATTTTGAGGGCAACGAATTGAGGTCAGACTTGATTGTGTTGGGCATGTCAGACTTCGACTGCATCTTGGGCATTGATATTCTGAACAGATATCAGGCAGTGGTAGATTGCCGGCAGAAGACAGTGAAGTTCAGACCTGATTTGGGCAGTCAGTGGACTTTCTATGGCAACGGTTCTCGTGCGAAGATTCCGTTGATTTCAGCGATCAAGATGACTCAGTTGTTGGAACGTGGCCACACGGGCTATCTCATTTATGCCGTGGACACGTCTGGGAAGAGTAAAGAATTGAGAGTTGAGGATGTGCCAGTAGTGGCAGAGTTTACTGATGTATTCCCAGAAGAGATCCCAGGATTCCCACCGGCTAGAGAAGTTGAGTTTGGGATCGAGCTGTTGCCAGGGACATCCGCTATCTCTCGTGCACCTTATAGGATGGCACCGGCTGAGTTGAGAGAGTTGAAAGAACAGTTGCAGGATCTCCTTGACAAGGGATATATACGCCCGAGCGTGTCGCCATGGGGCGCACCAGTTCTCTTTGTGAAGAAGAAGGACGGCTCGATGCGGTTGTGCATCGATTACCGGCAACTGAATAAGGCTACAGTGAAGAACAAGTATCCTCTTCCAAGGATCGACGATCTGTTTGATCAGTTGCAAGGTACCAGGGTGTATAGCAAGATTGATTTGAGATCCGGGTATCATCAGATTCGAGTCAGAGAGGAAGATGTGTAGAAGACAGCATTCCGGACCCGATATGGACATTATGAGTTCCTAGTGATGCCGTTCGGCGTGACGAATGCTCCAGCGGTCTTTATGAGTCTGATGAACAGAGTGTTTCAGCCGTATCTTGATCAGTTCGTCATTGTGTTTATTGACGACATTCTCATCTACTCCCGGAGTGAGGAAGAGCATGTGAAACACTTGAGGACAGTGCTTCAAATTCTCAGAGAGCATCAGTTGTATGCTAAGCTCAGTAAGTGTGAATTTTGGCTGAGCAGTGTAGTGTTTCTGGGGCATGTCATATCGAGCAGCGGGATATCTGTAGATCCCAAGAAGATTGAGGCTGTGATGGAGTGGGCTGCCCCCACTTCTGTGCCGGAGATACGGAGTTTTCTGGGTTTGGCCGGATATTATCGACGCTTCGTCGAGGGCTTTTCGAAGATTGCCAAGCCGTTGACACAGTTGACCCAGAAGGGTGTACCATTCTTTTGGTCAGAAGCTTGTGAGGAGAGCTTCCAGGAGTTAAAGCACCGGTTGACGACGGCGCCAGTGTTAGTGATCCCTACGGAGAACTCCAGATTTGTTCTGTATACTGATGCATCATTCCAGGGCCTTGGGTGTGTTCTGATGCAAGATAAGCATGTGGTAGCTTATGCATCGAGGCAGTTGAAGCCGCATGAGACCAGATATCCAGTTCATGACTTGGAATTGGCGGCTATCATCTTCGCCCTGAAGATTTGGAGGCATTATTTGTATGGTACTTCATTTACCATTTACACGGATCACAAGAGCCTCAAGTTTTTATTCACTCAGGCGGAGCTGAACATGAGGCAGAGGAGGTAGATGGACCTACTCAAGGACTATGATTGCGAGATAGAGTACCATCCCGGGAAAGCCAATTTGATAGCAGATGCTTTGAGCCGGAAAGTGAGGAGTTCTGCTGAGGACGTCATCCATTTGTCAGCCATGATGACCTCCTATTGCCATCTGGGCTATGATTTTGACATTGATGCATCACCTGTGTATGTATCGACCTTGTTAGCTGAGCCAGATATCTATGAGAACATCAGGAGAGCTCAGAGGTCAGACGATGAGGTTCAGAGGTGGTTATCTTTAGTACATCTTGGTCAGCCAACGAAATTCAGAGTGGCCGATGACGGGTCTTTGAGATTGGGTGACCGTTGGGTGGTTCCGAGTACGCCGGAGTTGCGTAGAGAGATCTTAGAGCGAGCTCATAGTAGCAGACTGAGCATCCACCCAGGCGGGAAAAAGATGTATAAAGATCTGCGTGGCCAGTTTTGGTGGAAGAGAATGAAGAGTGATGTCGTCGCTTTTGTGAAGAGGTGTTTGATCTGCCAGCAGGTTAAGGCAGAGAGACAGAGACCTGGCGGCGAGTTGAGAAGCTTGGAGATACCGAAGTGGAAGTGGGAACACATTTCCATGGACTTCGTGACTCATTTGCCGAGGAGTGCTTCAGGCTTCGATGCTATTTGGGTGATTGTGGATCGATTGACTAAGGTAGCTCATTTTATCCCCTATAGCATGACTTTCACCTTTTTGAGGATGGCGCAGTTGTATATTAGAGATGTGGTGAGATTGCATGGGATCCCCGTTTCCATAGTGTCAGATCGAGATCCGCGATTCACATCTCATTTCTGGGAAGGTCTTCAGTCAGCCTTGGGAACTGAAGTCAGATTGAGCACTGCTTATCATCCTCAGACGGATGGCCAGACCGAGCGTACTATCCAGACGCTCGAGGACATGTTGAGAGCTTGTGTTTTGCAGTTCGATGTCTCTTGGCAGGATTCAGTGCCTTTGGTAGAGTTTTCTTATAACAATAGCTACCATGCGAGTATTCAGATGGCTCCGTTTGAAGCTCTTTATGGCAGACGGTGTAGATCACCCTTGTGTTGGGATGATTGGGACCGCAAATCGGTCGGAGGACCGGAGTTGATTCGGGAGATGGAAGAAAAGATAAAGACGATAAGGCAGAAAATGAAAGCGGCCCAAGACAGACAGGCAGCTTATGCAAATAGACGGCGGAGACCGTTGGAATTTCAGTTGGGAGATAAGGTCTTTTTGAAGATCTCGCCTTTCAGTGGCGTTGTGCGATTTGGGATGCGCGGGAAACTGTCTCCGATGTATGTTGGACCGTACGAGATTTTGCAGCGCATTGGCACCTTAGCTTACCGACTGGCTTTGCCGCCTTCTTTATCTGGTATACATGATGTGTTTCATGTATCGATGCTGCGGAAGTATGAGCCGGATCCATCTCATGTGTTACAGCCTTCCGAAGTTCAGTTGGAATCCGATGTGTCTTATGTGGAACGGCCTGTCAGAATTCTGGATCGAGCAGACCGTAGACTTCGGAACAAAGTGATACCGATGGTAAAGATTCAGTGGGATCGCAGGGGTGTCGAGGAGGCTACGTGGGAGACGGAGCGGCATATGGTGCAGCACTACCCGGAACTATTCTCTGGTATGTGTTTATGTTTAGTTTCTTTTGGGGTAAGTGCATGTGATTTCGAGGACGAAATCTTATAAGTAGGGGAGTATTGTGATATCCCCGAAATGGTTAATTGCATTTGGGCATTAATTGTGATTATATGATTAATTATGGTGGTAATTAATTATGTGTTGGAATTATTATGTGAAAATGCTTAGTCACGTGATAGAGTGGCCCGGTATAGCATTTCAGGGTGCATGTTGGGCATGTTGGGAATTATGGTTGGAAGCATGATTTATTTGCCATGGTTAGCAATTAATTGGAAATCATGATTTAATTGATATTTTGGTGCATTTTGGTTTAATGCTTTTAAAAATATCATGTTGGGGTGTTTTATACACCATGAGATTGTGGAATGCTTTTAATTAAACCCAATCCCCTTTTATACCCAAATCCCACCTTTACCAATTCATTTTACTTTACCAAAATCAATTCCCACACAAACCCTTCCCCTCATTTTCGAGTTCCAGCTTTGGGGTGAAGAGAAGTCCTTGCAAAATCTTGATTTGTGGAGTTTATTGGGTGATTTGAGATCCCCAAGAGGTATGGATACCTCATGGTTGTTTTAGTAAGGTTTTGTTTAAGTTTGGTATGATTTTGAAGGATTTTAAAATGGGTTTGTTTTGGGTTGTTGTGGTTTTGGTTGTATGTTGGATTTATACTTGTTTTGAAGTATATTTTGGAGGTTTAAGTTGTTATTTATGTTGTTGATTGATTGTATAAGTGTTGGTATGGATTGGAATGGTTTTGAGGTGCAAAAATGGAAGTTTTTCGGGTAACAGGGGTTGGCGATCGATCGCCCATTCCAGGCGATCGATCGCGCCCAGGCAGTGGGCTTTTCAAGCGTTTGGCGATCGATCGCCACTCTTGGGCGATCGATCGGCGGGACTGGCGATCGATCGCGCCAAGTGTGGCGATCGATCGCCGAAGGGTGAAAATTTTTGGTTCTCGGACAGTGTGGTCTGGCGATCGATCGCCGTGATGGGCGATCGATCGCGAAGGTCAAAATATGATGTTTTTGGATTTTTTTGTAGGATTTTTGGTATTGGACTATTATTGGGTTCTAATATTGATTTGTGTGAATGTGTAGAACCATCCCAGGTGGCAACACAGCCAAGGCATTGAAGTCCTACCATATCCTACATTTTGGAAAGGTACGTAGTGGACGTACGGGCACCCAACGGTACATGTATCTTATATACTCATTGTTTATGCATTGTGGATGCGAGTATATATGTGGTATTGCATTGTGGATGCAAATACATGTTATGCATGATGTTTATAGATGCATATGATGATTATTGGTGCACATCCCATGAGTCGTGGTCATCCCTTGATGATTTTAATGCTTGCCGCTATTTGTTTGGTTCCGCTAAATGTGAAGCGAGGGGTGGGAGCGCCGCATGTCACATTTGAGCGTGGTTATCATATAGGGCGAGGAAAGGGTATTTGCCGCTCAATGTGAGGCGAGGGGTGGGAGTCCCGCATGTCCATTGAAGCGAGGTTATCCTATGCCGCCTATATGTAAATAAGCGAGGGGCATTAAAATACATTGTGATGGACATACTAGGGATTGGTGATCAGTATTTGGTATTGATGAGATGGTATATGGCATGACATGTTTAGACCATTAAAAATAATCTATTGATTATACTCATGAGTTATGGTACAGGGACAACCAAACGGGAAGCGTTTGAAATGCATGGGGAAAACAGGAAGTGTTTTATTATGATTATGCATTTACGCTTTATCTTCATATTGTGTTGAATATGAATGATTATTATTCTCATGTTTGGGGGTTGTCCTAGTACACGTTTGGCATGATAGAAGGGCTAGACGGGTTGAGATGGTGAGCTTGTTGAGGATGCTTTTGGGACTTGAAGGACAGGATTATTTTGGATAGTATCTACTCTAGGAGTAGTATAAAACTATAGTTGAACGCATTCATTGATTGGAATGTAATTAATCCATTTGGTAGTCCTTATTTTTGGCATGTAATGCTTAAGCTCATAGACTCAACACGTTCTTTTACACTCTGATCTTTTATATTAGCTCTATTATGCCTTGATTCCGCACTTAAGGATTAGGGTCCTTACACCCATGATATGGAAGATCGGGTGGATATGCAGATGATACTTAAGTTACATCTTGACATTAAGTTAATCTCAGCGGGTATTTCTTCATACAGCAGTCCAGGATTTCTTGTTCAGAATCATGGGAAAATCAAACGAGGAAAGCCAAGATTGGTGATCAACTATAAAGGGATCAACGAAATTTTGGAATTCAATGGATATTTTATCCCAAGCAGAGAACATTTGGTAAATAACATCAAGAATGTCAAAGTGTTTTCTAAGTTCGATTGCAAGTCTGGATTCTACCAAATTACAATGGAGGAAGCAAACAGAAAGTTTACAGCATTCTCCACACCACAAGGACATTATATCTAGAATGTTATGCCAATGAGATTGGCAAATGCTCCCCAGATATATTAAAGAAAGATATATAATCTTTTCAAAGATTACTTCAGCTTCATGTTCGTTTATATTGACGACATCCTCATAGCGTCAAAAAACATGAAAGAACATCTTATACATTTGAAAATCTTTTCAGATGTTTGTTACAAGGAAGGATTAGTGCTTTTCGAAAAGACAGCAGTGATTGCTACAAGACAGATCGAGTTCCTTGGAATCGAGATCGACGAATCTGGAATCATCCTGCAGAATCATATTGTTGAAAAAGTACAAGGATATCCGATTGACCTCAAGGATTTAAAACAACTTCAGAGTTTTTTAGGAGTTGTTAATTTTGCTGAAAGTTTTATCAATAATCTAGCAAACCACAGGAAGGTGTTCAGTCCACTACTCAAGAAAGATGTTAAGTTTGAGTGGAATGAAGATCAGGCAAGCTGTCAAACAACTTAAAGAGGTTTGCAGGCAACTACCAAAGCTTGCAATACCAAACGATGAGGATGAACTGGTATTATATACAGATGTCAGTGATTATTTGTGGGCTGCAGTACTTATGAAAGCCACACCAGATGGGAAAGTGTCATGCAGATATTGCAGTGGTCTATTTGACAGCAGAGAAGTCATTAGATGGCACATCAACAAGAAGGAATTCTTCGCAGTTCGAAAGGCTTTTAAGAAATGACCACTTTTCCTACTAACAAAGAAATTTATCTTGAAAATAGATAATACGAATGTCAATGACTTTTTAAAAAATACAATTGAATCAAAACCAGAAGAAGACAAGACTTTTAAGATGTCAAACTGAATGTCAATATTATGATTATGATATTGTCATTGTGAAATCTGATAAAAAATTCTTGCAGATTTCTTAACAAGAGATGGAAGCGAGTGAAACCAATTCCATCATAACGAGATCAAAGCACATCAAAGAAAATCTGGAGGAGCTAGACAAGCAGATCAACGGCCTAGTGATTAATTCTCAGGTCGCGGGTCAAGTACAAGAAATGGATCTCACGAAGGTCCAACAGGCTGTGAAGGCTACTATGCAGGATCACACCTTTTTTATGGGGCAGTCTTTATATTCCCCTCCGACGGGATGATTCAGAGGTGAAGCTACAATCGTGTTTCAGATAGCCGGGCTAATCAACCGGTGTGGGGGATTCAAGTACCACAACCACGAGTCCTAATATTGATTAGGAATGGCAACAGGTCGAGTATGGGACGGGTTTGGCCAATCCCAGGACCCGCCCCGCTACACATAAAACCCGGACCCGGCCCGCCCCGCTTAGACCCGTGAACCCGGCGGGTTTACACGCCCCGCCCCGGTTCCAAATTTTTTATTATTATTTTCTTTATAAAAAAAATTTAGCTAGAAATCAATTTTGAAACACAAAAGTTGAGTTTTGTGATTAAATTTCATGTTTTCTCTAGTAAATATTTATAATAAGCATTGTAAAACTATCTTTAAACTACTAATTATTTATTAATTTGCTCTTATTTCCTTCAAAATGTCCAACTTCTTTAACATGAACACGTGAATTTTGATATAAAATTAAATAATGACACTTTATTGTTCAATTAAAGAAGTAAAATGTATAATCAATATCATATTTTTTTTTTAAAAAATAAAATTGTATTGCGGGGCGGGATCGGTCAATCCCAGGACCCGCCCCGCCCCGCTTCCAAACCCGGTTGAAGCGGGTCCAGACCCGCCCCGGCGGGGCGGGTTCAATGCGGGTCCGGGTTTGGACCCGTCCCATTGCCATCCCTAGTATTGATCCTTTCGGGGAAGATACACAAGAAAATTGATTCCAAAGGTATCAAGGATATCTGAATAATCAAGCCAACCCAGCACCTCAGGGGTTAATGAGGGAGAGATTAATCTTAGGCCAACGGCGGGTAAGTCTAAGGTTAATACTAACGAGATTAAAGTTTCCCCAACTCCCCCTTTGCAGGAATATCAAAAAACATGGGAGAAACTCTATACAAGAGGGGTGTAATTCCTGAAAAAATAACTGCAGATTGGTTTGGTCAGGAAAATACCCAAGAATGTGGATGCATCCTGATGTCAAACCAGAAAGTGTTCGCGAGTGGTTTGATTTTGGCTGCCTAGCCTCAGTCTTTACCACAGCACCAAGTTTTCCGAAAATCATGAAATTACCGATATGGATCTACGAAGGAGTGTATGACTATGGCAAAATAATCATACACTCGAACGATGAGATGTTCTGGAACTAAAATTCTTAACTGCATCCCCAGAAATTACAGTAAAATGCCTTCATCCTAGCTTCCATTTCATGAAGCTACAAAGCCTAACTGGAAGGCGATGGACCAAATAAAGCCACCGCCCGAAGGAACAACACTAGTTTCCCAACTCACAGATGATGACATCACCACCAGAAGAGCATGGGGATTATGGGTCTTTCTCAATGTAATGGACAAAGTCAAGTATCCGTTCAAAATTTTCCAAAAAACAGCAAACGGATCATTTCCAGAATAAAATAAAAGTTGTTGCCCATCTATCTCCCAGATTTCTTTAAATCTTTCTTATATCTTGATTATACCTTACACCCTAAGGTAGGAAACGAATTAGGGTTGTGATGTTCTATTTCTGAAGGAGTCGGATAACTGGCAGACTAACCTCGCCTGAGAGCTGAGGTTGGATAGTGATGAGCCATTCGTAAAACAGTCTGAAGGCAGTAAGTTTTTGACTGGTGGCTTTGCAACTCACCTCACCCGGTGCCATTATGATCAAAATTGTATATTTCAGTTTGTTAAAATTTTATTGTAATACGGAAGCTTGATGGACCTGTAATTTAATTTTACATAGTAAGAGAATATTAGGGCTTTAATTTATCATGAAGTGTGAGTCATTTACAAAAGTATGCTGTTGGGTTCTCCCGAGATGACAGAAACTGGAGGATCTCATGTTAATTAAGACCCCTGCATTTACGTATTCCTTATTAGGAATTGTTTATTAGATATGTGAAATTTTGAGTGTTTTTGTAAAAATCCTAAAAACTTTTAGGAGTTTTATGCAATTAAAGTAAGGGTTTTTATGACTTTTGAGGTTGGTATGAAGTTGAAATAAAGAAAAAAAGTATGGTAGGGAGTTAAGTTAGAATAAAGAATCTTTTATATATGGATGAATGTTAAAATTATATTTTGAGGTAGGAATTTTAAGTGAGTTTACGATTAATATTACATTAAATCTAAATTTGATAGAACGGAAAACAACTTGATGACGGAAGATGCACTTTCAGATTTGTTCAAAAATAAAATTTGACATTAAAAAGAAAGTGAAAAAAACTATAATTTATATGTTTTAAGTTTTAACCACGATGCACAAATAGAGTGATTTTTAAGAAAAAAGCTAAAAAAAAAAACTCATAAATGACCATTAATCAAAAAAGGATAATAATTCTCATTTGAACCAAGAAAATAAATAAACTACAATCACATCAAATTGCAAGATCAATAAATATTAATTGAAAATAAATAAAATCCACCCCTTCATGTGGAATATTCCACATGAAATATTCCAACTGGAGGGGAATCAATACCCCTCGGAGCAGCATTTAAAAAAAAAAAAACACAAGGCTTTCCCATTCTATTCCCAATCTTCACTTCTGGCACAGTTGCACGGCTCTTTTCAAACGTCATACTTCAAATTGAAATAAAAAAATTTCGCACAATAAAGAATAGATCCCAAAACATATGACAGGCAAATGAATCAAGTTTTGGTTCAAAGCAAGTATTCAAGAGACGAATAAAGATGATGTAATCCTTCATATTTCAAAGATTCTAGCCACTTGGTTAAAATACCACAATTAGCTGTCGTTGAAGAATGAGTTAATATGGCACCATGCTCGTATAATCTGGGCAGAATGTTTTGCCAGACTATGTATATTATGGTGCTAAAACTTTCTAGGCAAACTTCATATTGATGTTCTCGTGATATGAACTTAAAATGCCAGAAACCAAACTCTTTATGATGCATATGGACATGTCAACTAGCAGGATATGACGAAAACTGGCGCAGTTGATGCCCTTGAATTAACAAGTTAATAAATGGCAGAAAACCAGCTACTTTGATGCACGGTAACATACCAAACTACAATTTGAAAGAAGATGAAATGCAACTGATTTGAAGCCAATGTCAAGGCAGTTTTGAATGAATCTGAGTTGTAAATTAGCATAAAAATAGCATATAATTTCTTAGCAACGCTGGCAAAGAACAAACTTTCGGAAGGTTCAATTTCATGTTTATTATTCTAAAGAATTATAAAACCCCAACACTACAGAAGACCGCGGTGCAAAGCAATCAGAGAACTTTGAAGACCATTAATAAATCTAATTCAACACATTGAAATTCAGATTGAACTGTTTCATCATTTAGCTTTGCTATTTGGCATGTTTCCCTCGACTAAAGTATCGCAAGGATTCACAAGTCACACCACAAGGCCCACAACATAATAGCCTCTTGCAGGCTACTACCAAATCATTACGGTATTAATATATGCATAAAAATACATATCAGGATAAACTAAGATTGTCAATTGTTCGGAAATATTATCTCATTTATAACCAATGGACTTCTAATTCAAAAGCACTACTTCAAATTGAATTCAAACATATTCCCATAATAAAGAATAGATCCTAAAACATATGAAAAAAGCAAATGAATCAAGCTTTGGTTCAAAGCAAATATTCAAGGGACTAATAAAGATGATGTAATCCTTCATATTTCCAAGATTCTAGCCACTTGGTTAAAATACCACAACTAGCTGTCGTTGAAGAATGAGTTAATATGGCACCATGCTCGTATAATCAGGGCAGAAGGTTTTTCCAGACTATGTATTATGGTGCTAAAACTTTCAAGGCAAACTTCATATTGATGTTCTTGTGTTAAGAACTTAATGCCAGAAATCTTTATGATGCATATGGACATGTCAACTACCAAGATACGACGAAAATTGGGGCAGCTGATGCCCTTGAATTAACAAGCTAATAAATGGCAGAAAACCGACTACTTTGATGCACAGTGACGTACCAAAGTACAATTTGAAAGATGAAATGCAACTGAAATGAAGCCAATATCAAGGCAGTTTTGAATGAATCTGAGCGGTGCTGGAGAAGACCAAATTTTCCAAAGGTTCAATTTCATGTTTATTATTCCAAAAGAATTAAATGCCCCCAACACTACAGAAGACCGGCTTGCAAAGCAATCAGAGAACTTTGAAGACCATTAATACATCTAATTCAACACATTGAAATTAAGATTGAAAAGTTTCATCATTTTGCTTTGCTCTTTGGCCTGCTTCCCTTGACTAAAGTATCACAAGGATTAACAAGTGACACCAAATGTCCACAACATAATAGCCTCTTGCAGGCTACTAACCAAATCATTCGGGTATTAACATATGCATAAAAAATCACATCACGGTAAATTAAGAATGTCAATTATTCAACGAGTTACCTCATTTAAAAACAACAGGGCCTGATTTCACTTGTGGTTAATCATGTCTTGCCCAAAATGAATTTCAATGCAGATGGCAAAATAGACAACAGCATAAATGCTTCATTTGCAAACAAGAATCGCCACACTGCCATGAATTCAATCAAAGATCACAAGATAACATACGTTACAAATAGTTAAATTACATCTTAGAAAAATTAACTAGAAATTGACATCAAATTTTTGGCAATAGTTAAAAATGTACAACTGATACCATTTGCAATGTAGTATCCATCATCCATCAAGAATTTTGTCATGGTTCAACCAGTTAACATCTCTCGTGAAAAGCCCACATTTTTAGAAAAATGCATCTAAGTTATCCAAATTAAACGATACCATAAATAAATCAAATCAATTAATACGTCTATCAGAAAAAAATGCAACAAAATCACCAGATTAAGCAGCAAATCAATCAGAGAACTTTGAAGACCAGAATTGGTTATACAAATTCCACATCGAATTCAGATAGTTGATTCTCATCATTTTGATTTGCCCTTCATTGACCAATAATTCCACTAAAGCTTCGTTTAAGCAATTTATTTTGGCAAAACAAAGTTGAATTAACATTCAAACAAGAATTCAACCCAATATTTTCCCAAAAATTCAGTCTTTAGCACCGAATAGACCTTTATCTCGAATTTTCTTCGCAACTGTTAACTCCTAGTTGCGCAGGGCCAATTGGTGCAATTTTTTAACGAATTGAACAGTAATAGAAAATATGTCGAGAGGAATCTATACAAATATAGCGAAACGAGAGCAATTTTAAACCTAAAATTTGTAATTTCTGAAAGGATCAATCTTGAGCTTCTGCTAGGGTTTCCGAGGGGAGGCGCTTGAGCCCTTTATATACAAGTCTAGGGCTCCTTGCTGATTCATGATAGCGGCGGAAGATAACGCGTTTTTTGTTTTCTCCGTCCAGGCAGCACTTTCTTGTCAACGACAGGCCAACACGACTCTTGGTTCTTCGGTAAGTGGTTTCTTCGATTTAAATATAAGTTCATATATTACTAGATCTGACCATGGTTCAAAACTATATGTTAAACAATTCAGAACCATCGATTAAACTGTTCAAAAAATCTCGACCCTTAATCTTAACATTAACCTTCCTTGATGGTTCTGGTTACGGTTCATGAACCACCGGTTACGATTCTAATTTCGATTACGGTTAATCACCGGTTATGGTTACGACTTGACCTTTATTTTTAAAAAAAAAGTTAAAATATTATTAAATTTGAAAAAATATTTGAACGTGTTTTCGTCATGGATATAAAATAACATGAAATAAATTCAAGCTCAAATAATCAAAATGTGTAAGACATATTTGTTTGATTAATATTTAGAAATATAACATTCTATTTAGATTAACAAAACTCTTATAACTTGGTGGTTGAAGCTACTTATTCAAGTTGGGGGTCTTGAGTTCAAATGTTTTAAATTTAAAAATGGTTAGGAAATTATAATCCTTAACCGGCCAACAGATGAATTAAATTTAAAAAGGGGAAAGTTTAGGCCGGTACCTTATATTGAAACTTTATTCATCCTAGCCTAGGAAAAAAACTTACAATCATTTCAGTCCACTTTAGGTTAAAAGGACAAAAGTGCCCTTAATAAGAAAAGGCGGCAATCTCAGAAATTTCCAATTCTTCATTTCAGCACCGTTCGAGCTCTTCTTTCACCACTGCGATTCAGATCTCCTCGTAAATCTCTCTTGCCAGTTACGATTTCTTACAGTTGGTTTCTCTCTTCATCTCTTCGATTCTCCGTTTCATCTCTTCGATTTTTCGTTCCATCACTTCGTTCCAGATTTTTTTTTCTAATTCTGGTATGAGTGTGTGTTTTTTTTTGTTTGTAAGTGTATATATATATATATTGTTTGTTGCATTTTGAGGTTTTTTAGCTATGACTCATTGATGTACGTGCTTTTTTGTCATTCTCAGAATTTACACCGACCCAGAGAAAAATTAATTGGTGCACGAAAATTATAAAAAGTAACTGGTGCACGAAAATTATTAACAGTAATTGGTGAACGAAAGATTGAAAATCATTAACTGATGCACGAAAATGAAAATCAGTAACTGATGCACGAAAATTAAAATCAGTAACTGATGCACGAAAATTAAAAATCGGATTTGATGCATAAAATCAGTCACAAATGCATGAAACATAAAAAAAAATATGTGATGCACGAACCATACAATTAAGTAAGTTAATTTCGTGCACCAGTTATTTTATTTCGTGCACCAGTTTGTTTTTTTGCAAATTTTGTGCATCAGTTAATTAACACAAAGTCCGTGCACAAGTGTTGTATTTTTGTTAATCAGTGTTATATTTTCGTGCACCAATGTTATATTTTCGTGCATCAGTTACTTTTTATAAATTTTTCGTGCACCAATGTTATATTTTCGTGTACCAAAGATTATATTTTCGTGCACCAAGGTTATATTTTCGTGCACCAGTTACTTTTTATGATTTTCATACATCAATGTTATATTTTCGTGCACCGGTTACATTTATAATTTTAGTGCTCAAGTTACTTTTTATCGTTTTTGTGCACCAGTTACTTTTTATTGTTCTCGTACACCGGTTACTTTTGATGATTTTCATGCACCAAGGTTATATTTTCGTGCATCAGTTACTTTTTATAACTTTCGTTCACCAGTTACTTTCTCTCTGGGTCAATTTCTTCGTTGGAATATCTTGCTGTCAGGCTGTAAATTTTGGAAATTAGCAAACAAGCACGGACACCAATTGTTGGGTTTTGGAAACCCGAATAATCTTGGTTTTTATGTTAAACAAAACTTATTATTGTGTTGCTAACATATTTCATCAAGTGTGCAGTTCATAGATCATATTTAAGAGCTTGATGAATTACAAAGAAGTAGCTTGAAAATATCAAGCTG
The DNA here is from genome assembly GCA_907163345.1 of Haberlea rhodopensis. NCBI lineage: Eukaryota > Viridiplantae > Streptophyta > Magnoliopsida > Lamiales > Gesneriaceae > Haberlea > Haberlea rhodopensis. Next base: position 30,933,423 of record CAJQUN010000001.1, read on the forward strand.
GACCAAGACTGAAATCCTGGCAGAACAGATTGTTTCGATCATATCTCATAGCTCGAATATCGAAATGGTGTGATTCCAAAGAGGTTGAACAACCAACTCAAAATACTAAAAGCTAGTTCGAATGTTATCAAGGAGAAAAGACGCCTGCAAGATCGAGCTGTACCGCGAAGAAACAGCAAGCTGTTACAGCAAGCAACTGTCAGTCTGTTGGGCATAACTCTTAGCTCGCTTATCGGAACGAGACGATTCAGCATGGGTTGGAAAACTAAGACAAAGATATACAAGTCAGCTTTGAAAGTTAAAGACTGAATCGGATGTTAAGATGGCCAAAAAGCTTCTGCAAGTCACGCAATGTGCTGCTGCATCCAGCAAACATACAACAGAACCATCGCCTCGTATTTTGAGCATAACTCTCTCAGCCAAACTCGAAATCGAGTGATTCTTAATTTATTGGAAAGCTAAGAGAAAGTGCTACAACTTTTATGTAGATCACTTTGCCCAGAAATCAAAGAATCAAAAGCTACAAGCAACAGATCGGAAGAGCAAGTTTATCAATCTTTTTTGTATCAAGCTGATTGTCCAGACTGATCCGACCAGACTGATCTGCCCAAGATGATCTGGCCATACTGATCTGTCCAAGCTGTCCGTCCGGACTGATCTATACAAAACTGATCCGGCCAGTCCGGTCCGAAATACAAAGAGCCCAGAAACCAGAATATGACATTTGCAAGCTCGGGAATGGTGCAGAACCTTTTTCCAACGGGCATATTCTTGTATCTAACGTATATATCATTGTTTGGGGCTATATGTACAAGTCTGATTGAAGATCTATCCAAGCAAGATCAAAGCAAACTGGGATTCAAAATGGGCAGCTTACAAGAAGATAACATCTTGAAAGAGAGCAAGCCCAGATTTTATGCACCACTTACCTTGCTATATCAGATCTAGTTAGAGATCATTTGTGCCATATATATTCACTATATTCATTGTATTTGATAGCTTAATAGATGAGTGAATATCATTGTAACGGTTGATGATTCATCACAACCGATTGAGAGGTCTTTGTATGTGAGACATTAAAGAACATACATAGTTGAGTTGCTAGGAGTTCTAGTTGGATGGGGAATTCTCAACTGGATCGGGATTGTACAACGAGATTGTATAAATCAAAGTCTTCTAGTGGAATCCTTCCATGCGGTGGAATAAGGGGAGACGTAGAAGGATTACACCACCTTCGAACTTCCATAAACAAATGCTTGTTTATTTACTTTATTTGCATATCTTTAAAATGTCTTTCAAACGGTTAATCGGTTTAGAGCTGGTTATGTCGAGTGTCTTCCGCTCGATTTTGTAATCGAACTCGATATAATCTCTCGGTGCATCATTTCAAGAACACGAGCTATTGAAGCTCAAGTTAGTTGAACCATGATGTGGACTGGCCACCCACCCCGATCGATCCTGACACCAATGCATACCTTATTTCTTCATACATATGCATCAGTCAAAGCCATGAGAGTTTTTTTTTTTAAAAAAAAATCTCACCAACAGACTTCGCTATTTATAGTTTAGCATCGGTATTCAAAATTATAATTCACATAGACATACAATATACACACACACGAAGGAAATGTGCAGAGCAGATCCAAAAATTATATGTGCAGAGTACTCCGAGATCTTCTTCGATTAAAAAAGATTCCAAATGCTATGAAAATTTAGATTCTTCGATTCAAATATATTTAATGTACAGAACATTTTAGCAAATAATTTTTTGGGATGAGGCGACGAGATGAGGAAGAAAATAATGATCTGATGTAAGGCCCTCGCTACCTTAACCCACTTTAGTGCATTATCACATATATTAGTGCATACATTCATGTCATTAGGGAATTCTTATGCATGCTTCTATAGCATTGACATTCCATTTATAAAATTTTGACATTAATCCACTTAATGTTCAATTCTTAATACAGCTCAACTAGTCTACATATGCACTGTACAATGCACTTCCATATTCTCAATTCATTATGCAACTCCCTTAATTAATTGCATGCAACACATAAATGAAAAGAGAAAGCCCATGACCTTTTATACAACCCATATACACATATAAGAATGCTCACACACGAGTATTGAATAATTAATGTGTATCTATTATATAAACATACTACTCAATACCAACATTGATACCTCAGCCCTGGGAGCATTCCCAATCGACAGCCCGAACTCAACTCCGAAACTGGTGCTGTACCTGTTCAACTGTCCCAACAGAAACAGCCCCCACAGAGGGTGAGCATATCAATAACACCATATAATTTACAGAATATAAAGATGTAAATTTAAAAAAATACTACATGTATAGTATTGTTATCATATGGAATCCCTCGTGCTGTTCCTGTTCTCACAATAGCCAAAACCATCAAACTCTCAAAATAAGTTAATTATTACATTGATTAACTATGCACATGCTCAAACCATTAATTTCATAATCAATTATAATTAAATCATTACACTAATGATTTGCAGATATCACATATATCTCAACAATGATTCCACAGTTCTATTCCATCGTATCCCATCGCTCGCTCAACAATGGCGGCACTATCCTCTCGTACGCTCAACAACGGCGGCATCATAACCGATGTTCGTCAACAGCGACAACATCATAACCATTGCTCGCTAAATAGCGGCACCGCATAATTCGCAATGCACATAAAAAATGATCGCAACCACAATATGCTATTCATGCATATGACAATAGTATATCAACTATGCGCGTATGTTACATGTATCTTATAATCCAGTCGCAAGAGCCAACCCTTGCCTTTGCCCCGAGATCCGGTGAATTATTCAATAAACACAGTTAAAACTCCCAATTAATTACGTGAACACAATCACATACCCAATCACGTTCTCAACATCCAAATACATCATCAATCGTGATGATTAACCATTTAAAAGACTCGGGCAAAGCATGCATCGGTTCCACAACAAACCAACATTTTCCTTAAAGTAGATCTCTCGATCGATCGGCCAGGGGCTCTCGGTCGATCGAGAGACACAACAATTTTTGCAACAAAATTCGCTACCGCTCGATCGATCGAGAAGATTGCTCGATCGATTGCCTGACCTTCTCGATCGATCGGTCATTTTGCTCGATCGATCGAGCGTATTGTTTATCGTCGTCAAATTTTGTTAACGACGCGCGATCGATTGGTGGCCCCTTGCTGATCGATCGGCGAGCTCTGTATCAGCCTAAAAATGGCGTTTTACAAGCTAAAACCCCCAGAACAACAATCCGAACACCCAATACACCACAAATCCTCAACAAGGAACCATAAATCCTCCTTAAACACACCAACCCAAAAATCGTTAAAAACCAAAAACTTAAACCCATCTCAATCCTTAACCAAATACAATAAAATTACTAACCAATCGAAGATAATAGCGAAGGGAAGAAGATTACCCAATTATCTTCGAGAAACCACGCTCCGAAATCGAGCCTTGCTCGATTTTTGCTCCACAGGAAAAATAGTTGGGGGGAGGGAGAGGACACGTGAGAGAGAGATAAGCGCAATGCCAAAAATGATTGAACACCGAGTCCACTTGGTATATATATTATCAAGGCTCCAAAAACCCGCGTCTCAAATACTCGCACTCTGTCTCATTAAAAATCACATGTGTTCAATAACTATCTCACATTCACTATTTTCATTAACAACCTCAATCCAAAGCTCCCTAGTCTCCAGATCTCACTACTAACACAATTCCAAGGTTTATCACCTTAATGAGAATAAATCTCAACCCTTGGGCCCAACGACCCTGATACCGGATTAAAATTCCCAGGAGTCTCAACACCGTAATTATCTCATAATTACTATACTTAAAATCCATTAAGGATTATAATCACTCCGGGATCAACACAATTAATTTTCGGATATCACATATGAGAATCGCCAGAAAATTTTATCATAAAATTTAAGGTGTGGGACGACTGGATGAGGAAGAAAAGAAAGATCTGAAATTAGGTTTAAGATGTTTTCAACTGAATGGTATTTTGGTAACTAAAAATATCTTTCAAACCAATAGTTAAAAAATTGGACTTATGTGAATATAATTTTCTCCTAAGTGTATTTTTTGGTAAGAAATTTTTTCTTTTTTGCAGATTTATTTGTAATAAGTTTCTATAAACAACACCTATTTGCAATTTCCTCATTTAAAAACTAGTTAGAAAATTATGACCCTTAACGAGCCCATCATACTTATTGACGGGTCAATTCAGGGTCATTTATCATTCTTTGTCTAGTCTATGTACAACATTGCCGACCCCATAAGATAAAAAATTTGATTCAGTGATTGTTTTTATGGTAAAAAGTCATTTTTCCCCAACTAATATGGTAAAAATCATTTCCCCCAACAATGCCTTAAGATTAAAACCCAAATAAAACCTACCAAATGAAATCAACATAACATAACATGTCATAAAATATCATTTTTTAAATTAATGTTTTTTATCAGTATTGTATTCTTAACAACCAACTGTTAATTGCGTGTGATAAATATTGATATTGATCATAAACCAGTAACAACATATGTATCAGCCTGTACTAAAGAAACAAAAAATAAAGCAAGGAAAGAAATAATGCACTATACATGAAAGGTTAGAGTAAATAGGTCGTCTATCTATTACTTAAATTCGCAATGGACTCGATCAAGTTCAAAGAAAAGTTTGATTCCACTAAGTTTTATCATCAATTGGTCATGCATGATGGCATACAACAAACAAACAATCAATCAAAAAGAGTGATTAAACGTTTAACTAATTTGTGTCACCCATTATGTTCATTTATGGGATAATTTGACAGAGCCTTCTTGGTGAAATGTAATAGTGATTATACCGGGTTATTCGACCTTGCAACGAGGCAATGCCCTCACTACAATCAAACGACCCCAAATCATTTTGGGGCTTTGGAGTTCACATTAAACGTGGATTACACAGCCCCGAAATGATTTGGGGTATTGGATCTACCTTTAAGACACTAAGGATATAGTCGGATGACCCAATTATATTTGGAGGATTTTAAAATTGTCTTCTTCTCTTCTGGCACAACACCGTAATATTTTACCACTTATCCTAAAACCTTGAGTTCACATGAGGTGTTTCAATAATACTAGTACACTTTCAAAGATTTATTCTTTTTGTATATGAATTTGAATGTTTAAAGATCGTTAATGGTAGTGCATTTCTGTTTCTTTTCAGTTCCTGTCCATGAAGCTTGCTACATTTAATCCACGGCTCGACTTCAGTATTGAAGCAATCCTCGCTAAAGACGTAAGCATATACCTCTCGTATTCCACCCCACTTCGTCATTGACCTTGTAAGTCCTAGAGTAATAATCGGTTGCAGGTCCTTCAACTTAGAACTGGTCTACCATCTTCATTGGATTTTCCCGCGGATTGAACATGCCTTATCCTCCTCTACATCCATCACAAGCTGCACTAATTTGATACGGTGTTCCGGGTTTAGGAAACTCTTCGGCTGCCCTTCAAAGAGCAAATCATCTCCAATCAACTGCCGTTGGTGAAGCCTGTAACCGCGACAATGACATTATTGAAACTTGCTTGAATATAAATAAATCCTTTGGTATTCTACGGTGAACCAATACATTCATGCTTACGTGAACCAAGGAATTCAGAGAACCTTCATTACAAGTAAAGCTGTATGCCAGCGAAAAATTAGTTTATTACCTTCCAAAATAAGCTTAATTTGAGGGCATATAGAGGGGATTTATTTTATAATATTCTGGTGTCATCATCAACAGGTATCCAGTGCCTGGTAAGATGAGCTTCACAACGTTGTTCAAATGGGCTTCAACTCAAGTCCTACTTTTCATATCCTCTAACCTAGGTTCATTTATACCCAACAATTTTAATCTGACTTAAGTTTCTTTGTTGCACCATAATATTAATGTCAGAAATAGATATGCTTAGAGCTCTTGGGCTAGCTCAGCTGTTAAAAGATCACCTCCGAGAGACTTAAGTGCAGAAAATATTTAGCACATCGCCTCTAAAAAAAAAATAAGAAAAGAAATAGACATGCTGGAGACCATTATTTTATAATTAGGTAGGCTAAATTGGATATGATATAAAAATTTATTAATAAAAAATTAACGCGTAACGAATAGTTTAAGAACTGATTTTGTAAAATTTCGCAGGGATGAATCCATGGAATGGTAGAATTTTAATTTAGAAAATAATGTGTGGTGTATATTATTAAATATATAGGATAATACACATACATAGATGTACGCACATATATATATAACTAGAATGACAATTTTGTCATTCTCTTTTTTTTCCCCTTCTTCATTGTCATTCTCTTTTTTTCCCCCTTCTTCTGAACACCTTCACACTGTCATCTTCATGTTTTTTTCAGATGGCGACAATATTATCTTTTTAATAGATGTCGCCATCTTAGATGGCGACAAGCATTAAACCCAAATTTTTTAATGGGTGTCGCCATCTGAGATGACGACATCAATAAAAAAATATTTTTATTGTTGTCGTCGTTTCAGATGGCGACAACAATGAAATCTGAAATCCTAGCTGTCCGTCGCTCAAACTCATTGGTGTCGTCGTCATCTGAGATGGGGACACCAACTGAAGCCCTAGCATTCCTTTATACTCGCTCGCCGCTCAAACTCATTCTCATTCGAAAGCAATTACAGAGCAAGGCGGCGAGAACTTCATTTCTTTTCCAAATTACAGAGCAAGGCGGCGAGAACTTCATTTCTTTTCCAAGTTATTTAAGGTAAATTTTTTAATTTTGTTATTATTTGATTTTAGATAAATTATGAAGTTGATATATATATTGGGAGTATATTTTTTGTTGGTGTATATTTGGCGGCGATGTGGATAGTGAAAGGTTGGCTCCGGGTGGTGCCGCGGACGCGGCGTCGGTGGCGGCGGACAGCGGCGGTGGCTGGTTGTCGGCGGTCGGTTGGCGGTGGTCGTGGACAGCCGACGGGTAGTGGTTGTAATGTTGAGATTAATGTTGATAATTTTTTGTATTATATTTCAGGATGGATCAAATGAGACAACCAGGCCCGGTTGACACACATCTTTTGTAACTGCAATCTTCACATCGATCTGAGGATGTATGGGGAGGTGATATGGATAGCTATTTTTGGGATATGTGTCCACTAGATATACGTGTTATTAATTTGTTGCACGTGATTGGACTTTACGGTATATATAGGTGTGGTAAGATTGAGCTTGACATTCACCTGATCATGGCTTAAGTTGAGAGCGCCGTGAAACACGCACATTTCATCTTAGATTGGGATAGGCGTCTATCACACTGCAAGATATTGCAGTAATATGGTCATTGCCAGTAGATCTCATCGTAGTGTCGGGGATAGATTATGATAGGACTCTACCCGAATGACAAGAATATTGCCATACATATATAGGATTCACACCAGAAATCAAAGACTTTTAAGTGTGCGAGGTTGAGATTAGTTGCTTTAAAAAATCATTTGTTGCTCAATCCCTTGGAGATACATAGTACGCCAGATGATGTTGTTAAGTTTACAATGGCTTGTGCGTTATTGATGTTAGGAGGAATTATGTGCCCTGATTCATCAGGCAATTTTGTTAGGCTATTGTATTTACAGAAGTTTGAGGATATCGATTCTGCCCATACCTATAGTTGAGGTAGTGATGTGTTGGAATATTTGTATCGTGAGTTGTTCACGTCATTAGATAGAGGAAAAAAGTGATAGGTAGTGCATTGCAACTCGTACAGGTAAACAGTATGTTTGTTTGTTTTAATAATTAAAATATGTTTCATGTCAATCTAACTTGTATTATTGATGTCACTACAATAAATGAGATTTGGGCATGGTCACGAATCTCAAGTTTGACTCCTCAAATGGGTAGCCAAAGATCTGACATTGGGCAAATAATGATCGGCCTAGACAATGTGTTACCTTCTGCTCCATATGATGTATGGTAATACGAATATGTATTGTTTCATAACTGAAATTATGTATTAATGCATTTAATCATTTATTTGAATATATGCAGATGGTCATGCCATTTAAAATTTACAGAAACTGGGAGTCATTCCATACTCATCATCAGGGACATCCTCGATGAGCAGCCAGTAACTCAAGTAAACATGCTGTTAAATTAGTTTGTACAAAAAAATGTTCTTTTGATATTTTGTAAAGCAATGTTTTGCAGTTTAATTGGCAGCCGTACCCTGATGAATATACTGAAGGAATTACCGAGTTAGGGGGCAACATCTTGAATCCTAAAGGTAGTTGGTCTTTTTGTAACTACTACAGATGGACCACTACCACTGATTGACATTTCTGTAATAAAATCATAAGTTCTTCGTTCTGTTTGTATATACAGCTCCAAACAACTATAATTTTGTTCAGAATCCAATAGTCATGCTAAATTGTAATCACTGTCAACGGGAAAAATTGTTTGTTTCATCCCCGAAAAATCACTGAATATATATTTACAACATATTTTCAGAATGAACTGGTTACGATCGATGCCAGTAATATCATATACGTCGTAATAACTGCAAATAATTAATAGTGGGAGATATTGTCATGCATTTTGACGGACCACGATCATATCTAACAGATTCTGAATCTTGTAATATATCGCATCTCCAATACAACAGAACTTTAATTGGCATACCTTAAAAAGAAAGACAAAAATTATAAATTAGTACAATATATATAATGTTGTTAAATTTGATTATTTATATAACAACGAACCTGCAATGTGCCGCCCGGAAGAAATAATGAAGATTATGGTTTACATGCAGAGAAAATGTTTACGAACTGAAGAGATTTTGGTTTACGAAATGAGCAACATTGTGTTCGGTTAAATAGACGAAGAAATAGAATGTTGTCGTCATCTCAGATTGCGACATCAAATAAAAAAATATATTTTTTCCATTGTCGACATCTGAGATAACGACAAAGTTTAAAAAAAAATTAAATTTGTCGTTATATACCGACTTCGATTGAAAATTTGTTTTTTATATAATAAAAATATGTTTTTTTCATTGTCGCCATCTAAGTTTAAAAAAAAAAAATTATGACGTTATATACCGACATCGATTCAAAAAAGTTTTGTTTAAAAAATGTCTTCATCTGACGACATCTTTTATTTTATTTTTTTTATAAAAGTCGCCATGTCAGATGGCGACTTCAAAAAAATATATTTCTTAACGAAGTCGCGTTGTCAGATGGCGACTTCAATTGAAGTTGCCGCCATCTGGCGAGTTCGGTTAGTTTTCTAATAAAAAAATAAATTGGGTTAAATTATTAAATAATGTTATAATAGAGGTCAATTAATTAAAAAACCCGCCTTCTTCCTCCTCGCTCCTCTTAATTGCGTCATGGATTCTACCAACTTTCATCTCCAACATTTTCATACATTATCGTGTTCCTTTAGCTCCATCAATAAAAATGGGCTTCTGCAGCTCCACGACCAATTAACATTCCAAGTTCTCTTAGGTAGCATTTGGATTGAAGGATATGATTGGAAGCAAAAGATTAGAAATCTAATCATTCGAATTCATTGATTTGAAATGACATGTAGATAATTGTCATTTCAAATTTTACCAAAATACAACGGAAGTTGCATACAAGGAGACAAGTGATGAATTTGAAATAACTTCAATCTTTTAACCAAACATAAATGAAGAATTTGAGTGAGGAATTTGAAATTCATTCATTTCAAATTATTCAATCCAACACAACCTTAGGTCTTAATATCCTTTCGTTTTATCATATCCATTACTAAGGCCAGACCCTAGAAATAGACCATTGGAAACCTGTGTGTGTTAAACTTGAAACTTATACCCGGATACCATCTTTTATAAATACAATGCCTTGAAGAAAAATAACGGCAAAAAAATGAACTAAATATATTCTACATGAATCATAAAACAAACATCAGGCCACAGCTACTTGTTCCATAGAAGCAATATAAGAATCAATATTCACCTTTCGAGTCAAAATCACATCTATATTTGTTGAACTTGAGTTGACAAATCTCTCATATGGAACAGCGCTTCACTTTCTCCATCTTTATAAGTTTGTATGAGAAACCTTTTGAACGGTGCTTGTATACGAATTCCGGAAGCTTGAACCATCATGTGTTCTTAGAACTTCTTGACATGGGATTGCCATATCATATCAAGCCTTGGAGGAAAATGAGATTACTAGATTTCCAGTTCTTTTTTATTTAAATATGTACAAAATCAGGCCAGTCCCGGCTGCAGTTTTACCCAGATGGTGGTCTATTGAGGCTCTTTCGTATGGTGCGGCAGTCGTCTAAGCAGCAATATATAATTTAAGAATACTGAGTTCCTAGTTGAAAAAATAAGTTGACTTCAGGACCTCCCTGAGGTCAAAATCTCCCCGTTCGGGTAAAGGAGGGAAGTTTAAATTTGGAAAAGAACGTTCAAAATCCTGCAACAACTGTCAAAGAAGAGCAAACTAGTAATTCTAATAAGTGCAAAGGCCACCGATAAGAGACGACTGATGATAACAAATATATAGATACGACAGTATAAGAAAAGGCTTACATTTTCCAAAATTGGTGCCTCATAGAGTTCAACGAACTTTTCCCTAAGAATTTTGCTCATTTCGTCAACATCGCATGCATGCGTCCAGTATGAGTCATGCACTCCTGGGATCAAATCAAGGTCAAAGTTATTGACATTCTTGCAATAGGAAGCGCACAAGAAATAAGCACCACTAGAAACTAGATATATGATAGTAGGAATGATTTCAAAACCTGCAAAGTTTAAGCCCGCCTTTGAACAGGCAATGGCAGTCATCATCATATGGGAACCATCAAGAGAGTGCACAAAATTTGGAGGGAAAGCTGTTCTCTGTCGCTTAGTCAACACCTTTGATAATCATGAAAAATACAGCATGTAAATTATAAGGTTATTACAATAGCACGGATTTCTAGATGGGAAATAACAGGGAATAACTGGAACATACCGAGTCAGTTTCGCGTTGCAAAGTAAGAACTTGAAGAGAAGTCTTAATCTGCACATATAAGAAGAAATTCTTAATGATGAGAATGTGAAAAATGAGTATTTTCAACATGGTCACACCACATTCATTTGCTGATGGTGTTGAAAGAAGAGCTGCAACAGATAAAATGTATGTGAAAATACCAGGTGCCTTCCTAGTTTGCGGTAAGGCTGCACAACAGGGAGCCCCAGTGGTGTTGTCCAACGTACTGGTTCATTCTCCATTGCTATAATCTGAAAAATCAGATAAGGCGAACATGAAACGCAAAAAAAAAATTAATAAGATATAATAATCAATGAGAGGTTTTATTATGTAGGAAAAAGTTGTCGATAGTAGTTGAACGTTATAATAAGCTTTTTTTCCAAGCACATGTGAACGAAATTATGTCATTTCTTGAATATTAAGTATCTTACTGTGTAGCTAATTATTCTCTCTAAATAGGTTACACACCCTGTTTCATGTGTACTTTTTTACCAAGTAAAGTCAATGCTTTGAAAATGGATCAAACAAACCTTGGCACAGTCTCCCAGCCAACTCATTATGCTTCGTGCCGCCTCAAACATTTCTCCTAAGGCAGTCAAAGTTGTCTGTTTGAGAATTCAAAGAACATCAGAACAAAGCTGGCTAATGTGCCATATTGATAAAACAAATTTAGCTGTACTGACTAACTTTTGCAGCATAGCAAGCTGCCGCAAACAACTCTGCATCATCCTCAATAGCACCTCGTTCCTTTAACCTCCTCTTGATTTGTTCACGTGCGCCAATATAAGTGACGCCATATACTGACGTCATTACTGTTTGTTTGACTAATTTTCTATCCACCTGTAATTTATATACACACACACATATATATACATATTTTTTTTAAAGCATATGATAACAAATATAACGACAACTAAAAGACTAGGAACAAAAGCATCGAACAATAAGTTATAAAGCAACAAGGAACCTGGTTGATCAAAAGCCTTGCACGCTTAACATTTGGATCAGTTGCAGGGTCTTTTGCTGCATCCCTCTTCATAATATCAAGAACTCTACAATTTTTTATAAGAAACAAATTTAAAAGTTGTATCAATTCATTCACAAAGTCTTTCACATTCTACTACATAGCATAGAGAAAAAAATAAATGATATTACTACTACTGCTTACCTAGCAGCAATTCCAGAGTAAACATCAGCAGGCTTATCTCCGGCAACAAGATTGACTGCCGCTGCTCCCAACTGAACACACAAAATGGTGTTACATTATGGTGAAACAACTTTTATTTTTACCCTTTCAAATGTAATCCCAACAGTATCCATCAAACTTAGGATATCAAATGATGGTTCTAATTTCCAAATCCGAGGGATAGAATAATACATATTAAAAGCAAGGTTAATCAAGAGTCCGCAATATGCACTGAAGCAAGGATAAAAATGTGATGAGGTACATTACCTTGTCTCTTCCAAGGGCAGCATAATGTTGCAAGCCATTACATGAACCATCCTTGAAAGTTAAATTAGAAACAAAGTATCGACAATCAGTTTCAACAATAAGTTAACATTTATAACACAAACAACCATATTAAAATAAATATATCGCTAATAATGATGGTTATATTTTCCAAGAAACAGTAAAATTTCCCAGTAGAGTGGTGGTGAACCACCAAGCTAATGAAAATAACAACTATTAAGAACAATGCAAACTAAATTCTTCAGTGCAAGGTAGTAGATATAGTTGAAAATAAATAAATTGCTTAAAGCAGATGAGCCATATGTATAATGTTACATGCATTTCCACTCATAGAGTTTGACTACCCTCCTCACACCCAACACCCTTGCATGAGTAAGGAACATAAATAACGGGAAAAGTAAATTAATTAAAACAAGCCAAATCAAAGGTTCTGATACTCCCCTGCTAAACACATTTATGGCACTGGGTACGATGATCAAATCTTTAACTTGATAAATTTGTACCTGGTGGACGGGCATGTGAGATATAGTAGTCTCAGGGTATGGACTTCTTAATGCTTCAGATATGTTCATGCATGTAGCTAAGCATTGGAAAGGATCCTCCGCACCTAACCACCAGCGCTTCCCTTCAAGTGGTCGGTCTGCAGAATCAAAGATATCCTCCATATGGTTTTCAGAAAATGATATTCGGCCTTCATAAGATAATTTGTCGACTCCACCTCCGTACAAATTAGCTAAATGTACTTTTAACCAGCATATCCCTGACTTTCCAAGCGGGCGTCCTTCTGCAAATTCTAGAATTCCTCGGCATAAATCAGAGCCAAGATGATTTAGGTATGGGTGCATGGGATATGCACGTCCTCTGAAATCTAAATTGTGGGGGTAATAAAATCCATCTTCATCCTTCATTTTTCTAGTCACCTGTTCTATCAAATGACAAAATTAGCAGATAATCAATCAACAATATTTCAAAAGCCAGCATAAATGTAAAAGGAAGCTCCTTACAGCAAGTTTGAGTTCTATTTCACAGCGCTGTGAATGCCTTTCTCTGTTCTCCTTCTTCACATCTTTAACCTTCCACTTCCATTTCTTCATCACCGCCTCATTTTCTGTATCTGGTTCCTCTGGCAAAGGAACCTGAGTTGACATTAAGTTGAAGTTAACTCAAAGAGATTAAGCACAAGAAAACTATGTTGTTGACCTTACAATTTGTTTAAAGACAATACTATTATCGAGAAAAACAAATCATGAACAAAATAAAAGACGATACTAAAAGGGATGGCAAAGATTGGAGGAGTAAATGATTATATTTAATATTACTCACATCTTCGCGGTCAACCAAGTCAGCAAGCCGACCTCCATTAGCCCAGATTCTGTCAATAACACTTAGTATTCTTTTATTCACCTTCCATTTAGTAGTGCCAAGTGTATTAAGTGCCTATAAGAAACAAAAAATTAGTAAAAACAATGTGGTGGAAGAAGACAGCAACACAAATATTAATTCAGCATGATTGAAAAGTGACGTTGCAAAACAGGCATGCTTCTTCCATTCAGATTATAAAAAAAATCATAGTAGCATCAAAAAAATTTAATCGGAAGGTTATGGGTACCAAACCTGGAAAATATGGTCTAACTGCTGTTTTGGAGTTCGTTTAATGACATCGCGTTGTTGTTTTGCTCCATGAGTGCGCATGATATATGATGGCAGAAAAAAATAAGCTCCTCTCTCGTACCTATCAATATTTTACCAACCTAATCAAACGAGATGAAGTGAATTTCAACAAAAAGAGTTATGCTCATATTAGAAACAGAAGCTTTCTGCAGTACAGAGCCTTACGGCAGATTAGTAAAAAGCATGCATAAAGCAACTTGATCGAAAAACAATCTAGAAGTCGCAGCACATACGGTTCCTCAATCGCAAATTGACGCATGACAATGCAGTTAAAAGTCACAACAAGATAGTTAATAAGATGTTCTTGGTAACTGAAGCAATAGGTCTAGTCACATCATAAAATTTAGACCAGCGATGGCCCAAAATGGAAAAAATTAGATAAATAATAACAACATTCACGTGCATTAGGTTATAACACATCCATTTTCTCACAATTTATTCTTCAAGAATATAGGAGAGATGCCACAAATCAAACTCCACCAATGTTAAATCGGTAATTTCATACTTATATTTGCAAGGAAGTTCATTTATTTCACGTCTGATTTTAGCATGTCAACCTTGATACAATGGGACAAATTAACCATTAAATCTTCAAATATGTCATTAAAGTGTCACTCAGAGATAAGATCCTATTAGATCAATGAAATCAGCAATGCACATTTGAAGTAGGTTACCAACAAAATCATGCATTAGAATTACCAAACAGAGTTTAATAAGTATAGTTTTGATGTTTCATCACTTTTCTATCGTCAAAAGATAAAAGATCATTCCCCTCCGGGACACAAGAGCCAGTATGTAAGAGCTGATCTTCCACATATTTAGTAACATATATAAAAGAAAGAAAAAGCATATATTAGCAACAATGTTTTGACGTCATTTTGAATTTACAAATCAAGTAGCATGAAAAACATTATACACAAGGTATTGAGAATATATATATAAAGCTAAAATAAAAGATGAGATAAAGTAAGATAATGACTTGTTGATTAGATTGTCTGTCATCTTTATTAGAGGGCCTACTCTATGATCTAGTATTCTCATTCTAATTTACGAATCTCCAATTCTCAGAGTCCTTGATGATCTTAACATCCCAGATGTTTTATGGAAAAAACAAACACAAAAAACAGGGGAAACACTTTTATTTAGAATTCCAAATATAAAAACTAATGAGAAGATGAAAGGATATTATACCCAGTCCAATTCAATGGAGGAACCAACATTGGCATATATGGAATCACCATGTGCCTCGCCTGTACAAAATAAATGAAAATAGATGATAATGTGGCTGTCAAAATTAAAATTGTATGATCCATAAGTTCATGAAAAGAGAACAAAAGAAAGGATATGTTCCTCAAGAAATAGTTCCAAATGGAGACAATTTCGTAGCAGATTCTACTGGAAAAATATAAATTAAGGAAGCGTGAGTAGTTGGATTACAGTTTTCTCCAGGCCTTTGCGAACTAGCGGGTCACACTCAATCACCCCATATCTCCTAAGGCCTTTCCTATAAAGCATAATCAGTTGGTGTCACTCGAATTGGAGAATTTGTACCTCACGAATGAGAACAAATGTTTTACTCACTGTGTTTCTACAGATCTGAGAGTGTGCACAAATGCAGGTCGAATGTCAGGAGGTCCATCTTCATATTGATCAACTGGAGGTTGAATATAGGCCGTTTCCATCAATATCTGAATCAAACGGCAGCCAACCTGTAAAATAAAGCATTACTTCATGGCCGGTTCTACTTCCAAACAAGATGTAGAAGTCGTCCTGTTGGTATGTCAGCTACCTTTACATGATTATCCTGGCCCCAGGGCTTAAAATCATCTTGTTGCTTCACAATTTTTCTAACTTGTTGCAGTCTTTGTTTCTTCATCAACATCGTAACCTTTTTTCTAAGTTTTACTTGTTCATTTACCGTATTATCAGGCTCTTCTCCCGAAACTCTATTTAGTGCATTTTTTCTCTTGGAACTCTCTAAAAACTTGTGTATCCTGACCTGATCAACAAAGAAAACAGTGATTATTCAACATCTACACATAACACAAATATGGAGGCTACAAAGTATTATCCTGTTTACAAAGAGAGTAGAGTTCGATGATATAATTCAGGCTAAAGAACAAGAACAATAACAACAACAACTATTACTACTACTACTACTACTACGTCTTTAATCACAATGAATTGGGGTAGGCTACATGAACAATAGAGAATCAAGTCGGGTCAGACACATGCGTCAGTATTCTTCAAACGCTTTTATCGGTCAGCATATCTTATGTGATCTCCTTGCACTCCAAGTCTTTGCGTATAACTTCGAGTCATGTCTTCTTCGGTCGTCCTCTCGCTCTCGTAAAATGGCCGAAATCTATGGACTCCACTCGATGCATAAGTGCACTGTTGGGCCTACGTCGAACATGACCAAACCCAGCGTAAGCGGCTTTCTTGCATCTTCTCTTCTATACAAGTTACTTACTTTAGCTCGAATATCTTCGTTCCTTATTTTATCTCTTCTGGACTTACCGCACATCCAACGAAGCATACACATCTATGTCACACTCATCTTTGGCTGTGCTTCCTCTTGGGTGCCCAGCATTCCGTCACATACAACATTGCGGGTCTAACGGCGGTTCTATAAAACGTTCCCTTCAATTTCAGCGGATATTACGATCGCATAGAACTCCGGTGGCATTTTTCCATGTCAACCAACCAGCATGAATCATGTGGTTAACGTCACTATAAATCTCACCATCCTTTTGGATAACTGAACCTAGGTATCGAAACTTACTGCTCATCGATATCTCTTGACCACCGAGTGCTACAACACCGGAATCTCGAAAGGAACGGCCACTAAATCTGCACTCCATATATTCCGTTTTAGACCTACTTAATCTAAAACCCTTTGATTCCAACGTCTCTCTCCATAACTCCAATTTGGCATTTACCCTGCCATTGTCTCGTTGACTACAACATCGTCAGCAAAAAGTATGTTCCAAGGTAATTCAGTCTGTATGTCTTTTGTTATCTCATCCATCACTAGGGCGAACAGGAAATGACTCAACGCAGATCCGTGACGCAATCCAATAGTGATCGAGAACTCACTTGTCACCCCACTGTACTTTCTCACATTGGATGCTACTTAGTCGTACATGTCCT
Source organism: Haberlea rhodopensis (assembly GCA_907163345.1). Lineage (NCBI taxonomy): Eukaryota > Viridiplantae > Streptophyta > Magnoliopsida > Lamiales > Gesneriaceae > Haberlea > Haberlea rhodopensis. Next base: position 30,950,778 of record CAJQUN010000001.1, read on the forward strand.
TGATTATATTGACATACTTGATGTGAATTTTTTTCTTCATCAAAGCCAACCATAATATCTCCCTTGGTACTTTATCGTAGGCTTTCTCCAAGTCTATAAAGATCATATGTAGATCTTTACCCTAAACCCTAAATAACGAAATCAAAAATTTAGCACATATAACGCACACATACACCTGATATATGAAGTTGAACTCAAAACTTCCGGAGGTTATGTTCCAAAGAAAAATATGACAGCAGTTTTGAGAACACCGTTGCAGCATGACCAAAGAATACTAAGATCCTTAAGTCCATTCAAAATGCAGCTAGAATTTACACTAAATTGCTTTGGAGTAAATACTAGAATCTGATGCTATATATCCGAGGCCTAAACAATCCACAACATATTAGACCACTCCCCCAATTATATAGTCAAAAGAAAGAAAGTAGATTTCTATAAGCCCCCACGAAACTGCAAAAATCTCAGCCAGAACATAAAAATCTCAAGCTAGCTGACATATAGAAAAAAATTTCAGTATCATCCACTGAAAACTCTATACAACACCATGTAATGATAGCATGCGATAGACAACAAGGAATTTTCCGTCAACATGGTTCTTGATAACATACAATGATAAGAGAAATCAGAATAACATCCTCATCAAGTGATCAGAAATTTCACAACTACTATTTTGTCTGAATAGCTTAATTTCTTGCTCACTCTTGGATATCTGACATACTTTTCAAAGACATGTTTGACACACCCGAATGACATTTTAGGTATACTTTCCGTTTCGATGACCAAAGCATGTTTTCAAGATACACGCACAAGTTAAAACAATTCAAACAGAAATAAAATCAAATACTAATTTATTATCAATGCTGTTAATAAACAAATAAAAAACAGTCGAGGAAAAATGGATCATCCAAACTCAAGAGAGAACACAAGTAAAACTAAAAATTAAACCATTTTTCTGCGCCAGCCAACCTCATGTTCGATGGCTTCACCAATATGACATGCAGCTTGCACTACTCTGGCACTGCCATTCCCTCCTCCAGTCATCAACAATCCCATCAACTTATGCATTGTAATAACTGCCATCATTCCTGCAGGCAAGTGATCAAAATAAGGTGCATATGCACCACGATTCTTCCCGTCCTTACACAAATCCTGCTCAGCAGAAATGGCGTCCCTCAATGGCTCAAACCACCCTAAGAACAATGACTTAATGTACGGCAAATTAGGAGCCAATTTTTGCTCACACATGTCAACTAAAAGCTCTTGGTATTCTTTAGCCGCCTCTTCCCATGCTTCAGTCTCCATCTTTATTTGCCTCCGCCTAAGAGAATTATACCTACCTATTCCCATTCCTCCCACCATTTTTTGATGCTTTTGCTGTGATCCTTTCACATCGATTTCTTTGTTAATCTCCTCTATTAATTCTTGGACTTCGTCAACATCTTCTTCAGAAGTGGACACTAAAGCCTCAGCAGCACTGCCATAACCCCTAGCGACTCTGTAAAATCTAAACCTTTCGCTTGAATTAGCAAGTTTAGGGAAGCCCAATTCAGGTTTTCGCCAGAAAATTAATTCTTGAGAAACACCCAATTCACAGTTCCAAATTGTTGTGTTAAGGGGTCTTGAATTTGCAATAAAATTTGAATCTTGGGGGGATCTTAAACCTGAAAAAGTTTTTAAAGAGATATTGGATTCGGATAAAATCTTAAACTTTCTCAAAAAAGATCGTTTCGATAAATTTCTCCACATGTTTAGTGAATATTGTATACACTAACAAAAATTGATGAGGAAATTCAACATATTAATGGAGGTGAAAGAAATATTAAAACATGAAACAGAGCAACCTCAAAATTCAGAAAATAGAGATGAATTTAGCTATCTATCAGTGGAATTAATGAAGAGGAACAAAAATGATGGGAATGAGAGAGAAGAATCGGACGGGAGGTGGCCGCCCTAAACCCTGCTAAAAACCTATGTTATTTTTAATATCTAACGAAAAAGAATTTTAAAAAAAAAAAAACGAAGAAAAGGAAAATGGGGCCCAGAACCACGGCCCTCAAAAGGCCGGGCTGCTAACCCCGGCCCCTTATAAAAGGCCCGGCATTCTATTTCTGTAAGGTATGTTTGAATAAAAGCATGATTTGTAAATTATCTTGGGTCATTTATGTTCTCAAGTATTGAAATCCTTGTAGGAATCTGTAGGCCTCGAAAATTTTGGTATGAGGCATCACACCTACCATCACACCGGTAGGTGTGATGTCTCTGCCAGTTAGCTACAGTAGTAAGGATGGATGATGCATTTTTACTCAATTACCCCCTTTCTATGTACTGAAACTCTATCATAAACGTAAATGTTTTGAGTCGTCGGTAAGTTCTCTCCCTCGGATGATGCTGCGACGATGAACTAAAGGGGAAGTGAAGTCCAGTAAAAGGAGAAACAAGGGTCGTTGAAGGTAATTTGTTGTCGTCTTCATATTTCCCCTAGCTATTGTCGTCCATCATGAACTCGAATGTATATTGTTTGACAAACCTTCCATCTTCATCGCTAATTGTGGGTGAGCATTTATTCTCCTTTTTCGTATATAAAAGTTTATATAATATATCCCACCATTTTCATAAATCTGGTAATTGTGGTAGACTTTTTTTTCTTGACACATTCTTATTACAGAATTTCATTTATGTCTCCCAAATCACAAAAATTGAAGTCCAACAAATTATACATGCATTCTGGTTGAGTTATTATGGATTCATGTTCATTTTGAAACTTGTATTGGCAGATGCAAAGACGTTCCTTTGTCCGTGAGGTATCCTCTCGAAGGTCGCATCATTAGCTATTGGGAAGGAAATGTGTATGTGCCACTAAATTCTAAATACACTTGCATTCTTGTGCCAATTGTAAATCGACTGAAGAATTGGTCTATATTTATGGCTTGCAATCACAGCTTCAGGAGAGCCTTGTAATGAAATAATGGCACATTCCTTAGCGCTGGCTTGTTGTTATACTTCTTGTATTAGAAGAAAGCTTCGTAGGAGACTCAACATTAAGGTATCTTGATCTTGATTTTCTTACTCGGATTTCACTATAATTTCAACTTTGATTTAAGGCATATTTAGGAAACAAATAGCATCTACGATGTAATAAAACCCAATATTCGACTCTGTCGACCGAAAACTTACAAGATTTGCATAATCATTGAACTAATAAACAATTTCTGTAAGTAAAGAAACAGCAAGGTTTCTTTGATGATTTTTGTAGTTCAAGTTGATTTGAGCAAATCAATTTGTGTTATATATTTTAAGCCACACTAACTCTTCCCTTATCAGGGGGCTTCGTGGATGATTTCCTTTCACATTTTATGTGTTGTTTCTGTGCATTAGTCCAAGAATGGAGGAAATTCGAAGTACGTGATGCTGTCGTTGAATTCTTTATGAGAACTACCACATGATTTATGTTTTTGAAGGCATCCTCTCAAAAAGTGAGCCAAAGGAGCTTTTGAGGGTCAATGTTCTGTTTCAACATGTTCAGAACATATCAAGTAGGACGACTGTTATAGTCGAGACGGGTGACTCGTGGTTTAACAGTTTGAAAATTAAATTGCCACAAGGATGCGGGTGAGCTCTTGTGATGATGTAGAATGTAATCAACATTTTCACTTCTTTTTCTCTATAACTTTAATGTTAATCTTGCAATTTTCCAAATTTCCGTGAGTGGAAGCTTCTTGGCATAGTGAAACGGGATACTGATCTCGACTACTCATTCACGTGAAATCAGAATCCTTAACTTTTGACCACTCACTCCCAATTCTCCTTATTTGTAACCAAGCTTGTATCCGGTCCGGGAGGAATCGTCAAATTTTGTTACGGTTGCAAGCACGTGTCATGAGCAAATTAGAGGAAGCTTTTGATTGATTTTATATTTTTAGCAAAATAATAATTATTGATTTTATTTGTAGGGGCAATTTTGGTATTTTATCTAATCTGTAAATACAATCATTCACCTATCAATTACACCAAACAAATGATGCATTATAATATTACTTTGTAATCATACAAAGCAAACATATTACTAATTATCATACTAAATTATTTATCCTTATTTATCATTTACTTATCACTCTTATTATACATCATTCATTTATCCTATCCACGTACCAAACACTCCCTAATAGTAGTAATACGAAGAAAAATCGTAAAAAATAAATAAATTTATTATTAATATTTTAAAAAAAAACATAAATTATTAATATTAAAAACTAAATATGATAATATTTATAAAAAATACTAATAAATTAATTATAATAACAATAATGTTAAAAGGTTTAAAATTAACAATAATAAAATAATTATATTTTTATTATTATCAAAATTACGTGTGAACAAAATTTTAATTAAAATGAAAATAACGGGTTTAATTCAAAAAAAAAATATTATAAAAAGGGATGGCTAACCTAATTCCCATCATGGGTTATAGTTATAGTCTAAACAATAGTTGGTACATGATACAATCCACATCTGTTAAATAATTGTAGTCTTATAATCTAATATATTTGATCTTATATCTTTAAACATAAAAATTATATATTTAGCAATTGGTTATTCAAATTATTTTTATTTTATTTTTTGCTTAAAGTTGAAAAAATTTGTTTTAAACAAAAAAAATTGAATATTTGCTATTAAAATAAAAAAGCAACTCAATGAAATTCAAATTATTTCAAAATTATCACCACACAAGGCAGTGAAAAATATCTCATGACATGATTCTCTACTTATGCTCTTACATACTTATTTTTAAAGAAGCAATGAAATAAAACACTCAAATTTTATCCCTATATATATAAATTGAACCCGTACTTGAAATTTATATTCCTACTAAATTTTAAGGTTTCTTATATCCGTTACTAATTTTATAGTTTCAAATTTTGCAATTCTTCTTTCTTGAATATATATATATATATATATATATATATATATGTGGCTCTCTAGTGAGAATAAAATAGCAAAAAAAGCAAGAAATTGCCAAAAATTAAATTACCAACTGGAATTGAATAACCAGGAAGATGGAGGATGCTTTACTTTCTTAAACTAACATTCATATCAAATACATACAAAAAAATTTGATCCGCAAACCACTTCAAATCATAATAGAATTTATGACTCCACTATAAACCTAAAAAATCAAATGAATAAAACATCAATATTTAACACATAAAAAAAGCTATATTAAAAAACCTCACTCCTCTAAAATTGCGAATTTGAGTCATAATTTTAAGACAAAAGGGAATATCTAGTCTTCATATAAATGCATCACCATTGGTCCATTACAAATTTCCTTCTGCCTTCAAAATATAAAGCTACCAGTCTCCACCTCAAAACTCTATAGCGCTCGTAACAAAGAAAATTGTACAAGAGACATGAACTTAAAACCCAAGTTAATCAATCATTCCAAGGATCGTTCTCGGTCCTAACTTCCGAAGGCTCGACCACTTCAGTTTCAATAGTAACATCAGTCCCTGAGACCTCATCTTCAGTGGCCTCGGCACTATCATCCTCTAGTCGACCCCACCTTCCTCCAAGTGCCATGGCCATCATCTCGTAAATCTTGTTCCCAAGCTCAGCTGGACTATCAGGCTGATGAGATGAAAAGAAAACACTGTCACACAGCCGCTGCCGCCAGATAAAGGATAAAGGGTGCCCAAAAATCTATTGTACTTACTGTGAATCCACTGGAAATAAGTGCCGTATCATATAGGAGTTCTATGGCCCTTTTCGCATCGGTGCTGTCAGGTGCATTCTTGCATGCAGCCTGCAAATGAAGGCAAGAATAAATTGGGTGTAGTACAATTTAGGTCTGGATGTAGGAACTGAAACTCGGTGTTGTGACTTCCAAGTTCTTTTTCATTTGTACGTCAACTAAAAGGGATTAGAACATAAAGTCAGAAGGATTAAATGATAGTGAACAAAAGCCAGAAATCATACATTGAGATCTTTAATGATGGGATGATCGGGATTGATTTCCAATATTCTTCTTCCCCTCATGAATTCCAGGCTCGAGGTGTCTCCAAGTGTCTGAGCTCGCATTAATCTATTTCGAGAACAATTAAACAATGAATGACTGACTAATACTGCAGAAACAAAAATAATGTCCGATTTTCTCATTGAACAATCTTAATTGTTGCTATATCACACACCTTTCCATATTTGCTGACCACCCAAACTTTCCGGAAACAAGCACACAAGGTGATGAGCTTAAACGCTTTGAGACTTGCACTTTAGCCACCGTATCACCAAGCTGTTGTTTTATCCAGTCACACAGAAGATTATACTCCTGCTTGGTTTCTCTTTGATCCACCTCATCCACATCACCTGCCATTCAAGTATAATGTTACAGCTCTAACAGACAAAACATTGCCCTTCCAGCATGTGCCAAATTAACAAACAAGAAATACAATTTCCAAAACCAAACAGCTTTCTTTTATTCTTTCTAGTTTTCTTCTCAAATTTTGTTTTTATGCTATAAAGACTTAATTGAACACAACTAACCAAGCTCTAGATCTTCCTTGCTAATGTCAACAAATTTCTTTTCCTTGTACGTCTGTAGATTCTGGATCGCAACCTCATCAATTGGCTCGATCAGATAAAGCACCTGCAAATCAAGTGCCGCATAATATACCATCAAACATGAAAAATTCCATTCGAAAAATTTAAGTAAATGAACAAACAAATCATCAAAATACAAAAGACTATGTTTCACTATCTAGAACTAGATTACGAAAAGAAAAGAAATGTTGCCCAAGTTGAAGTGCATACCTCAATGCCTTTCTGGACCAATTTTTCGACGAAAGGTGCAGTCTTGGCACTTTTTAAGCTGTCTGTTGCCAAGTAATAGATGGCTTTCTGGTTTTCATTCATGTTCTCAACATAATCATCCAAGCTTATTAGCTCTTCCTCACTCTTGGAAGAGAAGAATCTTAATAATGGTGTTAAGCGTTTGTGGTTCCCAGAGTCTTCAATGCATCCCAGCTTCATAAACTTACCAAAATTCTCCCAGAATTTTTTATAATCCTAAGATTAACCAACCAACAGCAATGTCAGAATTTTTTTGTAACATGATGAGGAAACGTAGTTATAATCAGAAACCAACCTCTTTGTTCTCACTTTCAGAAAGATCCTGAATCATGTCAAATGTCTTCCTCACCAGCCTCTTTCTCATTATTCTTACCTAAATCCAATAACAGGAATCAACGTTAGAAAACAATTTGCAAACTTGATATGGAGAATGTGAGAGAAAGAAATTAATATCTTACAATTCTGCTCTCCTGAAGGATCTCCCTCGAAACATTAAGAGGAAGGTCATCGGAATCCACCACACCCTTCACGAAACTCAGGTATCTTGGAAACTGCAAGTTCTCATATTAATGTCATAACAAGTTGAAAACACACAGCCTGTAGAATGAAAATGCGCAATTCGTTTTAAAACAGCAGCTATAGATACAAGTCTCCAAACCAAATAACCAAAAGAAGGAAAAACATTTGTTGAACTGAAAAAGGAACCCGACCACACACTAAAAAAGGAAAGCAAGAAAACTGGACAAGTATCAATTCAAGGCTATTTCTCACCAGTTCACCATCAAAATCATCTGAAATGAATATACGTTTGACATACAAACGGATATTTTTTGTCTTGGGGTTGATAACATCTTCATTGTTAAGAGGTGCCATTCCAGGAACATAGAGCATGCTCCTAAATTCCACCTCACCCTGTAGAGATTGTGGAGTCGAAATAAAAGCAAAAGGCAAAAAATTTACCAGCCCATTTAATGAAAATATTGGGTACCTCTGTGGTGAAATGGGTATAAACAAGCGGATCCAAGAAATCATTAAATGTTTTCTTGTAAAATTCTTGATACTGATCCTTTTCAACCTCCTTTGGATTGCGCATCTACATTGTAAATAAAAAGAGCTGCATAACCTATAAAGCATTCTTTTATTGACGTCAAATGTGAGTCACATCATACATTATCAAGATATAACAGCTAAGACTCACCCATATAGGTTTTGTTTCATTTGCTAATTCCCAGTCCCAATATTTTTCAGTTTTGGTCTTTTTGGTCCTCTTCTTTTCTCCCTGGGTGAAGTAAATAGAAGAAAAATGTGAAAATTTCATTCACTCAAAACAGAAAAAGCAAAAATGTCAAAAAATAGCTTCTAAAAGGCCATTGCCTCTGTTTTTTCTTCTCCTTCTTTTGGTTCTTCCTCTTCTTCCACCTGCAAAAAATAAAACTGTTGATTAATGTACAAATTCTTGAGGCTTAAAATCCAGAACCATGCTAAAGCAACAAAAGAGGATACCGGACCCCAAAATCCTACCTCAACAGTCCTCGACTTTTCTTGCCATGTATAGATGGGAAACGAAACAAATTGTGAGTAATTCTTCACCAAATTTTGGATCTTGGTTGCCTCTGAATATTCATACTTATCATCTTGCTGAGAGGAAAACAGAGCTAAGTTGCTTTATAATAAAGTGGAATATAATGTGACATTATGCTTGAAGAGAAGTTTGGCATGAAATACAAAAAGGAAGGATCATACCCTCAAGTAAAGAGTGATTTGGGTTCCTCGGCCCAGGAATTTCGTGGGATCAGTTTCCTCTCTAATTAGATAGGAGCTGCTATCAGCCACAGCTTCCCAAATATACTGCTTATCTGATCTGGGGCTTTTTGTTGTCACAACAACCTCGAATAAAGGGAAAGAAGACCAATCAAAGCCGCACATCATGAAAATATGAATGAAGACTAGCTCATACTATAAAAATAAGTGTGAATTATTATTAGATGATATAAACAAAATACCTTTTCAGAAATCAGAAATGCAGAATAGAATCCAACTCCAAATTGGCCAATCAAGCTATTATCTGCACCAAATTCCTTATTTTCCTACATGGATCGAATTCAAATATTGAAGTTGAAACTGTAGAAGATTCAGTCAAATATTTGTATATTTAGTAATAATTGTTGAATGTGCATCATCCGATTATTTAAATGATTAGGATGAATAATTTTTTTTATACTTTGAACTTTGTTTATTGATTAGAGTTATCTAGATAGATTAGACTTCTAGATATATTAGACTACTAGATTTAGTTAGGTGAATGTATAAATATGTATCTTGTATCTCATTCTAGATTGAAGTAATAAAAACGAATTTTCAATCTCATGTTTCTTTCATTTAAACTACATAATAACCATGACCATAAGCAGCTTATGACAGTCAAATACAAGATACATACAGATGATATAACGAGATTAATTACCTTCAGAGCCTTCAGGAATCTAGATGTTCCACTCTGAGCAATAGTTCCAAGACAGTCTATGAGCTCCTCTTTGGTCATTCCAATACCGGTATCCCTACAAGAAGAAGATAACTCCATTAAGCAACTTATGTCATTTACATGACTAACCATGCAGCAAAAAAAGGGCATACGTTATGGTAATAGTTCCATTATCTGGATCAGGTTTGATTCGAATCTCAAGCTCACCAGCATCACCAAGTAAAGAAGGCTCCGTTACGCTTAAAAACCTTAACTTATCAAGTGCATCACTTGCATTACTGAGGACACAATTGAAGTCAGTCAGAAATTGCCCGGGTACAAAACCTATCTCTCATATGATTAAAAAAACTCCTCAATGTAAAACAACAAGACTGGTGTGCAAAAAAGCAAGGGCAAACAGATATAGGCATTCGACATATTCTCACCTCACAAGCTCCCGAAGAAACACTTCCTTGTGGCTGTACAGACTGTGAACAATCAAATCCAGCAGTCTACTCACCTGGAAATGATCCGAACAGCAAGACCAAATCTTAAGTCTTAATAAAAATAAAAACCACACCAAATTATTCAGTAATATATATGATAAAAATACTTCTCTCTTTAAAAAATTCCAATCTTTCTTTACAAAATAATAAAAGGATTCAATCTTTACCGTTCAAACACTAAATTATTCGCAATTACCCATTAATTATTCCCCCTACTTGTAAATTTTGAACATAAAAGGAAATTACTCATATCCCCATACGAAACAAAAAAAATACCAAACGAAAAGAAAATCACAAATCAACCTCAGCCTGGTATTCATGGGTCTCCCCAGCGCCCTCCGGAGCTTCCTTTTCAGCTACAGAAGCCTCGCATCTCACCACCACTCCGCTCTGTTTCCTCTCCAGTTTCCATTGCAACCCACCTTTCGAAAAGCTGTTCCTTGATCCATTTCGGGGCAAAAAAGAACTTCTCAATAACCCCCTATAGCTTTTACGACTATCCTTCAAAGAAAAAGATGAAAGTGCAGCCGCTGAAGGAGATGATACACTCCTGCTCAACACAGGCGTCATATTTCAGTTTATATGAAAAACGCAGGACAGAGAAATGGTATTTGTATGTGAATTTTCTGCGCTTTCCAAATGAAGGTTGTGACAGAGAGATAAAAACCCTTGTGTGAGATAGGGTTTAAGGGGAGGCACGAAGGTTCCGGAAATGGGGAAAACCAAAGCAAAGATTGGTGATTGCGGGTTTGGACGCTTGTGGGTTGAGGACCGTAAGGCATAAATCCTGTCATTTCAGCATCTACCTAATACCTATCCTTTATATTTGGTACTTTTCTTTGGAATGTAAAGGTTGAATTGCAGTTTGACTTACTTTAAAAGTCGTGAAGTGTACATTGTAGTTAGATTTTATAATGAATTATAGTTGAGTTACAATTTGAAATTAGATTATGAATTAGTTTTTTTAAAAAAAAAATTGTGTATAGTTTTGAATTAATATTTTACATATACTGAATTCATTTTCCTTATATACTTATTTACTATTGGGTATATGAATCTCGCATATATCTATGTACGTCTTAAATATGTTATAGCTGAATTGTAATCTAAAGTAGATTTTATTATTAATTGTAGTTGAAATTAAAGTTTATAAATTTAATTTTTAAAATCAGCTGCGTAGAGTTTTCAAATAATATTTATATTACAAATTATTATTTTTATATTAGTTTATGTTATGTCGGAAGAATATACTATATTATTTTTATTTTATTTTATCAACCAATCTCGATTGTGACAAATTATTAGATTACTGACCGGATTGTCATATCATATTTATTTTTGGTTTAATGTATCTGATATATTTTATGTATTGCTCGTAGGTATGATTGATGTATTCAATAATTTATGATAACAATATAGTATTTTTTCCATCATAATATAGACCAATCCTGATTTTGAAATGCAAACAAATATTCCGACAGTGAAGCGATCGTGTTCCTATTAAGATCATATAGAATTTCGAAGTTCAAATATTCTGAAAGGCACTAAAAGTTACTTCGAATTCTTATAGCATAAACAAATAAATTTAAAGTTTTATAATACCGGATTAATTCTTCAATTAATAAACAAATAACTTAAATCAAATTAATTTTAACATATCATTTATTTTCTCGATAATCCCTTCATATTCTTGAACAAGAAAAATATAATATCAATTGCTAAATATGAAGTCAGTTTCATGTGATGATTCTTGGACGTTATGATCATATCTGGACGAGTCTATATACATCTATAGGATAGCAAACTTTAAAATTATTAAAACATTCCTTTGTTATAATCTTGTTCACTGCCTGACTTGGGTGAAACCTATCCCAGAAATAATATGAATCCCGATTCTCGCAAAGCACTGTGCGTCTCAAACAGTTGGAATTCTTGTCCTGACAGCACCCCCTTCTTGTTTCTGTTAGACCTGCATTTTCATCAGGCATTAAACATCGGATGGATATATATTACTTAGGGTTGACCGGATTAGGTAAGACTAGATAGCTATGACGATTTAAAAGGGTTTGCTAAAAAATAAATTTTTTGAAAAGTAACACTAAAAAAATTCATTTGAAAAATTGCATAGGGTCCACCCTAGCCCAAGGGTGGCTCCGTCCTTGGCCAGAATCTCCTATAATTATAGGAGTATACTATAAAGGAGGGAATATCATTACCATAATGAGATGGATTATCGAGAATGTCCCTTGTTAAGTTATATACATTTGCAGTCATGAAATATGATCTCCTGAGAACAAAGGTCAAATGACCCAGCTGATATTCCATCTTGTTGTTGAAAAGTGTAACCATGTCGTTTACATTCTCTGCACATTTGGTTTCGGGTTTAAACCTTTCTATTATCTCAGGGTAGCAACCGATCTGGGATATTTGGAACACCACAAATTTTCTGGCACCAAGATTGTACAGATCCTGCAAGATTTTTAATTTATAATTATTATCGAACATTGGAGTATGCGCCTGAAATTCAGGTTGCAGGATCCTGCAAGATTATTTTTTCTATTTTTCTCATTTCATATTTTTCCATGTGCCACCAATCGACAAAACCACCACTGAATTTTCTAAATTCATCTAGGCCTAAGGGGAGACCGGGGAAATTTTAGCTCAAATACAAACCAAGCACAGAAAATAAAGAATTACGGTGAACTTCAATAAAGTTGGATGATTGACATTACCTTCAAATTTTTTCCAAGTTTTTTCACAAGCAAAACTGCATATTCATCAGGTTCGTATAATCGACTGGTGTTGTATTGACCAGGCAGCAAATAATTAGAAAGATAGTCATTGATGCCAATATGAATGAGAAATACAGATTTTGCCAAGTAGTCACGCAGTGCTGCTGTATTTCTGAACTGGACTCGGATGTATTTATCTATGCTTTCGTGGAACAGTTTCACCTGTGTTCTCATGTCCAAATTATTACCCTGTATTAATTTCAGAAAAGAGAAGTGAGCAAATATATTTTGGATGAGAACATATAAAGCATAATCATTAAGCGTGCAGTTTCTCTCTTACAAGATGACGGCCCGTTTCATGGAGAATTCCTGCGGAACTAGATGCAAAATTGTATCCACCAGTGGCGTTGCGTCTATCTATATGTTTAGTGCTGATGTATGGAAGTGCCAAGGGCAAATTAAGCATCATATCTGTCAACAGAAACTATCAGTCTATACTTACCAGACTTTATTTTAAACTAGCAATCTTGAAGAAAATGAGATGGGCGGGACATGGGATCAGAAAATTTGGAAAGCAACATGGCCATATCAGCAAAAAATCTATCCAGGATATTTTAAAAAGGGATGGAATTTATATATGTTTGAAAAAGGATGCACAATTTTTATGTGTTAGGGAACATTCCCTCCCAATGTCAGTCCCCACCCCGACTGTTTGTCGAAAATTCTGGTGGTCTACAGGAAATGCTTAACATTACTTGACAGTAGATTTCAACATTATATTCTTTTTCACTAGAATGGTAATTAGAATGATGAACAAGAAAATTTTTGCTATTTCGCTCTGGAAACTCACCAAATAAATCCGCAATTGTATATCCATTTGTGAACCTTCCAGTGGCTGCTTTTCCCGGAAAATCGATTCCATTAGGTGGATGATTAGCAACAGCCTTGGTCTTTAAATTGTTGTTATTACCACTGTCAACGATCGAATCTCCAAATATAAAGAGGGCCGGCGCCAATGGTTTTTGAGCTGCTCTAGAGGAAACAAAGAGACATGGCAATGTACAGAGAACAATCAAATGTATAAATCTCCTATCCATCTGTCCACAAGGCAAACAAAAATGGAAAGAAAATCAGTGATTATATTGACATTGGAACAAAAAGAACCGAAGGCATATATGTTAATATTTACGTGTACCGCTGAATAAGAGGTATGTAAAAATATTGACTGAAATATCTTTAATATGCAGACAATTAAGAGTAAATTTAAGATTTTAACTCGCATTAATAATAACATTAAGTTACATTAATTGATCGGCATTAACTAACGCTGATCAATTAATGTAACTTAATGTCATCAGTTAATGTAACTTAATGCCATCATTAATGCGAGTTAAAATCTTAAATTTACTCTTAATTGTCTGCATATTAAAGATATTTAAGTCAATATCTTTGCATACCTCTTAATTTCAGCGATACACGTAAATATTAACATATATGCCTTCAGTTCTTTTTGTTCCAATGTCAATATAATCACTGACTTTCTTTCCATTGTTTGTTCCAACGCACGTAAATGATGCAAAATTAGTAGTTGCACTCCGATATTTTGATCTAACATAGTAGCATAAGCAAACTATATGGTGGAATAATTAGTAGTTGCACTCTGTAGATTAAGCTAGAACAAGATTTTAAATAAATAAACATAGCACAGTTTGAGCACGATACGGTTATGGTTAATATTGTAACCAAGCGGTAAACAAAAAAAATTGACAAATCTTCTGGGCAAGATGTATTAGACCTATTAAATTGAGGAAAAGCTTACAAAGCCTGCAAAACCCAAGGCACATATATAAGAACAAAAAAGGAGAAGTAAAAAATGTCATTTGACAAGTAGGAACCCCATACAAAAGAAAACAACCCAACACCAAGAAGACTCTAAGCTTACCATGTTCAGAATAAGCATTTTGACTTCACACAAAGCAGATAACGCCCCAACAAAAATCAATGCAAAGTAAATAAAATCAAAGATCTATATCTCAAGTAGAAGGAAGAATCAAAAGACTACGTGCACGGGAACTTAATCAAAGACCACGCATCTATATATCCAACAAACTGCCTAGCAAAGACAAAACAAGTGGCTCAAGAGCATAAAACGATGGTCCATGCCTAGTGAACATATATATATAAAAACAAAAAGATAAACTATCAACCTTGAGAAAATATTGATACATATCATTTGGTGTTTGTTATGTCCACTGCACTGCAGTTAGAAACAAATGAAGATAAACTTCACATTGTGTCAAAATAGACAACATTGACCCTGTTCCCTTCATGGAAAGATATAGCTCAACCCAACTTGGTTAGTTGTATCGACAACATAGAACCCAACAAATTGTTTAGTCTTTATAGGGAAAATTTATGATCATACATGTCATATGAGATAAGGGGTAATAACCTTTGATAAGAGTTTTATCTTTATCGAGTTTTCACCAACATTGAGGTCGTCTTCAGAGCTGGAATCATCAATGGCAACACGCTGCAAAGACCCCTTCCTCGCTTGGTATGCAATGGATTCAAGGACGTGGAATCCATATCTCTCACCCTTGTTGCAAAAAAGCAATATTTGAACAACGTCAGATCATACATGTTATATGAGATAAGGAGGAATAACCTTTGATAGGAGTTTTATCTTTATTGAGTTTTCACAAACATTGAGGTCGTCTTCAGAGATGGAATCATCAATGACAACACACTGCAAAGACCTCTTCCTCGCATGATTTTTTAATGGTACCTATTTTGTTCATGTCACACCATAAAAAAGAAATGGTACCTATGAGCGGGGATCACGAATCCGGCTGTTCACCACAGGTGGGACCACCTCGAGAGTCCGGGTGCGCAGGAGCAGTGCGCACATCTTGCGCTGCCACCCTGCTGAGAGGTTCACGACCAAGCTTGCATGGTCGGATTTCTAGATCTGCGCATGGATTGAGCGGCCGGAAAAGTTCTGCCCATCATGCTGAAACATACGCGCACCACCACCTGAGATGGTGACCATCAGCCGCGACAGTGAACCGAGCCGCTTATGAAGGTGACGACACCACGTGAATGCTGCAACAGTGACACCGGCGCCGCTGCATTGGGCGACGAAACCGAGCGGACGTAGCAATGGCTGCATTAATCCGTCGGTGAGTGGCTGCCGCAAGAATAAAAAGCACCCTGCTGCGAAGCGCCTGAATGGCCGCACGCCGCTGAGAAGCGCCTGAATGGCCGCAACGCCAACACCTCACAAGCACCCCGCCGCAAGCACGCTTGGTTTCCCTATATTTTTTTTTACAATAAAAAAAATGGGGAAAACGAGTTCGACAACATACAACGTCGCCTGAGGATGGCGACGATGGCCGTCGCACGTCGCGATGGCTCCGCGACTGTGAATGCGAGGACTTCGACTAAAGGCCACGGAGTGAGCGCGCGACGTTGCCGCTATGTTCATGACGTGCGGCGACGCAGGTGACGGCGGCGAGAAAAACCCTAGACGACGTGGCGGTGGCGGTGGCGGTGGAACCCTCGAATCCGAGAAATTTTTGGGAACGTTTTTCAAACGGGAAAGAGACGGGAATCATGGAAATAAAATCTTTCTGGGATTAACTTTGTCTTCAGAATCCTGATGAGATTTAGGCTAAATTTTTTTTGGGCCTTTTTTAAATTTTATTTGGGCTCGGTTTTTTGTTAATCAATGGGCCGTAACATTTAAAATAAATAAATAAATAGGGCCTGGTTTTTAATTGGGCTCCGAAATTATTTTTAAAATTGGGCCGATGATGAGTCCACAACCGAAATATGGGCCATCTGAATAAACTTTGGGCTAATATGAGTCTTACTATTAGAATTAATTATATTCTTTGGGTCGGACCTACAATTAATTGTTTCTAATGGACTCATGACTTGGTTATGTTGGGTTAAGGATGGACAATAAAATGACATAAGAAATTAGTGAATAAACGCATATTTAAATTTCTTGAGCCTGGAATAATTTTTAAATCATATGTTTAGTTAAAAATTGTAGTGGCTTAAGAAATAATGCATGATATATGATTATGCAAGTTATGATATTTCATTACGCAATTTATTAGATTATTGTATGTCATGCAAGATTGATTGCATTTATACATTCATGAATTTATAATTTGATGTCATATATGAGTATTGCATTTATTTGAGTATGCAATTTATGACATTTTGTTTGACTTATATTCATGACTCCCGAATTTGATTATTTGTCATATATGAGACATTACATTTATATGAGTATGCAATTTATGACATTGTTGTTTGAGTTATTATGCATCATATTATGGACTATTTTATTTCGAGATTGGTAACTTTTTATTAGGATATTTAATTCAGATGGAGATGATTACTAGCTGAGTGCAAAATTTTCGATTCCAATTAATTAAAGAGAATAATAGAAATTACTTGGATCAGAAATAAAATTGTTGTTGAACAAGTACCTTATTTGATTGTGCAAACAGTGATAGATATCCAAATAGCTTTTTTCTGATCCTCATGGTAATGGCAAACTAGATAGCCAAAACTATGCAATGTGGCATAAAATCCAGTTTTTACTTCACAAAAGAAAAGTTGCTTGATCATCTCACCAATAATATGCCTAAATCAGCTGAGCCAGAAAATGGACCGACTACCCAATATCGTCGCGATATGGATGCGTACAATAAATGGGTGAATCATGATAAAAGTGCGCTCTTTACTATGCTAAGCGCATGCATGATAATCTGATCAGAGAGTTTGAGAAGCTTCCCACGGCTAAAGAGTTATGGGAAGTTCTGAAGGTCATGTACGGTAGCACATCGGCTACTAGACTGAGGGCTCTCACCCTCAGATTTAATCAGTATATACTTGACCCTAGGCACTCGATGAGCCAACATCTTGATGTGATGAATGATATGATTCGAGAGCTTCAGAATGTTGGAACTGAGCTAATAGATGAACAACAAGTCTTGTCAGTTCTTAGGTCGCTACCTGAGCAGACTTTGGGACATGTTAAGCTTGTTTTGACCCATAATGAGCAGATTAAAACGTTCGATAGTGTCGCCAGTCATTTGAAACTTGAGGCTGACCGAAGAGAATCTGAACGTGCACAAGCGGCTGCTCTTGTCGCACATGCTAGTCAGCGAAAACCCCAAAGGGTGGACATTGGAACAACCAAATAGGTGCAGGATAGGGTAATAACAAGAATTAAGCCCTAGCTCCACTGAGTGGCAAAACCAAAATAAGTCACCAATGCAAAATGGGTTGAGCTACGGATATAAGCAAAGTAAAGTGTTACAATTGTGACAAGATTGGTCACTTTGCTCGTGATTGCACTGAGTCAAATAAAGTAACACATTTCTTACTCTCCTAGTGCTTTTGATAGTACGGAATATTTTTTTTTGCTAAATTTCTCCTTGGTTGGATGTAGATACTTGAGCAATAAACATGTGATGAAGGATTGAGTAGGATTAGTAGATTACTATCAAATGATAGTATGCAGCCACTATTTTTACTACAAAAGATGGCGTACAAGGAAAGTTTTGGAGTCGGTTTTGTACCTTCTCGTTACTTTGCATGTGATATAATTTACTCTTACTTTGTTTATTAGGACTTGGTTTTTCATTTTTGTTTGAGCAAATGATTTGTCTATTTTTCCTGCCAAAGACCTTCGTGGTTTGGTTATATCAATAATGGATTATTTATGTTTAAATTATCCGCCAATTGTGTTTCATACGTTATTGATATAGTTTCTGATTCTGTTATATTGCATGATTTATTGGGACATATCGCTCAAGAGAGGATGACAAGGTTAGTTCGAGAAAGTTATGGGCAATCTCGCTAAAGTCAACCTCTCAATGTGCCAATCATATATGCCTATTTGAAAGGCATAATGGGTGTTACCCCTTTTAGTTATCACACTAGACATTTGTGAACCTATGAGTTTGAGGGCACATCACAAGACATTCTATTACTCGTTTTACTTGCGTCATGGATCGGTATACCTCTTATCTCATCGGCTAGAAACGTTCTGAATATGTCAAGCGATTCTTGGCAATGGTTGAGAATTAAAAATATAAGAATTTAAAATTCTATTACCGATAGAAAGCGAGAATATATGTCTGATTAGTTTAGACAAATATATGAGGAAATAGAATTACAAGATAGTTATGATTTCGTATGCTTCGCAATGAAATGGTGTTGCAGAGAGAGACGAAATCAAACACTTCTGGAAATTGCCAGATAAATGATGGCGCGACGAATCTTCCAATATCCTTATGGGGAGAAGAGTCATTTGACAGCTGCCTACATTTTGAACCGTGTGCTTTCTAAATAGTCATTTCGCTTCCTTTTTGAGTAATGGCATTGCAGAAAATGTTATTTGAAAGTTTCTGCGCCTTTAGGAATCAGTGTGATTTGTTCACAGTATTTTTTACAAGCAATAAAAGCTCGATCACTTCAAAAATTAATTTTTGGAAAATATTCTAATATACTGTGAATATTCCAATGGAAGAATGACTGAAATAGAGTTCGAGATGTGCATTTTGTGAGTGAAGTCCAAAAGGGGCTACGAGTTACATGAACCCTGTTGTTGGCGCTCCAATCTCTAACCTAGATGAGGCTATAAGGCCTTGTCTGAATGTAATAGAGAAAATGAAAGCGACCTCAGTTCAGTGGGAGTGTTTCACTGATGAAAGTCCCTCATAATCCTTAAATATAGAAAACAAGCGCAAAATTATTCTCTAATGGAATATACCATTGTATGAGAAATTTTCATGCGTGTTTTTATGGATTTTGATGAGCCAGCCAAATATTAAGCGGATGTGACTTCACAAAATGCAAAACAAGTAGGTGCTTGCTATACGAGCAAAGAGTTATGTCCTAAAACAGAAAATGAAAGAAACGTATGAATAAAGTTCCATATGCAAGCGCTGTAGAGGGTTTGATGTACACAATAGTGTGTATTCAACCAGATATGTGCTTCACGATTGGATGGTGAGTAAAATCAGAGTTATTTTGAGGTTTCCTATTAGATGGCAGTCAAAATGATCTTTATTTGTGCTACCATGGAGATAGTTTGAGAATTGATGGGTATAGTGACTGTTGATGGATCACTTGATAGAGATAAGCGCAAGTATCACTTGTAGTGATAAGAAGCGGCCTTGTATCTCTCTATCTACCTTAGAAGCAAAGTAATAGTCTGCACATCAACAATATAAGATACAATCTGGTTAAGATGATCTCTACAAAGACTGCGAGTTTCTGCGCATGTAGATGATATTGTTGTATCTTTATTTTAGATTATGTTGCCCAAGCCAAAGTGGTTCTAAGGCATATTCCTACTAGTGATATGAGCACTGGCCTATGGACCAAGCCTTTGCGCAGAGATTTGTTCCTGCGACATGTTAATCCTATGGGCTTTGTAGGATTTGTTTTGCCTGTTAGAACAATTGTTATGAACAACTGGTTTGTTGAGGTACTGTTTTCATATGTGAATGTCACTAGACTTTGATTGGCCCACTCACACGGGCAACCACCCTGGCGCTTTGATAGCGAGTAGGATGAGACTTGAAGATCATGCATGACATGATCCCTTCGCGTTTGGAAGAGCGAGGAAGGTTGTGATTAGAACTGTCAAAATGGGCCAGGCCCGCGGGCCTTGCCCAACCCAACCCGCCAAATAGGTGGGTTGGGTCAGTATTTTTAAGGCCCGCCAGCAGGCGGGCCTATACGGGCTAGCCCAAACGGGCCGCGGGTTGGCCCCATTTTTTAAAAAAAAAAAAATTTTTGTTATTTCTTTTTTAGGCTATAAAAACTCAATATCACATTGAAGCATTCGATCTACTATATAATTTTCACTTGGTCTTACTTGAAAGTTGCAACAAGTATTTCAAAATTGAGTAAAATACTGATTCACTAATCAAGTTTTTTTAGTAGTAGTGTTAATATCTAGATAAAACCTGAAACAAGTTTCAGTATTCTTTTAGCATCAGTTCCAGGTTCGGCAAGTTTACATGGAAATTTTTTTTTTTTGAAGTTTTTTGTTTTTTAAAAAAAATTTAAAAATGTATTTTTTAAAAAAAAAAATTAAAATTAAAAAAAAATATATTTCGGCGGGCCAGCCCGCCCCAACCCACGACCCGCTTCGGGTCGGGTTGGGTTGAGATTTTACCAACCCGCCTGGAGGCGGGCCCAAACGGGTTGGGCCCGTTTGGGCCGCGGGTTGGGCGGGCCAGCCTGTTTGGGTCGGGCTAACCCATTCTGACAGCTCTAGTTGTGATGATAATATTATAGTCGCCTTAGCAAGAGACTAAGATGAGATCTGATTAGATCAATTATAGTGTACGTCCAACCTCCATAAAAGTCTGTTTATAGCTGAATGTGCGAATTGCTGGTAATGGTATCTCGCAATGCGCAAGTCATGAGCTTTTTGTAGCCATTGGACTCAGATTCGTATGATGTTTAGAGCGTGACATACCCAAGTTGAGTGGGAGCTTCATCATAGCATGTATACATACTACATGTGCTGAGTAAGTTCGACCACAATAGTGGAGTGACAGAATGGATTCCTGCTTCGTCACTGTGTGAGCGCTTTATTTGTTCTAATGTACCCTGTAAGACCCCAACCCCTTATACTCGTCATTAGTGCATTTATGACGTCGTATGAGTATAAAAAAAATTCATTCTTTAAAAGAATCCTTACATGCTTCATATATTATCCATGACATAAATAATACTCAGCAATAAGACTCAAAGTTCATCCATTATCATCACCATTGCACCACTTTTACATTGTGGGTTTTGATAAAAATTTTGAGCAGAGTCTCCCCATAAAGTGAGCTATCCCAAAATAAAACACATCACCCAAACAATTCCCAGCCAGGGAAAAACACAATACGAAGAAGACATCAAAAGTGGGCTTCAACACCCTTATACAGTCCATATACATGCTTCCAGTTGCTCACATATGAGCAACAAATAAATGAATACCAATTCTACTGAATAAATAGCGTATACTATTTACCCACACTCATATACGCTTCTGGAAGCGTCACGATCCAACAAAGCTCGAACCAATATCCCAAAGTAGCTTAGTACATGTTGTACCTGTTTCAACAGAAACAACCCCCACACGGGTGAGCATACTCCAACTCAATATTCATTCACAAATCACTATACGAAATTGTAATGCAACAATCTAGATTATTCAAAACTCATAAAGTATACTCCCTGTTACAATTCCGAACCGGCATAACTATCACGAACTGTTCCTGTTTCAATCTTATCTACACTTGCATAAACATCATGGTCAATATCATTATTCAAACCATGATACTCATCAATGCAATAAATATGACATAACCACAATTTATCATGTATACTCAATCATGACGAATCTTATCTCGAAGACATCTCTATCTATCAATTAACTTCATTATCAACCACTTCGTATATCGATCATGCCAAAGGCATCAATAATCAACTCTTATACCCGGATCACGTACATCGATGTATCCACCATTCCTAGTCAATCTTATACACTTTCATAAACATCAAGTTCAGTATCATTATTCAAAATATGGTACTCATCAATGCAATATGCTCAATCACAACGAATCTCATATCCAAGGCAACTATGCCTATCAATTAATCTCATTCTCAACCATTTTGCATATCGATCATGCCAAATACATCAATATTCAACTCGTATACCCGGATCACGTACATCTACATATCCACAATTCCACGTATATTAAACTCAATTACCCAACGCAATCACTTAGCCTTAAACATCACATTAAAAATACATGTATACATGAATATATCAATACTGGGTATACCTGCTCGTACGTCACCACGTACCTGATAGTCGACAATCAAAATAGATTATTCCTGACGTCCCGAGGCTCGTGAATTATCTATATTAATTTAACAACTAAAGATTAGCTCATTACAAAAAATATCAACATATAGATACAACTTCTAATCACAATTGAAATAGCCCTGTTTCATAATAAATTCATCTCAATTATGAAACTCCATCAGTTACACTTTTCACCTGGAATTATGCCTGCCTGTATATTTACTACACAACAATAATTCATTTAGAATTACTTCCCCCAAATATCAATATATGCTCATTATTCACTCGATCATGTAACAGTTTTGAATAAAATTACATATACCAGTGTATTTAGAATTCAACAACAGTCAATAAGACACCATTTTGACCTATCACTATATTAATTGGCTAAATAAAAACTAACACCAAACTACGAAATATTAGTACCAGACAGTAGCCCTTACCTTGCTGATTCCTAATATATAATTTGTTTCACCACAACATGAACAAATCGAACGTGAGAAGTTTTATCAAAAGAACATGAAACCCATCGTCTGCTCTCTGTTCATTCTCGAGAATGAATTTGAGTTCAACCTTATCAATATAATATAATATTAATTTAAGGGGTGACATGTGTCACCTCCAGAATGTGACACGTGTCACTTCTTTTCGAGCAACGTTTTGGACATATGTTCAACATAAAAGTTGTAGAACTTTCTGTTATCTTCGCGTGGACAGCTAATTCACTCAATTCCGACATCGTATGTGAAAGTTATGACCAAAACACTACCATGTGTTACAATAAACAATTTATTCTGGACACATGATTTATTTTTAATTACAATCTGACTACATGCTTACGTCATAATTCTCAATTAAGTTTTTATAACTTTTTCAGGCATCACAATTCGGTGTTAATTAGCATTATAAATTCGATCCCGGAATTATTTATCACAACTCCGCTCCGAAACCCGATACCCAAGAATTAAATATCGACATATCATATAACCACCATAATTAAATCAATTGCCCAATTAATAATTATTTCGGACATTACAATTCTCCCCAACTAATAAAATTTCGACCCCGAAATTTAAACGCATGCTTACCATTAAAATCCAACTGTAAAATTTTACGTACCGTTATACAGCTCAAGATAGTGACTTGACTATCTGTAGGACGACAGCCATCCGAACCAGCACGGCTCACACATGTGCCCCATTATACCAACGATCGCAAGACTGCAACTCAAATCACTTTACCGTATTTTAACATTAGCACTCAATGAGCTATCATATATGAATCCTTACGGGAACCGCTAAATCATACAATCCAGGCATATCATGTGTGTAGCGGAATGTATGACGACACATCAACAATTTTATCTTATAACTAAGCTCATACATGTGTGGTTGCAAATGTATGCAACTTATACCAACATTACCACCATTGTCCGTATGAAATAGCAGAACTCTCGAGCCATCCACACTCGGTCTTTAAACTGTCCCTGTTCTCAACATAAATATTCCACAAAATATAATGCATATCAATACACACAATTGATATACTCATCATCAATAACATGATCGTCCAAAAATATTCATTGCCTCGACATATCAGCGGCATTCACAATATTTCCATCGTTTCGATATGATAGCGGCAAATATTATAAATCTCAAATATCGCCATATCATACCATCATCTCGCCAAGAAATGTCATCAATATATCGGTATCAGTCACACCCCGCTATTGCATCCACTGCAATAAAATGAAAGAAAACAATAATGTCTCTTCATCCACTCTCTCCATGATCGCTTTCACCTGTACATTTGATTATCACAGTACGTCAAATCAACAAGGTCAATTTAAATTAACGTAACCTCTCTCTATAGTGGAGGCACATAAAATACATTGCACACTCTAGTGTCGATCCCGACAATAATCACATCGCATGCTCTCCCTAGCACCGACTCAATATCAATAGACACGTCACATGCTCTCTCTAGCATTGACCCTGAAATATACACGTCGCTCGCTTGACAGCGGCGACCACATCACTCACTTATCAGTGGTGACCCGAATCACATCGCTCACTCATCAGTGGTGACCCGAATCACATCGCTCACTCATCAGTGGCGACCCAATATCACATCGCTCGCTCGTCAGCGGCGACCACATCGTACATAATCGATATAGTGGCAACACCAAGCCTACTATACCACATCGTCGCATCATTGTATATAATTGATATAGTAGCATCACCAAGCCTACTATACCCCATCGTCGCTCCCCTACTACTGCGACAAAATATATAATCGATATAGTAGCATCACCAAGCCTACTATACCACATCGTCGCTCCCCTACTACTACGACACAATATATAATCGATATAGTAGCATCACCAAGCCTACTATACCACATCGTCGCTCCCCTACTACTACGACACAATATATAATCGATATAGTAGCATCACCAAGCCTACTATACCACATCGTCGCTCCCCTACTACTGCGACACAATCAATAACAACAAGAATAACAACACGTCGTTCATTTCAGCGACCCTCCATATCATCATGCATTTACCATCATCGTTATATCCTAACAACATCAATATAAATATCCGTACATGCTCGTACATCAACACGTACCTGTGCCATCCTGTAAATGACACACACATACCCGATTGTCACATTATCTGTTGTCATACTCCAACCGCACAGTACTGCCTGCCACTTCTCATTTCTTTTTTTTTTATTTCTCCCACAAAATCAGATTTCTCAGCACTGCACATACATATACATAACATGTACACAAAACTCAACTCAATAAAATGCATTTATCCCTCTACTGGTAGCAACGTCCACTTATTATCAACATTAATTACCGTCAGCGATGTCATTCATCACGCACCTTAAAAGGCATTATCATTTTTACCATAGTCAAGCTAAGGAAAATAAAACGAGTTACCATACTCGAGGCTTTTCAACCATACCACCCTCATTGTGTATGTTCATCGTATCTCATACGATCCTGCAATCACGATGGTTAGCAACAACACCAATTTTCATTGCTTCATATCATAAAATGCACATAGCAGGCGTCATGTCACAATGACAGAAAACTACAATCATGCATAAAAGGATGTGATATACATGTCTATCAACACATCCCTAGGTCATTAAACATCCCAAAGAGCTAACCACTGCTCTGATACCACTAATGTAAGACCCAAACCCCTTATACTCGTCATTAGTGCATTTATGACGTCGTATGAGTATAAAAAATTTCATTCTTTAAAAGAATCCTTACATGCTTCATATATTATCCATGACATAAATAATACTCAGCAATAAGACTCAAAGTTCACCCATTATCATCACCATTGCACCACTTTTACATTGTGGGTTTTGATAAAAATTTTGGGCAGAGTCTCCCCATAAAGTGAGCTATCCCAAAATAAAACACATCATCAAAACTATTCCCAGCCAGGGAAAAACACAATACGAAAAAGACATCAAAAGTGGGTTTCAACACCCTTATACAGTCCATATACATGCTTCCAGTTGCTCACATACGAGCAACAAAATGAATACCAATTCTACTGAATAAATAGCGTATACTATTTACCCACACTCATATACGCTTCTAGAAGCGTCACGATCCAACA
This sequence comes from Haberlea rhodopensis, assembly GCA_907163345.1. NCBI lineage: Eukaryota > Viridiplantae > Streptophyta > Magnoliopsida > Lamiales > Gesneriaceae > Haberlea > Haberlea rhodopensis. The sequence continues at coordinate 30,976,878 of CAJQUN010000001.1, forward strand.
AAGCTCGAACCAATATCCCAAAGTAGCTTAGTACCTGTTGTACCTGTTTCAACAGAAACAACCCCCACACGGGTGAGCATACTCCAACTCAATATTCATTCACAAATCACTATACAAATTGTAATGCAACAATCTAGATTATTCAAATGAATCAGCAAATTTTGAACTTCTTTAAACCTCCATCCTCCGAATATTATCAAACATCAGTGCATCCCAACTTAGAAAACTTGGGAATTCTCCTAAACTGTTTTGTGATCTTGAGAAGAACAAAGATTAAATTGACGTTCACTTCATCAAAGTTTTGTTTTCTACATGAAAAGAAGCAACCCAACCTTATTGTTTTTTAGTTTAGAAACATCATGAATCATGTCGAGCAATTTCATTACCAGTCTCTCTCTATCTTATTTCCTACCTACTTTTGTAAAGGAATAAGGAATAATTACAACTACAACCCCTCAATTTTGACGTAATAACAGAAACCTCTCAATATTTTGAAAAATTACAAATATCTCCCATCAAGTTAAGTCAAATATGATAGACAGACCTGCCATTAGTAAAATAGACGGACATATCCATTTAGCATGAACATCATCTTGGTTTCAAGTTAGGTTAAACATTCAAGACAAAACCTATCCATACATAGAATCTCTCACAAAAGCTCCACCTTTGAGGTAAAAGGGTTGAGAAATTTGATGCTATATAAAAGATCTCAAATATTACGCGTTTACGAATTTAACGGTCTCATAAAGTCTGAAGTCCAAAACAAATAAACAATTCAAGTAATTAGAGCATTAGGTAACCTGTAGCCATTTAACATGAACATCATCTTGGTTTCAAACTAGTCCAGAAAACACAGTCCTGTGTATACACATATAGATTTCCTTCTGCAAGATTCCATTCCACGTATTATTTATTCAACAAGTCGAGGACAACGAGTGAAAGAAAACACGATTACAAAGCCCCAAAAAAAAAAATCAATCCAAAAAACCATTTCACTCTAATGCCATCAAAGAATATTTACACGATTTTCTCTTCCTGATAGACAACTGACGAGGCTCGGGACAAGTATTCTCAAAACAGGCACGAGGTTCCAAGCCTTTGCCTCTGCTTCTGACCAATGGTGACCCGTTTTCGTGTGGCAAATGCAGGGTGAAGAAGCTCCTGGAACTTCTCCAAAAACAGGCCCCATTCCTCCTCGCTCATGTCTGCTAGCTTCATGAAGCAAACACTTGCAGGAATCTGCTCGGTCGCACTCCTATGGCCAAATGATGAACCATCAAGATAACCATGATTGAGCTTTGGTCCTAAGCACTTTGGGTTCTTTTCACCTAAATTAGTATACTTCAGTGACATGGACAGATTTGAAATAGTTAGGCTTTCTGCTCGGGCTGCAATACCAACCAATTCTTCTTCCTCCTCCTCCACCTCGTCTGCTTCATTTTCTTCTTCCTCTTTGATACATTCCTCAAGTTTGTAAAGGGAACTACGACCATTACCACTTCCAAATCCAAGATGAAACGGCGTTCCTGCCGCAAACTCCTCTGAGGCCAGTTTTGTGGGAAATGCGTGGCCACCACCATCTTCACAGTCTATGTCAAACAGAAACTCTCTGTCTTCAAAGTCAGCTTTTGTTTTGAAAGATAGCATCTCCTCAGCAACGAGCTTCTTTGCCTTGATGCAGATGACCTCCAGCTCACTAGGTTCTTCCTCACCACTACAAAACTCCCTACTCATCATTTCCCCAATCTCAGCCAGACACAGACCGTATACAGCAGCTTCCTTAAGGAAAATCGTACAAAGGAACAAGATACGCAAACAAGCCTCTCGAATCATGGGAAGCTCACTGCGCAGCATCTCTGTATCATGAAGAGGGTCAAGATTTTCGATGTAGTCAAGTTCATCATCTGAGAAAGGGATCGAAGCCTGAGGCCAATGAATCCACTCAAAATATGGATCTTCTAAACTCTCAGGCAAGCAGAGGCCATGATCAATAGGGATCAGTTCTACTTGACCAAACCTGCCAACGCCATCTAGCTTTCTAACTAAAAGATTACCTGCATGCCTATCTGTATTAAAGATTCTAATGTCTAATATACCAATTCGGTGCACAGCAGAAACTGGGAAACTTGAAGTTCCATGGTCACTGGCATCAAAATCATGAGGAATGAACTGTTGAAAAGAAGCAATCTTGCTGACAAGATTCTCGTTCTGATGCTTGTTTCCATTGACACCGTTGTTGATGTTGAAGATCGAGTGAGTAATCTTCACTAGTGCAGTGGCAGGCACATTTGCAAAATGATCATAATCAAGAAGATACGCAGCCACTTCTCTGAACCCTGTTTCTCCAACCCGCACAGATCGTTTCAAGCCCGGCTGCCCAAGAGCTTTACCAACAAAGCCCTTAGGATTGTTAGGAGCAAATGGCTCTTCATCTGTAGGCTTCACAATGGCCACACTCTCACCTCTTTTGTTTCTGAAATAATATGCTCCTCCAAGACCACCACTAGCCGGGATTGGATCAACCCCGCTTTTTATTGCCTTGACAATTTCGTGAACAAGTTGTTTAGTCTTTGCAAAGCGATTCGATTGTCCCAATATCTCTATCGGTCCACTAAAATCTCTTGGTTGGATGTCCCTACCAGTGGGTGACAAACATGGAGTCGATGAGCTTCTGTGCATCAAGTTCCTTGTCAGTAAGAGTGGGGAATCCTTGCGAATGGAACTAAGGTCGTTATTCAGAACCATATCGCCAAACGTCAATGAACTCTCCTCGATTGGAAAATTCAGTGCAAGTTGCAACCTCCTTTTCACTGTATGGGCATTGTCATTCCGGTCCAATTCCATCCCTAACACGCAACCTGTCTCTGTCTGAACAAAAACACGTCTCCTTCCAGTTGGTTTCCCTTCCATCCTATGCTTACCGTGGTAGTCCCCACTTCCAAGTGGACTTTTGAAAAGTGCAACAGCCATCTGAGTTTGAACAGGGCTATCCAACTTAGGAGGCATGAAAGGATGAAAAAGACCAATTTTGATTCTTCTCACAGCGAGCAACCAAGAAGGCGAGTCACAGAGCCCTCCCCTCGCTCTCAATTGACTGCCAAATTGAGAAGCCAATTGCAATTGAACCACAAATACAACTGATTTAGCAACAATCATCAATCAGTAACAGGATCTTAGCTACCACCTTCCATAAATGCAGGGAACCAGAATAGATTGCAGCACCGAATTATCGCAATAGGCAAAAGGAGAGGGATAGATTAACAGAATCACTACTACATCGAGAAAGTCATCTGAAGATTTCAGGTGACAAGTCACTATCTGTCCAGTGAAAAGATAAAGTCCAATCAGGCCTTCTTAAGATATTTCAGCCAAAACTTTAAATGAAAGAACTGTAATGAGAAAACTAAGACTGCATCAATCATTCAAGGACCATTCACAAAGAAAACAATAAGCGAAGCAAATGCCAAATCACAGTAACGTGCTGATCTGCTAAAGATGAAGGAACTCGTTGCACAGAAACTATCCAAAAACCAAATATTCAACTACTTCTTCATACCTAGAGAAAACCACAAACATCAAATATCAAATACAATAAACATCACACAACGTAAATTCCCAAGAAAGACAGAAAGATCCATTTATTCTTCAACGTTATTGCATAATAAATGTCAGCAAGAAATAAATTTCTAAAAAAATCAGCTGATACACACAACAGACGAGTAAGTTAATGAATCTGATTAAGCAAATCAATCAAATCCTCATATCGCCAAACACGTATCATCATTTAATACACTTGTTTTCATATAATTGATATCCTTGAAAATGGAAACCTTAATCATATCGAAGTAAACTAAGAAAAATTACTCAGACACAACTTAGTCCACACATTCCACTGAGAAAAATTAAAAACACTGAACTCAACACGTAACATGAAAAACGAAAGATCAAAGTAAAATTATGGAGATCAACTCACCAGACGGTCAGATCTGAAAATTGATCGATTTTCCACGGTTTCCGTACGATGAAGTTCAGAAAATTTGTGGAAATCCGACGGTCGGAATAACAGCCAACACTGACGCTTTAATGGCTAGGATTCAATCGGCATGTTTTCCTCGCCAAGCCACCAAAACCCTCTCCTCTGCCACGAGCTCTCTCTGTGTATATATTTGTGGATATATGTGTATCTATGTTTCTTGGAACGTTGTTTTCTCGACAGTAACTAAATTTATACATTAATTGCGGTTAGTGTAAATTAACCCGTGTTACGTAACGTGTGACTGCTCTGAGGAAGAGTCTAGAATATGTTATAAAAGCCGTCGGATTGGCGGGTTTGGGAAGTGATCTAGACCGTTACTGAAGTTTGGTGACGTGTCTTGATCAGCAAAGTTGGGTTTGATTACCCCGCGCTGGGAGGAAATAATATGGGGACGGATAGAAAAACCGGTGACGTGGTCGTCCGATCTTTTAAAAAATTCAGGTTGCACCTGATCATTTAGTTTTTATCGATTTTGGATCCACCCCGAAAATACTAACTATATGAATATTTTTTTATGTGCATTCTAGAAAATATTCTTTACAAAACGAGTCTGCACAAAGCTCCCACCAATTTCTATGTGCACTCGTCTTTCACGTCAACATATAACTTAATAACGAGCTTTGTGTTGTCACTGTTATGAGGAAATAAAATTGTATCTCTATCAAAATTTATAATTTTTGGTTTATTGATAAGTGTTTGATCATAACAAAACGTATAGAATATCATTTTATATTTATGTATATATGTTCTTTTTAGATGAGATTATTTATATAAAATATAATTTATTGAAGTATAATATAATATAATACAATTATAGGATATTTTTAGAAATTACTTAGAAATATAAGATATGTAGTGTTTGGTTTAATTTTCTGAAAACGTAAACAAAGGATGGAAAACTAAACTACGTATATACCAACATGTTGTAGTGTTCGAATTTCCCATTTTTTTTATCGGACTTTCCGGTATTTTTTTTTTGTGAGTTATTACAAATTATTCGTTGTGATTAATAATTCTTATTGTATGTCTCACTTTGTATTGCAAAAAAAAAAAAATGAGGGTTTTCTTCTGTAAATACAAATAATATTATATCTCCTATTTGATATTCGTAAATAACTGATATCTCGAATTTAAATTCACTGTAAAATATGGATATCAAATGATTATAATATTAATTTGTATGCTACCGAAAAAGTTTAAAACTCAGTTAACACTAAACAGAACGAGAATATGTTAATTCCATCATAGTTAATAGCTGCACATTCACGTGTTAATTTTGATTGTGGTTTTATATTGGGGTTTAGGTGCATCGCGTGTGCATGTGAGGAAGATGTGGTGGATCTTTGACGCACCACTGGGCCCCACGTTTTGGGTCAAGATTGGATTTTTTTTTGAACAGTAGGCCCAGGGTATTTAATATAAGTTCGACCGCCACTCGTGGGCCCCAAATATATTGGGTGGAATCAGATAATATCCTCAATTCAACAATTAATTTCCCAGATGTTGAAGATGGCCGACTCGAGGATAACGTCTTTAAAATGTGGACCCCAATTTCACTTCCGATGATTTACTGGGACATTATCTAATATAAATATAATATTTTTCCCTTTAAAGTATTTATTTCTTAAAACCTTTATTGATAGTTTTGTTATGGTAAATTTTGAAAATCTCAATGCATTATATTATATATATTTATTTATTTATTTATATTTATATATAAAATTGTTAGAATCTTTATAAGAATAAATTTAATTTCATTGTTTAAAAATAATTTAATTGGTGAATCATGCAATTTATAAATTGTCGGACTATTAGAACGATATATGATAAAGTGCATCAGATAAAGACTTAATGGATATCATTTTGAAACTATTACACGCGTAAATTATGGGTGATCATCTCAAGTATGAACCACCCATTATCTTTGTAAAAATATGCAACAATAATAATTATCATAAAATGTATCACACGCGACCTCACACGTGCTCTATATAATTTAGCAGAAAATGCTTATATAAACCCGCTGTGTGCTCCACATATGTAACAAATTAATATAATTTGTCTAAAATTGTTTGTATGTGAAAGAGCTCGTTCTAGAGAGCTAATCTCCAAAGAACTTAGAAAAGTCAAGGAAGAGAATCGAAGAACAAAGAGGAAAAAACTTTCATTAGCCAAAAAGTTGTTCTGTTCACATACACCTAGTACATTTATGCTAAACTGACTGTGCTCACTATCTGTGTAACTAACATCAACTATCAGTAACAACTTCTATTAACTACCACTTATTACTTAAAAGTAGTTACAAATTCTGCAAGTCTTTTTGGTTCACACCTCACTCTTTTACTCCTGCTTCTTGGTTCATTATCTGCTATGCTTGATGTATCATTATCCTCCTCTCCAAAGAATATATTGTCCTCAAGGTGAAAGGATGAAAGGATGAATATAACGCCTGGAAACTCGATAAATCTCTCCATAATGTCTCCTCCAAGAGAAGTCTGTCCCATTGCACTAACACATGTGGAGCCCAATTATCTGTCCTTTGAACCTTACGTGAATTCAGAATGGCCAGCGGGGAAGCGACTGGCTGGTTAAGGACTGTTGTGGCAGGTAGTTGTAATGAATGACCCACGGTCGGATTGAAACTGTTGAGATATGCCCTAAGACAACTCATTAGATGATTGTTTATGACATACAATGTATTATGGTTTTATTAATGACAATTCATTATTATATATTATTCGAGTATCTGTGTAATATGAATTAATATATAAGTTATTGTCCTTAGAATAATATTGTATTGTTCTTAAATGTTGTCCCTAGTCAAGTATTATCATGAATCGGGATAATGATAATGCATTGAGACTAGTATGTCTTGATTGATGAATTGTTCATAGATATGAGATATCAAATCAACACATGGGTGCATGTTAGAGAACGATGTACTGGACAGACCCACCATGGGAATGCTACATGGATTTTTATATGTACGTCATAAGCAATTCTCATAGTGATAATAATGTATGTAATCCTTACGACTTGAGATCATCAGAGATCCCAACATAAGGAGTCATGTATCTTGATATTGTCAAACGTTACCTGTAACAGGGTAAACTATAAAGACAATCATTGGATACACCACGAATTATGTAGATGGATGTTGAGTGATCAAGATAGGATTTGTCCCTCCTATATAACAGGAGAAGTGTTTGGCCCTTTGATCAAGTAAGACTAAAATGCATGGCCATGCTCGAATGAGTCGATATGTGATATCGAGATTATTCATTTATTCTAGTTCTACTTGGGGATCAAGAAATAAAAGATTGAATATACAAGTATGACTATTCCATGACTCGTGTTCAATCTAAACACATTGGATAAAGGGATTAAGTTACATGGTTAATATTATCACAGTCCGTTGGTTATGTCGAGTCAATGACATTCTTGTAATTTGGGTAGCCTTGATGTGTTGATAGATACCGCTCATTGCTTGTAAGATAATGTCACGGCCCGAGACGGGAGCGCGTGACACCGGCGTCGAATCCAAACATGATATTTGGACACAAAAGGCTCGTGTACAGATCTATATTAAAACCAGTCTTTTATTCCATAATCAAATAAAATGTCATTACAACTTCGAATACGAGATCCAAAAGTCTCGTTCAAAACAAATTGCGGAAATGTAAAAATCTTCTTGAGGCTTCTAGTGGATCACCATCCCCAGAATTGTTCTTGTTCCTCTTCTTCGATATCTTCTTCCTCGATCTTGTCTCGGAGGGGAGGTAAGGGGGGTGAGTGTTTGGGAAAACACCCAGCAAGTAAGGGCCGATTGAACAGTAAAAACACATATAGCTTTATAGTAGGAATCATTTTAAACAATTCTATAATCATAGATCTTGGCATAAAAACACATAAACACATATTTTCACATATTCACATATACTTATTGGATTCAAGAGGTGGCTCCCGTGGCATAGCACTTTGCTCTTAAGGATCAAGAGGTGGCTCCCATGAATGTGGCACGTCCACATCATGTAGCACTTTGCCCCGCCGAATCAAGAGGTGGCTCCTACTCACGTAGCACTTTGCTCCGCAAAGTCCTTCGTTCATGATCATGTCACATATTTCTTTGATTTAAAAACATGCTTCTCATAATATTGTTCAATCAAAGTTTAAAAATACATAAAGTTTGAAAACGAAACGAAGTTATAGCAAAAACCCACTTACTTGATGGATAACCGAACCGAGATCCGGGTTGGGAAGGTGGTGAGAAACTCCTCCTATCTACCCTGAAGGATTTTCGAAATTGTGTGTGATGTGAGAGCCAAAGTTCAAGAATGGTGAGTAGTGGTCTAGGGTTAAGGTATGGTGGTTATATGTAGCTAGGGTGGGAAGTTTAGGGGTGGAAGGTCCCAAGATTCTAGCCTTTCCATGGTAAGGATTAAGGTGTGTTAAAGGTGGAGTATTAATTGGGTGATATTATTAGGTATTTAAAAGATAGAATAATAATTGGGTAATAAGTTTAGGGACTAATAATTGGGTAATAAGTTTAGAGAATAAAGTGGGGGGCATAAATTTGGGGTTTTACATCCCTCCCTCCTTATTGGAAGTTTCGTCCTCGAAACTTGGATCAACTTGGTTTAGAAAGAGGTATGGGTATTTCTCTCGCATCTTTTCTTGCAGCTCCCAAGTGGCTTCCCTTTCAGTGTGATTTGACCATTGAACCTTGACGTAAGGGATAGTTCTCCGCCTCAGTATTTGATCTTTATTGTCCACGATCCGGATCGGAATTTCTTCGTACTTCAGAGTCTCATCCAAGCTCCCTTGATCCACCAGAGGTGCTGATTCGAGTATATGGCTGGAATCAGCAATGTACTTCCTTAGTTGTGACACGTGGAAGACATTATGAATTCTGGATAGACTTGGAGGTAGTGCTATTCGGTAAGCCAATGTTCCAACTTTCTCAAGAACTTCAAAGGGTCCCACATATCTCGGCCTCAGCTTTCCCGCCTTGTCAAAACGGATGACTCCTTTCATGGGTGAAACCTTCACGTAGACTTTTTCGCCAACGTTGAATTCTAATGGTCTTCTCTTCATGTCGGCCCAACTCTTTTGTCGATCTTGGGCTGCCTTGAGCCTTTCTCTAATGATAATGATTTTGTCAGTGGTGGATTGTATTAATTCGGGGCCGGTGATGGCCCTTTCTCCTACCTCGTCCCAGTATAGGGGCGATCGGCATTTGCGCCCATATAATGCTTCGTACGGCGCCATTCCTATGCTGCTATGATAACTGTTGTTGTATGCAAATTCGACTAAAGGTAATAGTTCGCTCCAGTTTGCGCTGAAATCTATGGTGCAAGCTCTCAGCATGTCCTCAAGAGTTTGGATGGTCCTTTCTGTCTGCCCATCGGTTTGCGGGTGGTAAGTTGTGCTAAGTGTCACCTTGCTTCCCATTGCTTGTTGGAAACTTTTCCAAAATCGGGATACGAATCTGGGGTCTCTGTCTGATAAGATGCTCACTGGAACTCCATGCAGTAGTACAATTTGGTCCATGTACAAGGTTGCCAGATTGTCGAGGTTGTAGTTCATGCGGACCGGTAGGAAGTGCGCGGATTTGGTGAGTCTATCTACAATTACCCATATTCCATCGTGACTTTGTTTTGATTTTGGTAAGCCCACTACAAAGTCCATGGAGATGTGCTCCCACTTCCACTCGGGAATCTCAAGGGGTTGAAGTAGTCCTCCAGGTCGCTGGTGCTCGGCTTTGATGTTGAGCCTTAAACGCATGGTTGCGTTTAATGCGTTAAATTATCCCCGGTCAATCTTTGAGTTTTGATGATCAACAAAACTTGTTTTTGTTATACTAATGCATCAACTTAGTGTGCAGATTAAGTGATGAAAAGTGGTTTGGATTGAAGAAAATCAAGTGTGCACATTCTGGTCTGGATCGCCCCAGGCGATGGTGATCATCGCCCTAAGCGATGGGTGCCAGGAGGGGCATCGCCACGCACATCGACAGAGGCGATGGCTAGGCGAGCACGCGAGGAAGATCGCCCCAGGCGATGGTGATCATCGCCCCAGGCGATGGGTGCCAGGAGGGGCATCGCCACGCACATCGACAGAAGCGATGGCTAGGCGAGCATGCGGGGAAGATCGCCCCAGGCAATGGTGACCAACGCCTGAGGCGATGGCAGCCACAAGGACTTCGCCCCAGCACATCGACTGAAGCGATGCCGAGGCTTGGAGCTGGCATGCGCGCAGGGAGATCGCCCGAGGCGATGACACGAACGCCAGAGGCGATGGGCTGGAACGCCTGAGGCGATGTGGACTTCGCCCGAGGCGATGCATGATTTCAGGCTGCTGAAGCTATGGCATTGGGATTTGACTTGGATCGCCTGAGGCGATCCAGCGATCGCCTAAGGCGATCCGTGATTTTTGCTGACCGTTGGGGCGCGGCGATGGTGATCGCCTGAGGCGATGTCCGAGGCGATCTTGGAGTGATTTCAGCCTTATGAGTAGCAACGGCTAGTAGGAGCTTTGGAGGCCTTCTACACTATAAATATGGATGCTTTGGAGCATTTTGAAGCTAAGAAACAAGTCTACAAACTATACCAAAGCTTTGATTATTAAATTCTTGAATAGCATTACAAACTCCATACATTGTTGTTGTATTGGAGCTAGTAATTGTTTCCATTTGTTAAGTCTTGTTGTCTTCGTGTGAGTACACCGTGAAGGTGCTTTTGGTTTGATTTATTGTAAAGGTCCTCCAACACCAAAGCAAGTTGGAAAATTGTAAAGTCATCAACAAGTCTAGTTGGTGCAAGTGTGTGGCTATCCTTGGAGCCCTTAAGGCCAAGAAGACTCGTGAAGAGTGTTGGTAGCTCGGGAAGAGCTTTGTATACTCGGGAAGAGTATTGTGCTCGGGAAGAGCTTGTGTACTCGGGAAGAGTAGTGTGCTCGGGAAGAGCGTTGTAACTCGGGAAGAGTTGTTGTGGCTAACTTGGAGCCCTCAAGGCCAAGACAAATTGTTCTAGTGGAACCTCGGTTGGAGGTTATCTAACCGGGAAGAGGAGACGTAGGCGATTCATCGCCGAACTTCTATAACAAATCCTTTTGTTATTTATTGCTTTATTTTTCATTACGCATTTATTTATTTATTCTTTTTATTTATCGATTGACTAAAGGCTTCCGCAAGCGCAAAATATTTTATTTTACAAACTCATTTTAAAAAGCTAAAGTAGCCAAGGAATCTCATTCACCCCCCCTCTTCGATTCCAACAAGTGGTATCAGAGCCATTTGATTTTTGTTTTTAAATCAAATCTTTTATATGGCTAATCTAGCATATGAGTTTGCTCAAGGTCAATCGACAAATCGCCCTCCGCTTTTCACGGGTGATAACTACGGTTATTGGAAGAATAGAATTTCTCTATACATCCAATCCGTAGATTATGATCTATGGAAAATCATTGTGAAAGGTCCACATATTCCTTTAAAGGAAGTTGGGGGAATTAATGTTCCCAAAGAAATGGACGATTTCACTAGAGCGGATATGATTTTAATATCACAAAATGCTAAAGCTATTAATATTTTACATTGTGCCTTAGATATGAAGGAGTACAACCGGATCTCGATGTGCTCAACGGCTAAGGAGATATGGGACAAATTACAAATTTGTCATGAAGGAACTAACCAAGTAAAGGAGACAAAGATAGACCTCCTTCAACTCAAATATGAGACATTTGAGATGGATTCCGGAGAAGATGTGGATTCCATGTTTAGGAGGCTCACCCAAATCATCAACGAGCTTGCTCAACTTGGAGAGAAGTATCCTCCAAAGCAAATATGGAGGAGAGCACTAAGGGCCTTATCTAAAGAATGGGATGCAAAGAGGACGGCCATTATCGAGTCCAACAAAGGAGAAAGTGCTTCCTATAATCTTGATGAGCTCCATGGCACATTGGTGACTCATGAGCTTGAAGTTGCCACTAGGAGAGAAGTAAAGGAGGAGGATAGATCCAAGAGAAATGGGATTGCCTTGGTTGGAAGGAAAGACCACTCCGATGATGAAGAAGATGATGATGATGAGGAGATGATCCTATTCACAAAGAAGTTCAAGAAGCTCTTCACTAAACATAGCAAGTCAAAGACCTCAAGTGCAACCAAAAATGAATCCAAAAATGAGGTAACTTGTTATAATTGTAATGATAAAGGTCATTATGCTAACAAATGCCCTAGGAAGAAGAATGAGGACAAAGGGAAGAAGAAGGCGTTTATAGCCACATGGAGTGATAGCGACTCCGATGAAGAAGAAGCCACCAATCTATGTCTAATGGCTCTTGGAGATGAAGGAGATGAAAGTGACAATGAGGTACCTTCATTTGATGAACTTTTAGAGTCTTATAATGATCTTATTGATGCTCTTGGCAAAACCAAGATGAGTAACAAATTACTCAAACTTGAGATTTCTAAGAAAGATGAAGAAAATAATTCATTGAAAAATGAATTAAATTCTTTAAAAATATCATTTTGCAAATATAGTGAAAGTAGTAAAAAGATGAATGAATTGCTTGGCTTGCAACGTTGTAGCTTTGACAAAGCCGGGTTAGGATTTTCAAGCAAATCAAAAACTTTTTCTAGCTTGTTGGCCAATGCAAAGCATGATTCTCCTACTTGTAATTATTGTTGCAAAAATGGCCACACTAAAAATAAGTGTAGGTTTGCTAGAATCCAATACTAACCTAATAAGAGGTGGAAATGGATTCCAAAAGTGCCATTGAAAGTTAACCCCTAGGACCCAAAAATCAAATGGGTACCAAAGTTCCTCCAATTGAAAATTTGTCTTGTAGGGACAAGAATGGAATGAAGGATGAAGGGCCAAGCAACTCAAAGGAGGAGTTTGTATTATTCACAACTATAGAAGAGGCTCGAGGCGTTGGACCAATGACAAGAACGAACTCTTGTCATCGAGGGTAAAAATTTTTTATATGTTAAAAGAGCAATTCAAAATTTAATTGGTACAAATTAATTGTGACCAATAAATTATGAAGCTCAATATTCATTGGAGTAAAATGCATAACCTCTTAGCAAAAATTGTCAAGTGCATGATGTATGCTTATCTTTTTATAGTAAGTGCTTGATATGCTTTGCATTCAAATTTGAATATGCTATATGAAAATGTGCAAGTATATGATTTGTTATAATGCCTTGATATTTTTATTATTTTGTTTTGGGCATGAATGCATGAAGATATGCACACATTGCAACTTTGAGAATCAATTGTTAAGTGCCTTAAACACATGGTTGTGATTAACCTCTATATGATTCAATCTTGTTTGATGAGGAACATGTGAAATTTGAAGCTGTGTCAACATATAATTTATGCCATGTTTATTTGAAATTTATGCTTTTTGATTATCACAAAAAGGGGGAGAATTTTGTGATAAACTTGAACCTTAATATATGCATAGTTTGAGGGGGAGAGCTTATGTATGCATAGTTTGAGGGGGAGAGTTATTTGTTTAAATACTTTACTTGATAACTTGTATGTGTTATGCAAATGTTAAGGGGGAGTTAGTTTTACTCACATTTCATGCATATTACTTATTCAAGTTTATCAAGTTTTGTGATCATCAAAAAGGGGGAGATTGTTGAGCCTTAAACGCATGGTTGCGTTTAATGCGTTAAATTATCCCCGGTCAATCTTTGAGTTTTGATGATCAACAAAACTTGTGTTTGTTATACTAATGCATCCACTTAGTGTGCAGATTAAGTGATGAAAAGTGGTTTGGATTGAAGAAAATCAAGTGTGCGCATTCTGGTCTGGATCGCCCCAGGCGATGGTGATCATCGCCCCAGGCGATGGGTGCCAGGAGGGGCATCGCCACGCACATCGACAGAGGCGATGGCTAGGCGAGCACGCGAGGAAGATCGCCCCAGGCGATGGTGATCATCGCCCCAGGCGATCGGTGCCAGGAGGGGCATCGCCACGCACATCGACATAAGCGATGGCTAGGCGAGCATGCGGGGAAGATCGCCCCAGGCGATGGTGACCAACGCCTGAGGCGATGGCAGCCACAAGGACTTCGCCCCAGCACATCGACTGAAGCGACGCCGAGGCTTGGCGCGGGCATGCGCGCAGGGAGATCGCCCGAGGCGATGACACAAACGCCAGAGGCGATGGGCTGGAACGCCTGAGGCGATGTGGACTTCGCCCGAGGCGATGCATGATTTCAGGCTGCTGAAACTACGGCATTGGGATTTGACTTGGATGGCCTGAGGCGATCCAGCGATCGCCTGAGGCGATCCGTGATTTTTTCTGACCGTTGGGGCGCGGCGATGGTGATCGCCTGAGGCGATGTCCGAGGCGATCTTGGAGTGATTTCAGCCTTATGAGTAGCAACGGCTAGTAGGAGCTTTGGAGGCCTTCTACACTATAAATATGGATGCTTTGGAGCATTTTGAAGCTAAGAAACAAGTCTACAAACTATACCAAAGCTTTGATTATTAAATTCTTGAATAGCATTACAAACTCCATACATTGTTGTTGTATTGGAGCTAGTAATTGTTTCCATTTGTTAAGTCTTGTTGTCTTCGTGTGAGTACACCGTGAAGGTGGTTTTGGTTTGATTTCTTATAAAGGTCCTCCAACACCAAAGCAAGTTGCAAAATTGTAAAGTCATCAACAAGTCTAGTTGGTGCAAGTGTGTGGCTATCCTTGGAGCCCTTAAGGCCAAGAAGACTCGTGAAGAGTGTTGGTAGCTCGGGAAGAGCTTTGTATACTCGGGAAGAGTATTGTGCTCGGGAAGAGCTTGTGTACTCGGGAAGAGTAGTGTGCTCGGGAAGAGCGTTGTAACTCGGGAAGAGTTGTTGTGGCTAACTTGGAGCCCTCAAGGCCAAGACAAATTGTTCTAGTGGAACCTCGGTTGGAGGTTATCTAACCGGGAAGAGGAGACGTAGGCGATTCATCGCCGAACTTCTATAACAAATCCTTTTGTTATTTATTGCTTTATTTTTCATTACGCATTTATTTATTTATTCTTTTTATTTATCGATTGACTAAAGGCTTCCGCAAGCGCAAAATATTTTATTTTACAAACTCATTTTAAAAAGCTAAAGTAGCCAAGGAATCTCATTCACCCCCCCCCCCCCCCCCCCCCCCCTTCGATTCCAAAATTTGACTTGTTGGCATACTAAGCATCGGGCGACAAATTATGCGACGTCCTTCTTCATTCCATTCCACCAGAAATTTTCTTTAAGGTCTTTGTACATCTTTGTGCTTCCGGGATGGATGGAGAACTTTGATTTATGTGCTGTAGCCATTACTTCTCGCCTAAGGTCTTTCACGTTTGGTACACATAACCTTCCTATCATCCATAAGGTTCCATCATCGTCTGTCGTGAAATCAGGTAATTTCCCTTCCTTTACTTGTTCTTTCATTTTAGGCTAGGATCCTGACTCTGGTCTAACTTAATCTTTTCTCGGAGGCAGGGATAGGCTGAAAGGGATGCTAAAATCATCTTCCCTGCGCCCTTCCGACTTAGTGCGTCTGCCACCTTATTAGCTTTCCCTGGATGGTAGCTTATCGTAAGGTCATAGTCCTTTAAGAGTTCTATCCATCGTCTTTGCCTCATATTCAATTCCTTCTGGGTGAACAAATACTTGAGACTCTGATGGTCCGTGAAAATTTCACACTTGGCACCGTAGAGGTAATGCCTCCATATTTTCAAGGCAAAAACTACAGCTGCTAACTCAAGGTCATGTGTAGGATAGTTTTGTTCATATGGTTTGAGTTGCCTCGAAGCATATGCAATCACTCTCCCTTATTGCATGAGTACACACCCCAAGCCATCCTTTGATGCATCACTGTAGATCGTAAAGTCCTTGTCCTCGGTGGGTAAAACTAGTACCGGTGTGGATGCTATCTTTTTCTTCAATGTCTCGAAGCTTTCCTCACATTCTTTACTCCAAATGAATTTTGAGTTTTTTTTTTTGTGTGAGTTTGGTGAGAGGTATGGCTATTGAAGAAAATCCATCGACGAACTTTCGATAATATCCCGCTAATCCCACGAAACTCCGAATCTCCGTTACTGTCTTTGGTATTAGCCAATCCATTACTGCTTCCACCCTTTTTTTAGGATCCACCGACACGCCTCTTGCTGATATGATATGACCCAAGAATGAGATAGTTTCTAGCCAAAATTCGCACTTTTTGAATTTGGCGTATAATTCTTTATCCCTTAAGGTTTGAAGGGTAAGACGAAGGTGCTCTTCGTGTTCTTCTTTACTCGGCGAGTATACGAGGATATCATCGATGAATACTACGACGAATCTATCCAGAAATGGCTTGAATATTTGGTTCATCAAGTCCATGAATGCGGCTGGTGCATTTGTCAGCCCAAATGGCATTACTGTGAACTCGTAATGCCCGTATCTCGTCCTGAAAGCGGTTTTCGGGATATCCTCCCTCTTGACTTTCAGCTGATGGTAACCGGACCTCAGATCGAGCTTTGAAAATACCTCAGCTCCTTTGAGTTGGTCGAAGAGGTCATCTATCCTTGGAAGAGGGTACCGATTCTTGATGGTGATCTTATTTAGCTCCCTGTAATCGATGCATAATCTCATGCTTCCGTCCTTTTTCTTCACAAATAGAACGGGGGCTCCCCATGGAGATGCACTTGGTCTAATTTGCTTCTTGTCCAAAAGTTCTTGTAGTTGCTCCTTAAGTTCTTTCAACTCAGCTGGGGCCATGCGATAAGGTGCCTTCGAGATTGGTGCAGTGCCTGGCATTATGTTGATTTCAAACTCTACTTCTCGGTCTGGCACTAGTCCTGGCAATTCTTCGGGAAAAATATCTCGGAAGTCTTGTACCACTGGAATATCCTCTATTTTAAGTTCGGCTCCTTCCCTTGCCTCGCTTATCGTGTCCAGATACAATTCTTCGCCGTCCTTCATGGCTCTCCAAGTTTGAGCCGCAGATAATAATGACTTCCGGGCTTTAGTTCTACCATGGAAAATGACTTCCTCGTTGTCTGAAGTCGTTAGCTTGACGTCTTTGTTATGACAATCAACTATTGCATGGTGTCTAGCTAACCAATCCATACCTAAAATGACATCAAATTCTACCATGTTGAGTTGAATTAAGTCGGCGCTAAATGTTTTATCGTTTATGCCAATCTTGCAATCTAGATGGATCTCATTTGTCTCTAGAGTTTTGTTGGCGGGGGTCGCCATTACCTAATTTCAAGGGAGTGGATTAATTTTGGGAATTAATAACAATGATAAGGAATAATTACAAGAACATTGGTCTCAAATTTATTTATTTATTTTTATTAATTAATTAATTATTATTATTATTATTATTATTTATTTATTAAATAAATTTTTTTTTTTTCGAAATTGACTTGGGAGTTTTAATGGGTATCCTAAATTAATCAATAACCCATGATGAATTTGGAAATGACTGACGAATTTAAGAGGAATCGATGGTTGAAATCTTGAATAATTAGGGTTCTTTAGGCGTGACTTGTGGTTCGAAATTGGTGTCCTTTCCTTATCTGTAATGCGACAAAAACATAGGGCTTTTACTACTGGCATTATTTCGAGCAAGATCTTGAATTTAATTTGATTTTTATGTTCGAAAGTTCAATTAAATAGGTAATGAAAGTTTTTGAAATTTAGGGTTCTTATGTGGCGTAAATCTTGTTTCGAAATTGAGCACTTTACTAATTTATAATTTCAGTTTGATAAGGGGTTTTTGGTAGGGATTAAATATCGGTCAAAAACCCGAAATTAATTTGAAATATATGTTCGAATTGATGGAGAAATCGTTGGTCGAAAATTTCGTCAATTAGGGTTTATAAGGCGTGAATTGCGGCTCGAAATTGATCGCCTTACCTCGTTTATAATTCGAAATCAATAAGGGGCTTTTATTATGGGGACAATTACGATTGACATACCGAAATTAATTGGAATTTCGTGTTCGAATTGTCAGTCAAATCGGATGCTGAAAATCGGCAAAAATTAGGGTTCTTGAGCGTGATTTTAGGCTCAAAATCGGAGGCCTTCCCTTGTTGTTAATTCAAATGTTCCAGAGTGCTTTTAACATATATGTCATGTGGAATATTTACCCCGAACTAATTTAAATTATTCGTTCGGATTGATGGGTTTACGAATTTGGGAATTTTCAAAATTTTAGGGTTCTTGGGGCCAAATTTTCGGTCCCCAATTGACGTCCTTACTTCGTTTGGAAATCATTAAGACCATAGGGCTATTATTAATCATACCATGAATGGTAATACATTAACTTTAATTCGATTTTTATGTTCGGATTTGGGAGAAATTAAAGCTTAAAGATTTGGCTAGGGTTCCGGATTGGGCTGGAATTTCAATCAAAAATTAAGCACTTTCCTTAATTTGTTAATCCAATTGATTAGAGGGCTTTGGTTCGATGTATTTCGGGGAATTAAAACCCTTTTAATTTCGGAATGGTGTTCGCATTGATTAATTAATCGGATTTTGAAAATTGGAAAGTTTAGGGTTCTTAGGGCGTGAATCTCGATCCTAATTTTGGCTGATTCTTCGTGTTTAAACTGGAAATCGTCAAGGGGTTTTCGATCTAAGGCCTTCAAACGTTACAGAAATGGATCGGATTTGGTGAATAACGTCCAGAAATTGCGAAATCTGGATGACGTTCGGCGAGGTTGTGCGCGAGTTTTTGCTTGGTATTTTAGCCATGCGAACGTCGTCTGTTCGACCGGAGATTTGGTTGGTGGCGTCGTCTGTAGATGGCGGTCGTGGTGGTGGGCCTGCCGTCGACGGCGGCGAGGCTTCCGGCGGCTGTGGTGGCGGCAGTTTCTAGTTCTAGGTTCCTGCAGAATTCTTTACTTGTTTTCTGCATTTTCGATTTTTTTTTTATTATTATTATTATTTTTTTCTGTTAATTTTCCAGATTTTTCATTTTTTTTTTTAATTCAGATTTTGGATTCCAACTGATTTTTGATTTACTCAGTTGTCTATTAGATCCGGGATTTATAATTTGGTTGATGTATATCAACCAAAAATCTTTTCCCAGCGGGATCATGGAACCTGGTTTTGCTCTGATATCACTAAAATGTCACGCCCCGAGACGGGAGCGCGTGACACCGGCGTCGAATCCAAACATGATATTTGGACACAACAAGCCTCGTGTACAGATCTATATTAAAACCAGTCTTTTATTCCATAATCAAATAAAATGTCATTACAACTTCGAATACGAGATCCAAAAGTCTCGTTCAAAACAAATTGCGGAAACGTAAATAATTAATAAATCTTCTTGAGACTTCTAGTGGATCACCATCCCCAGAATTGTTCTTGTTCCTCTTCTTCGATATCTTCTTCCTCGATCTTGTCTGGGAGGGGAGGTAAGGGGGGTGAGTGTTTGGGAAAACACCCAGCAAGTAAGGGCCGATTGAACAGTAAAAACACATATAGCTTTATAGTAGGAATCATTTTAAACAATTCTATAATCATAGATCTTGGCATAAAAACACATAAACACATATTTTCACATATTCACATATACTTATTGGATTCAAGAGGTGGCTCCCGTGGCATAGCACTTTGCTCTTAAGGATCAAGAGGTGGCTCCCATGAATGTGGCACGTCCACATCATGTAGCACTTTGCCCCGCCGAATCAAGAGGTGGCTCCTACTCACGTAGCGCTTTGCTCCGCAAAGTCCTTCGTTCATGATCATGTCACATATTTCTTTGATTTAAAAACATGCTTCTCATAATATTGTTCAATCGAAGTTTAAAAATATACATAAAGTTTGAAAACGAAACGAAGTTATAGCAAAAACCCACTTATTTGATGGATAACCGAAGCGAGATCCGGGTTGGGAAGGTGGTGAGAAACTCCTCCTATCTACCTTGAAGGATTTTCGAAATTGTGTGTGATGTGAGAGCCAAAATTCAAGAATGGTGAGTAGTGGTCTAGGGTTAAGGTATGGTGGTTATATGTAGCTGGGGTGGGAAGTTTAGGGGTGGAAAGTCCCAAGATTCTAGCCTTTGGTAAGGATTAAGGTGTGTTAAAGGTGGAGTATTAATTGGGTGATATTATTAGGTATTTAAAAGATAGAATAATAATTGGGTAATAAGTTTAGGGACTAATAATTGGGTAATAAGTTTAGAGAATAAAGTGGGGGGCATAAATTTGGGGTTTTACACATAAAATTAGATTTTATGTCACTGCCAACATTGCAAGATCCTATCGGGTCACACAAAAGATTAAATCGATAAAGGAAAATATAATTCATTGGATGAATTAATTAATTAAGAAGAGTCTTAACTATAAATATTAGATATATGGATTTAATTAAGATATTGGGTTTGGACCAATGAGGCTTTTTGAAAGCCTTTAATTAAATGTAATATAAGATATAATATGCTAATAAGGTTTTAATTAAAGTTAATTTTCTAAGCAAAACCTAGTAGCCACCATCCAAAGCTCTCGGCCGCCTCACTCTTACTCTCACCTCACGGCCGCCGCCGTCGTGAATAGTGGAGTTGAACGGCCGTCGTTGATCGGTTTTGAACCGTGATTTTGTTTCGGTTTAAGAACGAGTCTAGCAACTTGTTCTTGAACACCCTTTTCGATTTGATCGTGTGGATACCGTAGAGATAAATGTGCAAATCTTTGTTCGTGACTCGTGTTGCAACGTGGAATCTGCTTCAAACACGCTACAAGGGTATGATTCTTTTCAATCTCGATACGATTACTTTGTATAGGTCCATGGTAGGAATCCAGTTTTTATTTTCCGCTACGTTTGCTTGATCGGATTCCTAACAGAAACACCTTTTCAAATTTGATACATGGAAGACATGATGAATTTTACACTGCTCAGGCAAAGCTACTGTATACGCCGCTGTCCCAATACGCAGAAGAATTTTAAGAGTTCCATAAAACCGACTGCTAAGCTTAGAAAACTTCTAACCAGATAATGAAATTTACTTACGAGGTTGCAAGCGTGCATAACACCAATCATCTTCCTGAAATACAACTTCCTTTCTATGTTTATTACCTTGTCATGCCATACGAGCTTGGGCCCTGACTAAACTGTCCCGTAAGGAACACGATAAAGCATCACGATCTCGAAGACAATCATCAACAGCATCCAGAGCTGCTGGCCCACGAATATAAGACGCAGTGGGTGGTTTCTTGCCAAATACAGCTTCAAAGGGTGACATCAAAATAGTAGAATGATAGCTGGTATTATAGGATAATTCCACCCAAATCAAAAAAGAGCTCCATTGATTAGGTTTCTCTGAAACAAAACATCGCAAGTACTGCTCAAGACATCGATTTAAAACTTCCTTTTGACTCTCCGATTTGGTTGGGGGCATTGGAGAAATGTAAGGAAGTCCCACTAAGCTTAAACAATTC
Source organism: Haberlea rhodopensis (assembly GCA_907163345.1). Classification (NCBI taxonomy): domain Eukaryota; kingdom Viridiplantae; phylum Streptophyta; class Magnoliopsida; order Lamiales; family Gesneriaceae; genus Haberlea; species Haberlea rhodopensis. The sequence goes on from CAJQUN010000001.1 coordinate 30,998,335, forward strand.
TTTCCAGAATCTACTAACAAACACCGGATCCCTGTCGGAAAATGAATGATGTTTCACCACCATATCAACAAATAATGTCGATGTTGTAGCAGCAGTGAATCCTTCTTTTAATGGGCTAAAATGCGCATATTTTGACAAGCGATCCACTACTACAGGTATCACAGAAAAACCCCACGATTAAGCCAAGCCCTTGGTGAAATCCATAGAAATATCATCCCAGCTATATTTACTCATTTGGCAGACATGGCATTGACAAACATAATCACGAACTTCCTTATGCAATTTATCCCAATAAAAGCTAGTTGCTATCCTCGATAAAATATTCTTTACACCTGCATGCCCTGCAACAGGAGTATTATGGAATTCAAAGAGCACTTGGTGTTGCAGGGTGATTTAGGACTGAGGCATAAGCGGTTCTGAAAATAGACAAGGACATCCTTTAAGGAAAAAGAATGAGGAGTCATGGAATCGGAATATGAGTTATCAACCATTATCTGATAATAAGGATCAGAATTGACTTCGGCCTTTAAGTCATCGATGATTTGTAAGGATGGAGAGGAAAGGGCAAACGTGTACAGGAACAATTCTTATGCTGGAAGTTCATCAGAAAATTGTCGAGATAAAGCATCGGCAACCACATTGGAAAACCCAGATTTGTACAGAATGTCAAAATCATATCCAATAAACTTGACTACATATTTCTGTTGCTTAGGTGTATGAATGTGTTGGGTAAGGATGTCACGAATGCTTTGGTGGTCAGTTATGATAGTAAAATGATGACCTAAAAGGTATTGCCTCCACTTGACAACTGATTGTATGACAGCAAATAATTCACGTACATAAGTCGAAGCCTTAGAGAGTTTGGTAGTAAGTTTCTTGCTGAAATACGCAAGTGGGTGGTCATTTGGAGTAGCACGGCTACAATGCCTAATCCCGACGCATCGGTTCTAATCTGAAATGGAAGTAAATTTTTGGTAATGCTAGAATGCGAGTGTGAGATAGGACATGTTTAAGTTGGTCAAAGGAATTCTAAGCTATCTCAGACCACACAAAATGATCTTTCTTGAGGAGATTGGTTAAGGGTGCTGCCACTGATGCAAAGCCTTGAACAAATTTTCTGTAGTACACAGCAAGTCCTAAAATTCCTCTCAGACTTTTGATGGGTTAAGGTTGGGGCCAGGTTTGGATTGCTTGAATTTTCGATGGGTCTGGTCCAACTCCTTTGGCCGACACAATGTCGTAATTATATATAAACCACCATAATCAAAGTATTACACCAACTAGCAACATAAAAGTAGTTCATGCCTCTTATCCTTACCATATATTCACTTTAAATCAGTTGAACATGATTCACAAGCTAGAACCAAGCAAAGAAGGCAAGGGTTTTGAGAGAGAATTGTGTTAGGAGTTGACTAGGTGGAAAACATGTGTAGTATGCATGTTCAATCTGAATTCATCTATATATATTTATCACCAAATCATGTCAAATTCATTCTATGTCAAGTTTATTCCACGTAGTATACCATGCATCAAATATATGCCTTCTAAGTAGACTTTCTATTATACTAATGGCATAATAAAACATGTATGCCTATAACTCCATTAGTATTTCATTTCATAGCATTTTTCCCTTATCCCACAGGACCATTACTTAATTGTTTTCCCAACTATGTTTAGTTCATGTCATCATAAACATTATTCCTTTCATCATCTATCAATTAATTCATTTCATCATTCTTACTTGGTTCAATCCGAACCGAGTCCAGAATCATATCACGACCAACATACTTCACGTCACCTATATGACGTAACTTGAGGTATGATTGCATAATGACACAATACTCAAATGAAACATGCATACTTCGTGTCTAGGCATTACACCAGATGTGGTGTTATTGTAATACAGCTATTCCACAAGGGAGTTAGATGTAATTGTTCAAATTAGATGGGAAAATTTGTAAAACAATTATTTTACAAAGGAGCCGTATGTAATTATCATTTTTTTTCCACTAAATTTCGGGTACACGAATTCGGGTATCAAACACTACCCGAAAAAATCGGGTACCCAAATAGTTGGGTAATATAATTTTTTTAGGTTTCCTGTAGTAAAAATGCTAGCAGAAATTTTGGGTACCCGACCCGAAGAACCTCACCCGATGCCCACCATTAGGCACTGACATGATACGACACATATTTTCAAAATTATCATGATACGACACGGTTGGGACACGCCTGCATATTTTTAAATTTATATATATATATATACATATATATATATATATATCTATTATACATGTACTATATTACAAAATACCCAAATTTACATTTTTTATATTCTAAAACCATGTAAAAGCAACAAAAATATTCTTACCAAATTCAAGAAGCCTATAAATAAATGCAAGTCACTGGAATCATCATAATACAACTCATATTAATATCAAATATATGTTATTTCAATTAACATGAAGTCTAACAAATACGTCCAAATAAAATATAACACCAAATATATTCTTGTCAATTTCAAAAGCATATAAATAAATACATGTCGCTGAAATTATCATAGTGTCACTCATATTAACACCAAATATATATTACTTCGATTGACATAAAGTGTAACTAGCTCTTCAAAATTTCATTTAGCTAAAAACTTTTTAAATTGTACAATTAACTACCCAAAATTATCATTTCTGTGTCAGACATCCCGAATGTCCGTGTCCCACACGGTGTCCGATTTTGAGGGGAGTCACCGACACAGGTGGCCGATTTTATTTTTGTACAAAAATTAAGGACAAGCAATGTGGCATGTCCGACACACGTCTGATGAGTGTCGGTCTCCTAGAAGTATCCGATATTGCACCGAGTGATTTTTAGGAATGTCCGTTCATCATAGTCGAGGACCTTCCGCCTGTTGCCCTAGAATGCGACGTGAAATTTGCTCCACCTTAGTATTGAGAATGAGTATGTAATCCAATGTTCGTATTCGTCATTGACGATGTGAGAAAGTCGATTGTGATGTTTTGCTTCTCCATTAGCGAAGCATGTATCATCAACGCATCATTCTCCTGCAAAGTTGTAGCCTTAGCTACCAGTTCTTCCAATCGTGCTTGGCATGTACCTTCCGCCATTGAAGAATCTATGATAGCACCAAAAATAATAGCGCTCGTTCGAGAGAGTTAATCTCCAAATAATTTAAAAGAGACAAGAAAGAGAATTGAAGAACAAAGTGGAAAAAACTTGCATTAGCCAAAAAAACTGTTATAGTCTCATCCATTATAGGGATATATTCCCATCAACATTGGATGAGAATATACTCATCCAATTGATGGATCTACCACATGGGGTAGCAAAGACCAATTCCTTTATCCGATATGCTTGATGTGAAAGTATGTTATTTTATTATTATTTTATTTAAAAGATGATGTGTTTTAATATTTAGTTGGTACAAGTGGGATCAAAACAGTATGTATGCAAAAATATATTCCCGATTTAGTAATAAGTAGTCAATATATGTGTCAGTCTGGACAAAAGGACCTGGATATATGGTTTTATTGTTGCCGCTCTTAAGGGCACTGTCCTCAGGGTCATCATCCACCATCTATTTAGAATCTTTTTTTTCTTTAAAAAAAAAAATTCCAAATGAATGGTGATGATGCCCCTAAAGGCACTACCCTTAAGGGCATCATCAAACAAACCTGGATATATTTAGTTCAATATAACGTGTAACATGATAAAACGAAACAAGTTTGAGGTATTATTAGTCATTTATTACTTACGGTCAAAAATAGTTCCTAACATTATATTTCTTTGATTATGTAACATTCAATTTTATTTAAGAATATTTGTTTCTGCCACAGACGTAGAAATAAATGTTTAATTACTAGATAACACCCCAACTTTATGACACTCAACTTTTTTTTTTTGAACATATCAGTACTTGGTTTGATAAGATTATTAAATAAAACATGTCTCCATCATCTAATTACAAAATAATATATTTTTGTTTATTATGATGATACATACTTAGCAGGTCCACTTGTTTGAAAAAAAGTTGATTATGACGATGCTTTATGTTTGTCTCAATGACGTCACTTTCATTCATTGGTTAAATAGCTCAATTTTAAATCTTATATAAAACAATTTAAAATTCTCCCGGGATAAAAAAAAAATTGATTCCGACTGATTTAGAGTTCGGCTTTTATGAATTATTCATTATTACATTCATGGACACTTTTTAAGAGTAACATTCTCATTTATATTGGATGAGAATATTCATATTTAATAGTTTGATATATTATTAACGATAGTGTCCGATAACACAAACCAACCGGCTTTATTTTTTAACTTAATAAAGTTGCAGGAGATATCGACACCGCTTGCTGAGTATTTCACTCAAATTTTGACTCATTTAGAGAGGAACGGGTTTCATTGACCTAAGAGTAATTAATTTAGTTATAATTCGTATTTCTATATCAATTAATTATATTGATTATTTAATATGTTTATGGAGATAACATTTATACCTTATTATATGCTGAGATTTAATTGTTAATCTGTAAAGATAAAAATCAACACATTTCTCGTCTCACAAAAATTTAAATTCGTATTTTATTGATATTCAAAAAATTGATATAGTTAACTTGAACTAATAAAAATTTCGTCATCATAGTATTGATTTGGACAGAGACATTTTAAAGATCGATTCCTTCAATCTCGTATTTGTCTTGGTTTATAAGTTTTGTTTTTCTCCCTTTTATATCGAGTTTGAGTAACCCCTTATACTCATTTTTAATAAACTTTTTCTTTAAAATTTTTTTTGAGCTAAAGCTAATTGAAAGCTCAAAGTTAAGCTTATCAAGCTTGAATTAAAAAAGAAAAATCTTATTTTATAATTTTGTTTCATTTCATATTACATGTATTTAATTAAATCACATATTTATTTATACATATACAAAATCCTCATAGCACATGAATACGACGACCTATGATGCACGAACACTGACACAACATACGGATATGGTGACACGGATTTTAAAATTTTTCAGGATACGACAAGACTGAGACACGCCTGCATATATATATATACTAAATTCACTTTTTTTTTAAATTCTAAAACCATGCAAAATCAATAAAAATATTTTTTACCAAATTTAAGAAGCATATAACTTAATGCATGCCACTGAAATCATCAACGTATCACTAATATTAACATCAAATACATATTACTTTAATTAATATAAAGTTTAACAATATGTGGTATTATTTGGTCTAGCATATATAGAACAACTCTTGTATGTTTTAATCATCAGATTTTCGAAAATCGCTTCATGTTCAAGAGCAAAATCATGTGCATCTTGTTCATCCCATTCTTTTTTCAAGTTGAGTGATTTCAAACCTTTGTGGTTTGTCGATTTGTGATTTGGAGTACTCATATCACAAATCATAACAGTTGTATCTTGGGAGACAAATTACAAATTGAATCGTTAGCACCGTAACGGTACAATATTGTATTAAGGGAGGATATTCAAAATCTCGCATTGACATTCCTACTACAAAGTTATTTGTTATTTTTTACTTGTTATATTTCTACGATACACATTCAGAAAATTTTGCACAACATATGTAAGTGTACATAAGATAATTAAATATGCTCATTATTCGATTTTTCTGATGGGACAATTCAAAAACTTTTTACTCGGAAGATCATTCAAATAGAAAGTTGTCCCATCAGACTGGCCCAGCCCAAATATCAAATGATCCATTTTTCTTTAGGATGGAATAGTCTTTACCAGATTTTTCCTAAAAAATACCCACTCTTACATTTCATATGGGTCGAATGTAAAATTTACATTTAAAAACCTAATCTTAAGTTCGTTGTAATTATTAAAAGATTAAATTGATTTAGCAAGTTGTGAAATATGCGGAGACTGGGAATGTCGGGGAATATGAAATGGCACGACAAAGACCCCTACAGTCTAAAGCTATTTCAATTCTTGATGTTATATTTTAATTATCTTAATTAGTGTATATTTTTAATAAATTAACTACAAGTTAATTATTAGATACATAACTGAATACTAAAACCGTATTGGAAATATAACATCTTTGGTGGAAAATTAACGGAAGACGAGGAAGGAGTGGAAAATTAAGCCAAAAATTCAATATATTTCTTCTTCATTTCATAATATAAATGCATACAAATAATTGTAAAGAAATGACAATTGAAAATCTAAATAAAAAACATTACTATTTAGCACTCTTCATAATTGATAAGTATTGTTTTGACGTTATCTTCTTCTTGCTCGTCATAATGATTTACGAATTCGTCAACCGCCACATCTCTTATATTCTTACATTCTGCTTCAAACCAATCTTTAAGTAATGTGAGCATGAATAACGAATCAGCAGATAGACTACTTCTGTATTCTCCAATAATTCGACCACATGTTGAGAATGCCGATTCATAAGCGACGCTTGAAGCTTGTACAACATACATGTCTCTAGCCATTTTGGCTAAGATAGGGAATTGTGCTGCATTTGTCTTCCACCATTGTAAGACGTCGAAGTTGTCTTCTGTTAGAAATTGCTAATTCAGATAAATTTGCAACTCAGTCGACATGCTAATAGAAGGTCATTTTTCCTTAAGTTTTTTCCTGCCCAGCATCCAAAGCACCCCACCTCTAGATTGAGCTTGTGGTTGTTCTTTAACAGCCCTTTGTTGCGATGATTCACTTGCATGTTGATTATAATACAATTGAAACATATTTTGGAGAGATTGCATTGTAGACGTCTTTTGATCGTCAACAACCTTCCCCAAAAATTTAGCATAATATTCAAAAAAATATCTCAAATGAAGCTAAACATTAACTAGGATCTAGCAATGTTGCGGTGCAGTGCACGTGTGAGATTTGTTCCCAATACTTTATAAATTTAGTTTACATTGCTATAACAAAATCATGCAAGTCATAGTCATCTCTAAATTCTATAAATTTATCAAACATGTTAAATACTAAAGGAAGAAAATAAACACAAGTTGGATAAGTAACACCGGAGAAGCGTTCTGTCGCTTCTTTGAAAGTATCTAACAATGATACACAAATTTCAACAAATTCTCAATCATCATCAGTCAAATGAATACTTTAATCGGTATCAGGCATTTGATATGCCTTATAAAATGGAGTTATAATATCTTTGTAAGGTAACATAGCATTCAGCATATTGTACAACGAATTCCACATAGTTTCTATTGATGATGAAAAAGAAGATGTTTTAAACTATTAGGTAAACATAACTGTTTCCAATCACGCTTAACACGGCTCGTGCGTAACCATTTAGCGCAGTATTTCATTTTATCAATACATACTGAGTGATTGTAATCATAATCAAGTTTAACAGCCAAATTAATAACATGACATGCACATCTAACATGAAAAAACACCATCAAGCATTGGTTTCAGATAGTTCTTTAAATCACACATCGCAGCATTGTTATTCGCAGCGTTGTCTAATGTGGTTGAAAATACCTTATCCTGAATTCCATAATGTCTACAAGTGTTGAATATATATTTAGCAATTCCATAACCAGTATGTGCACAATCTAACTAATCTAAAGATAAAATCCATTTTTGCATACACCAATTATCTTCAATCCAATGACAAGTGACAACAAGATATGAATCCGAATTACATTTGTCCAAATATCGATTGTTACAAGGCAAACTAGAAAGATGTTCAAACAATGTTTCTATATTCAACAAATACGTCAATATGATTTCTTTTTAGCGTGTGCATAGAAATATGTTTAAACATGAGTTGTATAGACGAAACAAATTCAATAAAACCAGCATGTTCAGCTTGTATAAAAGGTAGTGCACATCTAATCACATATCTAACAAGTGACCAACGGTTAATTTCAGTAGTTAAAATAAAATGCGTGTCAGTGAGAACATTAATTTGTGTTTGTGTTGCTTCTCTACCTAATGGTTGTAATGTTGTCATCAAAATTATGTTTTTTTACTAAGTGTTTTTAAATGTTCTGGTGCCTCCACTGGAACCACCAGCTTTAGATGAATATTATATCTTACATAATTTACATATTCCAACAGATTTATTAGTACCTTCTTTTTGAGCGATTTCAAAGTGATCCCATATATTACTTCTTTTGGCACAGGTCGTTTGTCTACTCGTTGCTGTAGTGGCTCCGGATGACTCAACGTGTTGTCTCTCTTGGGCTTGGGCAGCATGAGGTTCGGCATGTTGTTCGAGTTGTTGCGTTTCGACGTTCATAGATGAACCACCAGCATTGAGGTCAGAAAAAAAAAATCATAACTTTCATTTTACTCGGGAATTGGCACAGGAAAATCCATTGCCGAAGATGAACTAAGTGATAGACGACCCCGGACGAGACACCGACTGCGATACCGGCTACGACCAGCGCTGCAAGATGAAGATGCCATTATTATATATAAGTAAAATGCAGATATCACAATGGAGAGAAAAATATGAGATTGAAGTATACAACTTTGAAAGAATGAATTGTGAGGATTTACAAATCACAACACACTTATTTATAGTTTTGTTTTTAAAAAAATTAAATAAAGAAAAGAAAATCTGAACGTTTGGCAACGGCTCAGCAAGGCAACGACTATAAAGCTGTTGCCTTGCATAAATGCTTTTATTATTTATTATTTTTACGTTTTTTTTTTAAAATTTACTGGTTCCGGAATCGGAATCAGTCCGGTAGCACCGGACCGGTGGTGCTACCGGTTTCAAGGCACGGAACCACCCCGGATCGATTTTTACCGGTTTCGGAGCGATTCAGAATCGGTTAGTCCGGTTATGGTTCTGAATCGGGCCGGGTCCGGATTGATCCGGCCCGATAAGAACCCCTACTCTAAACTTGATATTAATGTACTTAAATATCACATAAATTATTTTTACTACTATTTATATATTATTATAAGTTAAGTGGGCAAAAATGGAGAGAAATCTTTGGTGGCTAAAGCAGTAAAGCCTAAAGGCGGCCTTGGCCTTGTTTGGGTATTAAAAAAGTAGCACAAACAATTTTGTTCATTATCTAAAATTGACATTAATGTACTTAAATATCACATAAATTATTTTGCTACAATAATAATACTAAGGGAAAATTACTCTCACCATCCCATGGTTTACATTTTATTTCTCTCTCCAACTATACATTGAATAATTACACTTTACATAATGTACTTTCAAGGTTTGTAACACTTTACATCCTATACTTTCAAAGTTTGTAACGTTTTACATCCTTGAATTGAACATATTTATAAGTTTTGTACAAGTACCCATTAAAAAAATATTATGGATCCAAACAAATGTTCGTGGTGCAAGTTATACAAGTGGCACTTCCAGAAATTGGAAGAACTAAATCAAGCTAAACACTTCAACCAGAAATGGAATACTCTACTGGAAATTGATGCTAGCCCTGCTAGCATATACCAGTATCAAGAACAGGAAAAGGTAGCAAGGAACCTTTACAGAAGGAACCTCAAGCTACAATTCAAGATTTCAGAGGCCTATGAGAGAGATCATCCTGAGCACAACCCCATGATTCCATATCCAAACAACCCAACAGGATCCGGAACAGACGAATAGAATGGGTGAACCAACCTTTCGAGAAATCGAGCCGGATACTTCTAAGATATCCCAAGATCTTAGATAAATCAAGAAGACATTGCATCGTTATGGCTACCTACAATACCATGTCCCTGCACAGGTCCATCATATTCAAAGTCAGATGGAGATTATGATTAAACATCATGAGGAAATTCTTGAAAACCTTCAAGATGTTCAAATCCGAGTTAAGGAGTTGTAATCAAGACCAAGTTCTTTGGAAGAAAAAACAGAATATGGTTACCACTATCCTATGGAATAGAACCCCTTTTTTACATCAAAAAGGGAAAGTCAAGGAGGTCCAAAGACCCATGACAGAAACAGAAAAATTGATTGCTGTCATCGAGGAGATCCAATACTACTCACAAAGTAATGGAAAAATCAACCTGGAAGATCTAAGTGATACTGCTGATTCGTTTGCGGGATTAAATCTCGTAGATCAGGAACTTCTTACTGATATCATACGAGCATGTTTTTGGGACCATGAACGTTTGTATGAAGTCTTGGAAGGGGCCATCCTCCAGGCCGCACCTCCAACAGTGCAGAAATGAGTGTTTAGAGAACGCGGTTCATCTAACCCGGAGGCAAGGGATTCAAGTACCCCTGTCATGAGTGCAGCAGATGATGCATTCCGTTAGGATGTACAACCTGCAACGGATGTTGAGGGTCAGGTGGTATCACAATCTGAACATTCAAGTCAACCCATGTGATATTCTATATGACATCATGCTTAATTAACATATGAACGATGTTTTATTTATGTAGGACATGATATGAATAACAAAATGAATGAAACAAGTAACAAAGTGAACTTGGATAGACTTTAAGGACTTAAATGCAATCAGGACATTGGAAAGGATTAAATTGCAAGTTATGGTGGGGCCAATCTGCGAGATGATTAAAACTAGGGGATTGAGTTGCAAATGACACAAAAGAAATTCCCATTCTGAGTTAGAATCAGATAACGATCAAACTCAAAAACCCCATTTCTCTTCTCTTTCATTTCTGATTATGGACCAACTTTTCATCAAATTTTGTATCAAAGTTCAGGAAAGCTTTGGGTAAGTCATTTTTTACCTTCCACATATGTTTAAGAAGGAGAAATTCTTATGTTTATATGGTGTAAGTTTGTGGTGTGTTTAGGTTTGATAATTATGGTCACTTGTTGTTAGAGTTGATGAAATCTTATGTGAAAAGAATGATGGAAGTAAATTCTGCTGTGTTGATGTTGTATGTATGGATGAATACATATGTGATGAGTTGCTTGTGAGTAAAGATGGAAGAGTGGGCAAAAATGGTGAAAAAGATCCGCTTTTCGGGCTACAGGGCTCACCGATCGATCGGTACATTGTGTCGATCGATCGGTCGCTGCTGATAAAAATTTCCGTCTTGGGCAATCGATCGAGCGAGATGGGCGATCGATCGAGGAAGGTTGGCCATGATCACCGATCGATCGGGCAGTGTAAAATATGGGATTTTGTTACATTTTGCTATTTTCGATTTATGACATGCCTAAATGAATTATATGATACATTTTTATAAGAATGTGATTAGATTGCTGATGATAAGATATTGAGATATCATGACACTAATATATTATATGTGTGTAGAGTCGTCACATACTATTGGACATCGAGCAGGGTGAATGTTTATAGCTGGTGATATTATCAGGTACGTGGGAAGTACGAACACTTTTATTTTGCATTCATACATATTTGTGTTTATGTATGAAGTGGATTTGGTGAATACCAACGCATTGAAGCGTGATTGTGTATTGATGAGAGGCATGCAGTAATATAATATCGGAGACTCGTATATGGAGTCGAAATTTAATATACATTGACTACTCATATGATGGGATCATATGGAGCGTAATAGCAATGTTATGATACTCATATACGGAGTGATGATATTATAAGCATCCAAGGGAAAGAAATGAAGAAATGGTATTCACTGGATTGAGATTGGTAAATGTTTGAGATAATGATCGGGTTATGATCAAAATGAGATTGTGACATGTCATGACATACACATTTAATATAATTGAAGAAATTATATTATGAATTCAGTATTGTACAGGACCAACCCAAAGAACACGAGATATGACTGAAAGACATGTCATATTTATACCAACTGTGATTACAGATATTTGTTTCATATATTTTGTTGATATATGTTATCTATCTCGATTGTGTTTATGGTTTTGTGGGTTGTTTATGTAGGATTTGTTTTTAAACCCAAAGAACACGAGATATGACTGAAAGACAGGGAGTATTTATACCAACTGTGATTATAGATATTTTTTTCATATATTTTGTTGATATATGTTATCTATCTCGGTTGTGTCTATGGTTTTGTGGGTTGTTTATGTAGGATTTGTTTTTAAAGTGAGGGAAGCCAGGATTGTGGGCCCATTTTGCTGCACTGACGATGTTAGAGTAGTCGATTAGTGAAAGAAGAAGATATGTCTATTTTGTATTGTATATAATTAAGGCATGTAATGTATGAATATAACTGGTTGTGAAAAATGAATCGACATAACTCTAGAATACACATGATCAATATGTTTATATTATCACGATAATGGTTTTATATTATCTGGAAAATGGTTTAAGACTTCGTGGGTCTTACAACCCAACACCTCTAGGGTAAAAGAGAAAGAGTTGAACCTTAGGCCAATGTCTGTCAATTCTAGGGTTCAAACTAATGATGATTTAGTTTCTTCACCTATGCAGGATTACCAACGAACTTGGGAGAAACTAATTACCAGACGGGGTATCAATCCAAACAAATCTATTGTTGATATCTCCGGAAAATATCCGAGAGTTTGGCAATCGAAATGAAGTTCATGAATGGTATAATTTCGGAGCTCTGGCTTCGGTTTATACTGTTGTACCAGCATTCTCTGAAATCTCAAAATTATCAAAGTGGATCAGAGAAGCTGTTTCCGAGACATGGGCCAATAATCCACATTTGGCCAGAAAAGATATTTTGGAGTTGTATTTTTTTAGTGTTGCTCAAGAACCAGCAAAGAAGGGCTTCATTGAGGCTTTTCATTTTATCAAACTCAGACGACCAGACAGATACGTCTTATAAAATATAAAAATGGTGCTACCAGAAGATATACCAATTTTGGCCGGGACTATCACAAAAGACGAAATTTCAACCAGACGTGCATGAGGTCTTTGGGTTTGTCTAACGGAAATAAACAAATTCAAATACTTATTTAAGTTCTTTCAAAATTCAGTCATCGGTACTTTCATGCTGAATTCCATGACAGGAACATCAACAAGATTTGCCGAAGAACTCTTTGAAACAATTCTTCTTTGGGAAAAAAAGATTATGGCGGGAAAAGAAACTTACTGGAAATTCTGCAACATGACACACATTGGCCGATAGATAGATCATATTTGCCAAGCATGCCCAGAGCAGAAAGAACCAGAGTTCAGGAAAGGATTCCGATCCAAACTCGACAGATCAGAGGCAGGAAGAGACAAAAGACCTGCTGACAAGAGAGTCTATTTTCCTAAAGCTCGGGGACCAATATAAAGATTCCCGACAAAGGAAAAGGCGTGGACCATTAAAAATTAGTGCGGTAACTATTAAACGCACTATGACAAAAATAATGGACCACTCACTAGAAAAGTTGGCACACTCAGACAAAGATTCTAGACCACGTGAAAGTTAAGGCGCACTCACGGGCGGCGCACTCAACAATTATCAAGATTTGGAACCCGAAGTTGAAATTCGGATTCACGCCTATATAAAGGCACTCATTCAAGAAGCTAAGGACATCGAAAATTCTCCATAGTTTTCTGAGAATAAAAATTGTAGTTATCAAAGCTTTGTAATCTTTCAACTTTCATAGCTTGGTAATAATTTCTTTCTTTCTTTCTTTACGATCGTTTGTAATATAGTTCTGTATTTCAGTTTATGTGTTCTTGAGTCAAGCCTATTCTATATGAGAGGCTAAACAAGTCCGCCTCCTCCCAAAAGGAGATGTTTTAATGCAATATATATTATAAATATTTCCAGAATAAAATAAAGGATGTTGCCCATCCATCTCTCCGATTTTTTTAAAATCTTTTTATATTTGGTTATATCCTACGCCCTACGTAGAAAACGAAACATGGATGTACTGCTATTGCTGATGGGCTCTCTAACAGAACCATCGGTTGATATCGTGTGGTTGGTGATGAGGAGCCATCTTAAAACCTGATTGAGTACCCGACAGTAGTGCGGTCAAAAATATATATACCGTTTTATTAAAATTTTATTGTAATACGGAAGTATGATGTGGCTTTTACGATTTCAAGCAAAGGGATACAAAATAATATAATTTACTTAGTATGAAAATTGTAATTTCTCAAAGTTTGGATGATCAGTGAAATATCATGTAAATTATGGAATAGTGAAGTGAAATTTGCCTAATAATAATAATAATAATTATTATTATAAGCTAAGTGGGCAAAAGTACCAGCTCATTTTCAAAGTCCAACACCGAAACTACAACCACAAAGCTGGTGCAGCAGTGACTGCCGCTCTTCGCTTTTGCAAGACCCCAATTTCTGAAGTTCCAAAAATATCCCAATTTCACTCTCAACAAAAGCTGTAATCTTTCCATGATTTCCCCTTTTTCCGAGCCCTTGAATTATTCGAGATTAGATTTTTTTCCAGTCCGTGTTACCTCGCTAAGAATTTTCTCATTTTAATCTCATGGTCTATTCTAGTCGTTCAATTTTTTTTTTTGGCAGAGAATATCTTCTTAAAAGAAGATAAGGAAAATTGAAAAATGAAATCTGGAAAGGATCATCAGGAGGAGGTGGAAGATGAGTATGAAGATTTTGTCAACAAGAAAGATGCCATTCCTCCCACCAATAACACCAAAGGTGCGCACTTTTTCTTTTGCATGTTTTAATCCTGAAACTTGATCCACCTGTACCCTTTTCGGGCGAACTCAATTAGATGTGGAATTTGAAAATCTGAGGCTGGTGTGGGGGAAGGGGGAATGTAGAGAGATTGGCTGTTCATGGGAATATAAATGTTATAAATTGGGATGAATTATATTTTTGCAATGTATTTTGTGGAAGTAGATGGGAAAAACAATGACAAGGTGAATGCTATAAGATCAAAGCACTCGGTTACAGAACAGCGCCGCAGGAGCAAGATCAATGAGAGGTGAGTAATTCTGTCAAATTTCAAAGAATTATTTTCTAAAACAGTGCACACAATGTCTTAAAAAACATATGTGAAATTGTGAATATGCAAGACTACTTGTTTTTTGTATCATCCACGGTGAAAAATTAAGAATTTTGATGTGAGACTGAGTATCTATTAGTAAGATTCTTAAAGGAAAATTTGTGTGGAAAATAGTTAGATTATCAATTTACTGATATATACTATTGCTGAATCGCTGCTTAAAACTTGTAAGTGTAAAAAAACGAAAATTTGTGGTATATATTGAGGTGATAAAAGTTACTCAACTTGACATTAATAATGAACGTAATCGACCAATTTGTAGGGAAAAACCTTTTTATTTGGTGAATAGGGTATCATTGGTATGCTTAACAATCTAGTGCAGTTCAGTGAGGTCCACGGCAGAATATTTAACCTTTACACTGCAAGATCGGCAATCATATTCTTGTTACAAATTTCGATGGTGATTAGTTTGATGACATTGCTTTTGAATGACAAATAGTGCCAATATTGGATTTCTGCTAATGAGCCAGATTTAGAAATATGTGTAACTTTGGGGTTTTAAAATTGAAAAATTACTATTAGAATGATGTATGCATTGTATTTTCTGTTTTCTTTTCTTACATCAATCTTTCTCTTATCTGTTACCAGATAAACCATCCATGTTCTTAAAATGCCATTTTTTGACAGTGTAATGATAGTTTCAGAAGATGGTCTTTAGCATTTCTTGTTCATCTGAGCTCCTTTGTGCCAGTAAACAAAATTTTATTGTGTAATCTAAGATTTCAGATATTGAGAGAACTGATACCCAACAGCGATCAGAAGCGAGATACAGCCTCATTTTTGTTGGAGGTACAACATTTAATTTCAAATACCCGAGTTGATTTATTAGGATCATCTGCTTTAGAACTTTGTTTTGCTAATTATTGATTTTTTAAATGCAGGTGATTCAGCATGTACAATTTCTACAGGAAAAGGTGCAGAAGTATGAGGGGCCATTCCAACCCTGGAATTCGGAGGCGACAAAGCTGATGCCCTGGGTAGTTTCTTTGTATACCTAACAGTAACAATCTAAAATGTTTGCTTACTTGGTTCTCCAATTGATTAACTCTTTTTAGCTCATTAAGATATTGTACCTTTGTAGGCGAAATTAATTTCCAAATTTTGAGCCTTTTCATTTGTTTTTTGATATGCCTCGGTTTTCCCATCCTATAAAAGGGCAGATCTGGTTAGTTCGTGGTTTTTGGTTGTAGCTGGAAAATTTGAAGGACTTTGTTTCTGGTGACGATTTCCTATGGCATTATCTGAACAAGCCATTGAAATTTATCCCTCCGTATTTTTCCGTCTATGAGCATGTAACTTTTGACTTCTGCGCATAGAATTAAGACCCTACTACACAAACGTGAATGTTTCGTTACTTTTCAATAATTGCTGCAAGGTTGGCTGTTTCTTACTGCTCTTAGCAACCTTGTGATAATTAAATTATTTGGTGATATCATCTGCACAGTTGCATTAAATTATTCTAGCATTCTGCCCTTTTCTCCACGCCTATTTTTGTCTAGGGTTGAGTTTCATGGATGGCAAATACCCCTTTTTCGGTTTTCACATCTGAGGTATCAAAATGAGTTTGATTTTCACTTTTATTGTCTACTCATACTTCTTTATGCCGGCATTCATCATCCCGTCAAGTGAGAAGCAAATCAACTATGTTTTGTTAATCGAGAAGACGGATGTTCAATTGTAAGGAACGTATATATTGGAATGATGACTCAATATTTTCTTAGCTTTTGTCTTGAAACATTTAGTAATCACAAAATTAAATCCCTCATTTTGCTTTGGATAGAGAAACAGTCATTGGCGTGCTCAAAATTTTGTTGCTCAGACACAAGTTGTAAAGAATGGATCTAGCCCTGGTTCAACATACCCTGGGCGGTTTGATGAAAATTGTGTGGTCGGCCCCACAACCATGCAACCTAGTCATCATCATTCCATTGAACCTGATCTTGTAAGAGATGCCTGCTGTAGATCATTTGAACCAAAAACCGAACTTCTCAACAAAGCAATGAGCATACCCATGCCTCTGCAGCCAAGTCTGCCAGTTTCGATCACAAATGATGGCGGAATCTCCCATACGTTAACTATGCCAGCTTCAGATGCACAGTTAACCGAGTATCCTATGGCTGCTGATGCTGTTAATCATCAGGATGAGCTGACAGTAGAGGGGGGAACGATCAGCATCTCAAGTACTTACTCCCAAGGGTGAGTTACTCCCATGTTTCGGTCTTCTTTTACCTTGAAAAGTAAGGTCTAGATACCATTTTGGATAACAAGCATACTTTTACGTTGTGTTGAGGTGAACTTCCGCTTTCTATTTCTGCTCCCGTTCGATTCGATTTGTAGGATAAACTATTCATTTATAACATCTGCCAACACACACTTTACTGATCTACGGTAGTGGTCAATTATTAAATTCATTTAGCAACAAACTGCTGATTGAAAAATCTCCTAAAGGTGGTTCGTTTGTGAACTTTTAACTAATTTGAAATTCGATCACGTATAGGTTACTGAATTCGTTGACGCAAGCACTTCAGAGCACTGGTTTGGATTTGTCTCAAGCCAACATTTCAGTGCAGATCAATCTTGGAAAACGATCAAATAGAGGATCAACTTCAGTGTTGTCAACTGCTAAGGTATGCTCTGTATTATTCATAAATTTATTTTTCGATACTTTTTTCAGCTCAAAGGTTCCAAGATAGCAAGAGTCCTAACCTTTAGAATATCAGCAGTTTATGTTTAAAAATTTCATGTAATAAATTGGGAAGTGCACTTCAGGATCATGATACGTCTGGAAGCCAACCAAAAGGGTCTTTTCATGATCCAACTTACAGTGAAGACTTTGATCAAACTCAAAAAAGGTTGAAGATATGACGATACTACGGCGGTTTCAAAGCTCCGGTCCTTCTTGAGGTTTGTGTTGTCCATTGGTTTAGGTTTATAGTTGATTGTATATGATGTGTTTTTTAATAATATTTGGGGCAGTTATGTTCATATGCAACGGCTTCCTTCAATATATGCTTGGTGTATAAATGGAGTTCTTTAACCTTTATGGTGGTTGAAATTTAGAAGTTCAGTTGCTTTGTCAACTATAAAGATAAAATGGAATTCTGAGCTAAAATTAATGAATGGTTTATAATTTAGTTTTAATAAGGCTGCTGCTGATTTTGTATCGAGTTTGATCTAGTGAGTCCATGGATATTGCTAGTTATCCATTCCGCTAGTCGGTGAAAGTATTATATATGGTTTCATGCCTTGTTGAAAGCAGTTATCAGTCTGAAAACTTTGGAAGCAAAACAAGATTATTTTTTTAATATCGAGTCTTGAAAAGCTTTAGTCGAATGCGAATAACATTGTTGACGATCTTAGTAGACTTCTACTTATGGAAAGAATTTTTTAACCGATCACTCAAACATATCTCTGGGGAAGCTCTAAATATGCAAACCGAGCTCAGAAAATACTCGATATGTAAGTAAAGATTTCAGCGTACCGCTTGCAATGATATACCCTGTAAATAAAGTAGATATGATCGTTCAGAATCTACAACAGAGAAGGCCTGATGTCCAACACTTATGCTTCCTAAAATGTCTCTTATCTGCTTTTGTCATTCTTACCGGACTACTATTCCATTCAGATTGCAATCTGTCATCAAACCAGATAACTTTTCAGTTATATTGACCTATGAAATCAATAAACATTCCAGATTAAAAAAAGAAAAGAAAGATAAACAGCGTTCGAGTAACGTAAAGTTTACATAGGAAAAGAGAAAGATCTAGCACTGGTTGCACTGCCATCAGAACGAAGGGATAGGCTCCCAGAATAGGCAATTGACCCTGGAAAGGTAATGAGGCCGGATGCAGAAAAGCACGACTCTCCCTCATCGTGTTGTGTTTGGGTGGTAACTGATTCGTTTCCAGATTTCAAGTGCTCGTGTTTAGTTAAAAGTGTCTCGATATGGCTATCATTATTTCCAGAATCTTGATTCTTGCTAGTGCATTGAATTTGGATGATAGATGAGTTTTTGTCAACCATTGCTTTTTTATGTTCGTGCCTGTCCCTTGACTCAGCAGGCTGTTGCTTTACATTTTCAAATATCGCATCACTATACGATGTGTCTCTAGCTTGAGCATCTTCATTTGATTCTGATTCTGCTGATGATGAAGCAGAATTTTCGGATATGGATTTTCTTGAAGGAATCTGCATACATTTGCAACTCTTGTCAACTCCAACTAAAGCATTAGCAAGAATTTTTCTAGGAAAGGAAGCATCAGTGATAAGAGACAGCAGCATGGATACAAATCGATGGGAAGTTAGTGAAACAAACCTCGTTACGAGCTACATACTTATCCTTTTCAATGTCCAAAGAGTCCAGGAAAGATTTGAGGAAACAACATGTACTAAATTCTTGAATTGGAAGTGTGCCAACTATGAAAGATTCTGCTTCACTTTTCTGCATCGAGTCCTCTGGATCAGAATCCTTAGTTATACCCTCTGATACAGAACTTTTTGAGGGAGATCCAGAAGAAAAGGAAGCTGAGTCTCCATCCTGACAGGCTAGATGATACAAGTGCCCATTTTGATCCTCCTTTCTTGAGGAATCTGTCGCTCGACTTTCATTATCTTTCGAAAGAACATTCTCAAACTTAGTGTTCCAATGATGAATTCCACCATTATCTTTAGCCCCGTAAGATTCCATCTCCTTCACAAAGCTTTTAGAGTCATACGACTTCGAGTTCGTTCTCCCTCACGGCTGTACCACCACACAGAATCTTTCTTGGATTCAAAAAAAAAAAAACGAATGTTTACAATTTGAATAAAATCCCAAATAAGGAGTGGGTAGGATTGGTAGCCGACAAATGAAAACATGGCGACACAGATTTTCAAATTCTTAGGATATGATACGGTTATGACATGTCTTGTATATTTTTATATATATTATACATGTACTATATTACAAAATACTAAAATTCATATTTTTTTTTAAATTCTAAAACTATGTAAAAGCAAAAAAAATATGCTTACCAAATTCAAGAAGCATATAAATAAATGTATGTCAGTGGCATCATCATAGTGTCACTCATACTAACACCAAATGTATATTACTTCAATGGATATAAAGTTTAACTAACACTTCCAAATTTCATTTTGGCCAAAAACTTTTTAAATTCCACAATTAACCCCCAAAAAGTGTCCTTTTTGTGTAGGACACGGCTATCGGTCATGACCGGCACAAGTGTCCGATTTTGAGAGGAGTGTACGATACAGGTGTTTGATTTAAATTTAAAAAAAAAAAATTAAGGACACCCACATGGCTTAGCCGACACATGTCCCATGCGTGTCGGTGTCCTAGATTTGTCCGACACTGCACCGAAAGATTTTTAAAAGTGTACGTGCATTATAGCTTTACACGAATATACATCAGCAAGCAACATAACGAACCAAATCAAAGATTATTACATACTAAATGATTTCCATGAATTATTTGCACAACATCAAGATTCTGGATTTGATGGAGTAAACAATAAGACCAATTATTAATCCCTTACGGCATGGCATGTTCGAGGAGTGCTTTGATTCTAACTTCTAAGAAAGCTGGGTTGATCCTGTTCAGAAAATAATAATAGTAAAAGACCTTTACTCTAAGATAAAAGTATATTTATTTATTTGGGTATAAACAATAGTCTTTGAGCTTTGGGTTTATTCCCATTTGTTGAAGGTCACTGCTATGCTATCCCATGGTCTAAATCTACGACATAGGATTTTTTGACCCAAAACTTGGGTATGTTTGGACAGTAGATTTACTCAATGGGGGTAGTGGATAGTCATAGAAGAATTCCGAAATAAAGTAGAAGAGGACAAGTCACTTTTCAAACATCCCAAGAAACCTTTAAACAGCTAAAACAACTTATTTATTCCTCAAATTTAGAAAAAAATATGAAAATTCCACACACCCTTTTGTCTTCTACGTCCCCAATCACGCTCTCTCAGATATAAAACTACACTTCACATTAACAAGTAATATGGATTATTTTATTCGCAAATGTGATTCTTCAAAATCTCTCTCATAGGATCAAATAAAAAAACGTCACAATCCTTAAATTCTGACAGATTTGGTTACTTCGGATCCCTAATTTTTTTTATAAACACACGTACAATCACAAAGAAAATTACCACCGCAACACACAAATATATTATTAAAAAAAAAGTTCTAAAAACTCCACTTTCTACCAGGTTGATCGGAAGCCTAAAAAAAACTGTCAAATCCACAATCTCAGTATTCCCTTTTCACCGCAATGTTTCAGAAGGATGATCGATCAAAAAAAGGCCAAAAGAGATTTGTACATACAAATACTAATGCACATATGCATATATGTATATTGTTGTACTAACAAAATACTCGGACAAACACGTACAGATGTAAGCGTCTTTGGAGCGTAGTTAAGCAAGCAAGAAAGAAAAAAACCCTTGGCTTCGCTTCAAATTTGGGAGAAATTCTAAGAGAGGACTATGAATTAATACAAAGAGAAGATGTATGTATAGTGGACAACCTCATGCGGCTCAACGACGCCTCATCCTGCCGTTTTGATTTCTCTGTCATCTAAAAACACTGCTACAGCTACATCAATGGTTCATAGATACACATATACATACACGCTCCTGCATTAAATCTGTGGAGACAGAAATTAATTTGTGAACATAATGCATCTTAAAAATAGTCAAGATACTGTCTCTCCAACAAAATGTTAGTGTGTTTGGCAAGAATATTTTTTTAATAAATAAAGATGTTTGTGAGATTATAAGACTTAAATGATAATAAATAAGCCAAATTTTAAATAATATACATATTCAGTGCACCATTCAATCATAAAAAGGAAAAAAAAAAAGAAGCTTCATCCATGTCTTTTCTTTTTCGTCATTAGACCTAATGTTTGAATGTATTTATCTATATTCATGTTTCGATGTTCTATGAGTTGGCATTGTTGATTCTAACGTTTAACCACATATATTCGGATTAGTTGCCAAATTTCCATATCACTTAAAATGAAGGAAATTGAAAGACTGTGGAAAATATTATCTGTCCTTCGAAAAATAGATAAAATAAATACTTTTTTCTTAATTAAGATTAATGTATATTCGACTATATGCATCAAGATTCAAGATCGACATGCACTTTAATGTGCAGCATTAAATTTGACCAGTCGATATCATTTTATATATAAAATCATTAATTAGGCATTTATGCATGGAGATCTCAGAATGGTCGGTAAACATTTAATGCCACACTTATGACATATATTTACGTACGTACATCGGTACATAGGAGAGCCAATTCTTAAAAGGAAATTGTGGGTCGATATCATTTTTTGAAACTTAATTTATCATAGTTTAGTTAAAAAATATTAGTTCATCTAGGTCTATTATTGGTTAAAATGACAACAATAATCCCATGTGGTCCAAGTGGTCCACGCGGTCCAACAAACCTTTAATAAAATTACATTCTTAACCCTAAGAGAATGTTTAAATAACAAATATGTATCTATATACTATTTATCATCGTTTTGTTATCGTATTATTCACCAAACAGTAGCAATATATGAGCATGAAATCCTCCAGTTTCTGTCATATAACGTTCATCTAATTATAATTCAAAACTCAATTTGAAGATCATGTTAAAAATAAATAACAGGCTCATCATGCTTCCGTATTAAAATAAAATTTTAACCAACTGAAATATATCATTTGACCACAACGACACCGGTGAGATGGGTTGCAAAGCCACCAGTCGGAAAATTACTGCCCCATACTACTTTACGAATGGCTCCTCGCCATCCAACATCATCCCCTCAGGCGAGGTTAGTCTGCAAGTTATCCGACTCCTTCAGAAACCGCACAACACAACCCTAATTCGTTTCCTACCTTAGGGCGTAATGTATAATCAAGATATAAGAAAGATTTAAAGAAATCTGGGAGATAGATGGGCAACATCCTTTATTTTATTCTGAAAATAGTTATAATATCTATTACATTAAAACATCTCCTTTTGGGAGGAGACATACTTATTTAGCATCTCATATAGATGAGGCTTGACTCAAGATCACATAAACTGAAAATAGAACAATATTACAAAAAATAGAATTACAAAAGAAAGAAAGAAAGAAAATATTACAAAGCTATGAAATTTGAAAGATTACAAAGCTTGGAGACTACAATTTTTATTCTCAGAAAACTATGGAGAATTTTCGATGTCCTTAGCTTCCTGAATGAGTGCCCTTATATAGGCATGATCCGGACTTCAACTTCGAATTCCAAATCTTGATAATTGTTGAGTGCGCATGTACTTTCACGTGGTCTGGCATATTTTTCTAGTTATGCCAACTTTTCTCGTGAGTGGTCCCTTATTTTTTGGTCCAAGTGCATTGAACAATTACCGCACTATTTTTAATGGTCCACGTCTTTTCCTTTGTCGAAGAATCTTTACATTATTGGTTTTTGTGGTCCCCGAGCTTTAAGAAAATGAGCTCTCTTGTCATCAGGTCTTTTTGTCTTTTTCCGCCTTTGATCTGTCGGGTTTGGATCGGAATTCATGCATGCTTGGCAAATTCGATCTTTTCCCGTCTGAATCTTGTTTTCCCAAAGAACTCTCCTCTTTGTTTCAAAGTGTTCTTCGGTAAATCTCGTTGATGTTTCTATCATGGAATTCAGCATGAAGGTCCCATTGGCTGAATTCTGAAAGAACTTAAATGAGTATTTGACTTTGTCCATTTCCGTTAGACAACCCAAAGACCCCATGCACTTCTGGTTGAAACTTCATCTTCAGTGATAGTGTGAAGACCCCAAAATTTGCCTAATCAATTTCCTTTCCAAATCATGAGAGTCATCATTGTCTTGCTAAAATCATAACATTAGTCATTCAATGTCATTCAATTGTATTACTTAATCATGCCACCATTCAAATCCTTTCAACCACCATTCAATCTCAATTAATGACATTTAGTACCTTGCTCAAATTGTGTCATTAAAGGGCATAAGTTTTGGTATTGGTCAAATAATTATCCTACATTAAACATTCAAAATATTTTATTCATTTTGCCTCATTATTGACTCATTCAAGTGCCATGCCCAAATCTTGGTATCCATTTAATTGTATGATCAAATCATGACATTACCATTCAATTATCTTATTCAATTATATGGCCAAAGTTTAGGGATCCAAATTGAAATCCTCCTACATTGAATCACATTACTCCTAATTATATTCCCACTTAATTGCCATACCATTAGCATCCAATTATCATAATATCATGCATTCATGACTTTCTTGACTTGACTCAATTTAAGGGATTTCTTTGGCCAAAGTTAAGGGATGATTATCCAACTCTACTCTATAAGAAAGAAAACTATATTCCACCTATTGCTCTTTTCGAAAATCCTCTCACACCACACACATACATTTCGAAACTTTCAAGGAAGAAAGGAAGGGATTTTTCATCATTTCCCAAACCGGATCTCATCTCAACATGCTTCAATTATCCAACGACTGTAAGTGGGTTTTTGCTACAACTTCATTTCGTTTTCAAACCTTATGTATGTTTTAAATCTCGATTGAACAACCCTATGAAAAATATGTTTTTAAATCTAAACAAGTATGTGACATGATCATGAATGAGGACCTTGCGGAGCAACGTGCTACGTGTGTATGAGACACCACTTGATTCGGCGGGGCAAAGTGCTACATGATGTGGGCGTGCCACATGCATGTGAGTCACCTCTTGATCTTAAAAATAGTCAAGATACTGTCTCTCCAACAAAATGTTAGTGTGTTTGGCAAGAATATTTTTTTAATAAATAAAGATGTTTGTGAGATTATAAGACTTAAATGATAATAAATAAGCCAAATTTTAAATAATATACATATTCATTGCACCATTCAATCATAAAAAGGAAAAAAAAAAGAAGCTTCATCCATGTCTTTTCTTTTTCGTCATTAGACCTAATGTTTGAATGTATTTATCTATATTCATGTTTCGATGTTCTATGAGTTGGCATTGTTGATTCTAACGTTTAACCACATATATGTGATATTAGTTGCCAAATTTACATATCACTTAAAATGAAGGAAAAAGACTGGAAAATATTATCGGTCCTTCGAAAAATAGATAAAATAAATACTTTTTCTTAATTAAGATTAATGTATATTCGACTATATGCATCAAGATCGACATGCACTTTAATGTGCAGCATTAAATTTGACCAGTCGATATCTTTTTATATATAAAATCAATTAATTAGGCATTTATGCATGGAGATCTCAGAATGGTCGGTAAACATTTAATGCCACACTTACGATATATATTTACGTACGTACATCGGTACATAGGAGAGCCAATTCTTAAAATAAATTGTGGGTCGATACCATTTTCTGAAACTTAATTTATCATAGTCTAGCTAAAAAATATTAGTTCATCTAGGTTCATTCTTGGTTGAAATGACAACAATAATCCCATGTGGTCCAAGTGGTCCACACGATCCAACCAATATTTAATAAAATTGTATTCTTAACCATAAAAGAATGTTTAAATAACAAATATGACTCTATATACTATTTATCATCGTTTTGTTATCCTATTATTCACCAAACAGTATTATTCACCAAACAGTAGCATTATATGAGCATGAAATCCTTCAGTTTCTGTCATCTCGGGATGAACCAAATATCATACTTTTGCAAAGGACTCACAGTTCATATAACGTTCATCTAATTATAATTCAAAACCCAATTTGAAGATCATGTTAAAAATAACAGGCTCATCATGCTTCTGTATTACAATAAATTTTTTTAACAAACCGAAATATATCATTTGACCGTAACGACACCGGGTGAGACGGGTTGCAAAGCCACCAGTCGGAAAATTACTGCACCCAGACTGTTTTACGAATGGCTCCTCGCCATCCAACCTCAGCCCCTCAGGCGAGGTTAGTCTGCAAGTTATCCAACTCCGAAATTATACCATTCTTGAACTTCGTTTGGATGGCTGCCTGGTTTCATCCAAACCCTCGGATATTTTTCGGAGATTTCAACAATGGTTTTGTCTGGGTTGATACACTGTTTGGTTATTTTCTCCCAAGTGCATTGGTAATCATGCATAGGTGAATAAACTAAATCATCATTAATTTGAACCCTAGAATTGCCAGTCATTGGTCTAAAGTTCAACTCTCGCTCTTTTACCCCAGAGGTGCTGGGTTGACTTGAAGGTTCAGATTGTGATGACACCTGACCCTCAACGAATGCATCGTTTGCAGCACCCGTGACAGGGGTACTTGAATCCATTACCTCCGGGTTAAATGAGTCTCGTTCTCTAAACACTCCTTTTTGCACCGTTGAAGATTCCGCCTGGAAGATGGGCCCCTTCAAGACTTCGAACAAACGTTCTTGGTCCCGAAAGCATGCTCGTATGTGATCATAACAAGTTCCTGATCTGCTCGTTGAAGTCGTCCTGCGACCTCTGCATTGAGACAAAGAGTCCCAAAATCTCAATCAAGGATCTCTAGGTTTTCCCTGAGATGCCATCGCCTTTTGAGGGTATCATCAACAATGTGTCCCTCCATATCGTGTTAAGAAATTTGCAAGAACATTTTTATCAGATTTCACAATGACAATATCATAATCATAATATTGGCATTCAGCTTGCCATCTTAAAAGTTTAGTCTTTTCTGGTTTTGATTCAATTTTATGTTTCAGAAAGACTTAACACTTGTATTATCTATTTTCAAGATAAATTTATTTGCTAGTAAAAATAATGGTCATTTTGTTTAAAAGCCTTTCGAACTGCAAAGAACTCATTTTCGTTGATGTGCTATCTAATAACTTCGCTGCTATCAAATAGACCGCTGCAATATATGCATGACACTTATGCATCTGGTGTGGCCTTCATGAGTACAACATCCCACCAATAATCATTGGCATCTGTGTATAATACCAGTTCATCCTCGTCATTTGGTATTGCAAGCTTTGATAGTTGCCTGCAAACTTCTTTAAGCTGTTTGACAGCGTGTCTGTGTTCTTCATTCAACTCAAACTTAACGTCTTTTTTGAGTAGTGGACTAAACATTTTCCTGTGATTTGCTAGGTTATTAATGAACGTCCTAGCAAAATTAACAACTCCCTAAAATTCTGAAGTTGTTTCAAATCCCTGAGGTCATCCGGATATCCTTGCACATTTTCAACAATATGATTCTGCAAAATGATTCCAGATTCGTCGATCTCAATTCCAATGAATTCAATTTGTCTTGTGGCAATTACTGCCTTCTTTTCGGAGAGCACTAATCATTCCTTGTAACAAACATCTAAAAATATTTCCAAATGTTTAAGATGCTCTTTCATGTTTCTTGACGCAATGAGAATGCTGTCGATATACACGAACATGAAGCTGAAATATTCCTTGAAAAGATTATCCATATTCCTTTGGAATATCTGGAGAGCGTTTGCCAATCCCATTGGCATGACATTCCAAATATAATGTCCTTTTGGAGTGGAGAATTCCGTAAACTTTCTACTTGCTTCCTCCATCTTAATCTGGTAAAATCCAGATTTACAGTCGAACTTGGAAAACACGCTGGCATTCTTGATGATGTTTACCAAATGTTCTCTACTTGGGATAAAGTATCCATCAAAATTCACGTCCGGAGTAACTTCTTCCTCATCATGTTCTCTAAAAGACATAATATTAACCCAGTCAAAAGTTTGAGAATCATTTTCACTAGGACCTCGTTGTCTAAACTGAAGGATTGCTTCACCGAATTTCCGCTGATCCTTCATCTTTGGGTGTTGAAGTTTTCCTTCATCACCACGCTTGCTGCGAAAACTAATGGGGAATTTTCTGTGAAACGTCTTCCCGTAGTCGCTGCACTAGAATCTTATGATCACAAAGGGTTGTGAAAACAAGTCTCATTGTCTCGTTCTCTTGAGTGAACCACTTGAATGTCTATAGGAAATTATATAGTAGCAGTAACTCATCTCCGATATCATGGAAATAAATAGGTGAAGTCTTGACTTTGTACTGTGGGGTACCATTGACTCCGCCGATTATTATTTCCTCTGCTTGGACTCTTTCATTAAGAATAAGAATCGGCTTGGAAAAGTCTCTTCCGACAATGGCTGTCATTTTCTCACCAACTTCTTTAGGGAAGATGTCTCTTTTGGCCGTGCATATTCTAGCTCCTGAATCAATATATGTTGCGAAATATTCCGCACGATATTTCTCGTATAACATCCCGACTGAGATGTATATTGAAAATATACTGTTGGTCATTGGATTCTATATCTTTCCGGTCCACCATGAATTCCATTATATCCTGTAATCTTTCCCAAGGTTTGTGTTCCTCAAGAAACTCAATCCCAATAATAAGTTATTCTGGGATCATGCGGCTCCTTCAATGGTTTGATCAACTTCACCAAATTTTAGGTTTCCTTGATATCTGCCCACCTTCGATTGTGGTAAATAATATAAGACATCACAAGAGAATGTATTATTCTTTTCCACAATGTCGAAGATTATCTGCACTTCACGCCATCCTTCTAGACACTTCAGAATCCCTGTTGTTTTGAAGACATCAGGGATCTTCTAGATCCTACTTGAGACGGCCTTCTGTTTTCCCCGGGATAGTTGCTGATTAACCTACTTGGAAAGACATCATTCTTGGCTCGATCATAAGACTCCTGCTTCTGTTAAGAACAGGTTGATCTTGTACCCTCATGTCGATCTCTCTTATTATCGGAGTATCAATACTGTCCAGCAATACAGCTTTGGCGAAATCTTCAAAGATTCTGGGTACTTCGGTGAATTCCTTTCTCAAGAAGACCTATAAATGATAAGTATTCGAGAGCGTACGACACCTTATAGGTGATCGAGTAAGGCATATTCTCTTCTTTCATCAAATCACTTCTTTTAAAATCTTGATGAAAAGTAAAAACCGTGTTGAAGTCTCGATCGCCCAAATTGTATGCGATCCTTGGATAGATGTTAAAGGCCATCTATCCTGCATACAGAATTCCTGCAACTGCTCCCAAACAAGAATTTTTGAGGTTCGGGATTCTCTTGTCATAGATCGTCAGATTGAGGGGCAAATCAATTCCTTCCTTGATAGTTGCCTCGATTATAACTCTAATAGCTCCAATATGAATCCATGATAGCGTGTTAACAACCCCTCTTTTAACTTTGTTCTTAATCTCTTGGATTTCTCTATAGGGGATTAACTGCATCTCAATTTGTTTTCCCGTGAATTTCACCGAGATCGCAAATTCACATGGTGTTACCTTATGGATAATTTGATGCTTCCTGCTACGAAGACCAATCATATCCATGGCTTCTTCCATTGCTCCAATTGTGAATCCATTGTACATCTGGAGCTTTGGCTCTTCTATAATGATCCTCATAAGAGTTTTATGAGAAACAGTGGTATGTGAGAAAAACCCTGACGACTCTTCTTTGATTATGTGTTGAAGGAATTCTCCTTCACTATGATTCTGAACTGGATTCAACTTCATTATCAGAATACATATATTCTTCGTAGATGCTTTCATCTGAGGGAATATCCTCAAATTGATACACATGTACCAAATCCTGGAAATAGACAGCATCCTCAAACTCCTTGGTATGCTCTAACTGTCTTACTCCAAGGCTTTGGTTTTCTGGACAATTTGTAGAGATATGTACTCTTGTTCCGCATGTCCAACAGTTACAATCTTTGAAACTCTCATTTTCACGAACATGTGTGCGTCTGAAAGTTCTCTTCGTCGGTGCTCTGCTAGAAATTGCTTGATTAGAACCTGTTGTCTAGGTTCTACTCATAGTTGGTCCTGATCTTTGCCAGATTAACTTCGGGCTTTCTGTTTTGACCAGAACTTCCTAGGCCTCCATGAAGACCTATTTCTTCTGTTGCTACTTCCTCGGGCATATGTATGAGTTCTGTGTTTTTTCACTCCCACCTCTAGGGGTAGTTTTCAATGATAGTAGGGATATCATTCCTTGTAGAGCATATATGAGCTGTTTTGTTGATTCCTCTAAGCTTCTTGTAATTCTTTTGGAGTTTTGATAGCACCACTCCGCAAGATTTACCTTAAGAAATGACGTTCTCCTGGACACCATCACTATTACATGTGGTGTATATTCCTGGATAAGCATTTCTCTCCATGGACTCGATATCTTGGCAAAGAACAGTTCTGCTGCATCCTTTTCTGCTAGCTTTGCCTTCCATTTATACTCTGTGAAGAGTTTGATGTACTCGTCAACATAATAGATATCTTGTAGTTCTAGGCTATATAGAGCTTGTCTATATTTTTCGCCTTCTCTTCTTCCATCCTTCGAAGTAGCTTACTCCAATGAAACAATTTTTAAAGAATTTTGCCATCTTGTCCACAATTTCTTTCAGGGACTCTCCGGCTAAAACTTCTTCTTTGATACATGGGTCTCCGAGTTCCCAGGCAATCTTGACCGATCCTTCCAAACTCATTTTAAGAAGTAAAATGAATCATTCTTTACTTAGATCAAGCATTCCTGCTGCTATTCTCATTGCTGAAGCCCATTCATCAATAAGAACTTCTCGATTTTTGAAATCCAAGATATCCATGTTGAGCATTAGTCCATATGAATGAATTTGATCTAATCGAGACTTCCCGTAGGACGTTTGGTGTATATATGGCCTACGGGAACGACTCCTTGTTCCGACTGGGGGATCCAAAGTTGCTGATGAAAAATCACCTTGATGAGGCATCCTTTGATCTCCTTCGGGTGGATTGTGTGACCCAAAACTTTCTTGTGGTGTAGTTCTGGTTACTATTTCACCCGATCCTCCAACTTGATTTGTTTTGAAGTCTACGAGATTTAATCCCGCAAACGAATCAGCAAGATCACATAGATCTTCCAGGTTGATTCTTTCCAATACTTTGTGGGAAGTACTGGCTCTCCTTGTAGGACTGCAATCATTTTTCAGTCTCCGTCAAAGGCCTTCGAACCTCATCCACTTTCCCTTTTTGGTGCAAAAAGGGGTTATGTTCCATAGGATGGTGATAACCACCCTCATTGTCTTCTTCTTGTCGAACTTGGTAGTGACTCCAACTCGTTGACTCGGGTTTGAACACCTCGAAGGTTTTCAAGAATTTCCTCATGATGTTTGATCATTATCTCCATCTGACTTTGAATATGATGGACCTGTGTAGGGACATGGAATTGTAGGTATCCATAATGTTGTACTGTCTTCTGGATCTCTCTAAGATCTTGGGATATCTTAGAAGTATCAAGCTCAATGTCTCGAAAGGTTGGTTCTCCCATCCTAATCATCTGGTCCGGACCCCTTTGGATCACAGGATGACCGTCTTCCTGAAATTTGGCTAACTGGAACTGTACTTTGAGGTTCACTTGATGAAGCCTCTTAGCCATCATTTCCAGTTTCTTGCAATGGTTGAAGCCAGGTAGACATAATCATGTTCCTCATAATAATTTACACTTATGGTTGAAGCATTGAGCTTCCGCCATATGCTTATGATTTATTGCTTCCAATTTTTGGAAGTACCACCAATATGAATGACACTTCGAATATTCGTTCGGATCTATATTTCTTTGAATCATCTCCTCCGCATAGGTTACAAATTAATATTCAAGATATTACTTTAATATTTCTAGAATAAACCTAGGCCCCGATACCATTTTGTGCCAAGGATCGCAATTAAAAAGATAAAGTTAAATATTACTTCTTTTTTATAAATATAAGGATATAAAAGATAATTAAATATTATATAGGGGCTTCTTTGTAAACCAAACAAAAGCCTAGTGTCACGCACCAAATATTGTGACACACAGAATTGCGCGAGATGCTTGCTAGTTAGTTATAATGTGGGATTGCGGGACAGCTCATAGAGTCGAGTACGTGTCTTAGATGTTCGTTTGCCCTGAGTAAGGCATGCCAACCCAATTGAGTTTGGGGAGCTTGTCGGTGGTCTTGGACCTGACTAGGACGGAAGGGCGAGTATTCTAGACACTAGACTGGTTGGGAGCTGTTCCCGCTTCCCTGATGAGCCCATGGGAGGGCGAAATCAGTAGGCATCGGAGATGAAATATGGCTTAACCTCGGAGTTATGGGGATCCGGGGTCGCCGCACGGGTTGTTGTCTGGGCTAAAACTCTGAGCCCGTGACAAATGGTATCAGAGCCAGATCGTTTGCACACTGCATTGGTTGTCAAGTTCTCTCTCACTGCACTGGCGGGTCCAAGAGGAAT
Organism: Haberlea rhodopensis; assembly: GCA_907163345.1. Taxonomy (NCBI): domain Eukaryota; kingdom Viridiplantae; phylum Streptophyta; class Magnoliopsida; order Lamiales; family Gesneriaceae; genus Haberlea; species Haberlea rhodopensis. Next base: position 31,030,502 of record CAJQUN010000001.1, read on the forward strand.
GGGCGAGCAACTGGGTTGCTCGCACCCTCCAGTTGCTCGCACCCAAAAGGAGGGTGTTCGCAAGTGGGTCCGACGAGTAGGCAGGAAGCAACAGTGATACTTTTCCAAGCGCTCAAAATTGAGGATGAGTAGGCAGGAAGGTCGCACATGGATCCTGACTAGGGGTGGGAATCGGGTCGGGTAATCGGGTAATCGGGTAATCGGGATCGGGTATTCGGGTTTCGGGTAGCTGGGCGAGCTACCCGATCCCGAACCCGAAGAGATCGGGTACCCGATAATCAGGTTTCGGGTACCCGAAATCGGGTACCCGAAACCCGCCTAAAAACCAAGTCCGTCCTTGGACCGCTTTATCTTCACCGTTCATGTAAAACCACACAATCAACTACTTTCCCTTTCTTCCTTTTTCTTCAATCAATCTCCCTCTTTCTCCAGCTTCAGACAAGGATTTTAACCGATGCGGCCGAGCTCCGGCAAACACCCGGCGGAGGAAGGCTACACCCCTTACTCCCCGAGGAAGTCTAAGAAACTCGAAATCAGAACCACCCTTCAATCCGTGAAAACCCACATCTCCTCCCACCGCTGGGCTTGGCTAACCGCAACAATCTCATTGCAGCTCTTACTCCTACTCCTCTTCAACCGTGCTTCTCCGCCGCCTCCGCCGTCGCGTACCACCCTTCTGTCAATCCAGAATCGACAAAGCGAAACTACGCCACCTCCCGGACCAGATGACGTCTGCCAATTCGGAAGAGTGTACATCTACGATCTGCACGCGATGCTCAACGAAGAACTCCTCCAAAACTGCACGAAATTGACCCGTGGAGCTCCCGCTGCAACACCGTGTCAAACGACGGATTGGGGCCTCCGGCGGTTGGGCTAAACAACGTCGTCCCACGGAATCTTACTACAGCGTGACTTTGAGGTCGGCTGAGGAGAGGAGAGCGAGTGACTTTGAGGATGGAAACGCAGACGTGCGTGTGTGGCTGTGTGCGGCGTTGAGGAGAGGACTGAGGAGAGCGAAGGAGTGAGAAGTGAGAACTGAAGAATTGAAAGTGAAAATCAGAAACGTAAAGTTCATGAAATTAAAATCAGAGACGTAAAAAAAAACTAATCGGGTTCGGGTATAGGGTACCCGACCCGAACAAAAAAATCCAAAAACATAGTCCCGATCCCGAACCCGAAAAATAGGAATCCCGATCGGGTCCAAAAACCCGAAAGTCCCGATAAATTCGGGAAAAACCCGATCGGGTCGGGTTTAAACCCGATTACCCGAACCCGACTCCCACTCCTAATCCTGACCAAATTATTGAAGAGGGAAGAGTTCTCCCCCATGCATGAGGGCGTGCATGGATTGAGTGGGGGAGAATGTCACGCACCAAATGTCATGACACGCAGACATGCGCGAGATGCATGCTGGTTAGTTATAATGTGGGATTGCGGGATGGTTCATAGAGTCGAGTACATGTCTTATATGTTTGTCTGCCCTGAGTTAGGCATGCCAACCCAATTGAGTTTGGGGAGCTTGTCGCTGGTCTTGGACCTGACTAGGACGGAAGGGCGAGCATTATAGACACTATACTGGTTGGGAGCTGTTCCCGCTTCCCTGATGAGCCCATGGGAGGGCGAGTAGGCATCGGAGATGAATATGGCTTAACCTCGGAGTCATGGGGATTCGGGGTCGCCTCACGGGTTGTTGTCTGTGCTAAAACTCTGAGCCCGTGACACTAGGGAATAAAATGCAACTTACCAAACAATTGAGAGGTAAAATAGTCAAAATTAAACACCTAATTGATTTAAAACTTTAAAATTGGACCTATTTGAATAAATGCTTTTCCAATTTGGATTTTCTGCACTATTGTTTTTTCCCAAGACTTAAGTGAATTAAGTTTTCCAAAAGAGCACTTCATTGCAATTCCACCATTCTTAAATGTGAAGTTATTACTACAAATTTATTATTATCGGGGAAGATAAACAGGAAAGTGAGGGAAGGAGTCGTTCCGACTCAAACAACTTTATATATTTAATTATTCATAAAATTTAATTTGAGTTTTGCCTTCATGATTCGATCACGATGATCTACCCAGGAAGGGGCGAATCTAAAAGTTTGGTTTAGGGGCAAAAAATAATAAGATATATTTTTTAAAATGGTTAAAATATAATTTCAGAGGGGACAAAACTTGCTAACTGTTCTAGCCCAAATTATATTTTAAATATTGCTTCATTGTTTTATGTCAGTAAACTATGTTTTAAAATAAACTTTAAATTTTACTTAATGTTCGATATGAAATATATAATAAATATGGCTCGGAACACAATCGTGCAGAAGCATATCTAAAAAAATCCAAGAAAGGGTGAATCATTGTGAAACTGTGAAAACAATGAGTTGATATATTATTTTAGGAAGAAATTTGTACCTTTAAAAAATTAAAAAAATTAATTTTTTTTCTACGTAGGTAAATATTTGTAATCTCGAAGCGAAATATGTGTATATTTGTGTCTACGTAGGTAAATATGTGTCTTATATAGGTAAATATTTGTATGATATATTAATTTTTTTTCTACGTAGGTAAATATGTGTCTTATATAGGTAAATATTTCTGGATGTATAGTTGGGTATATCAATCAAGATAACAAATGACTTTGATTCTCGATGCGAAATTTGTAATCTCCGTCCTTAAAACGATAGTGCATTGCTATGGTGCTAACGATATCAAAGGCAATTCGTTTTCCAAGATACAACGTCTATGATTCGTTATAGAAGCACTTCAAATCATGAATCCACAAACCACAAATGTTTAAAGACACTCAAACTTTGAACAAAGAAAAATATGAACAAGATGCACATATCTTTGCTATTTAATTTGATATTAATCTCGAAAATAGTGTGTTTAATTCAAGAGGGGTTGTTATATTTATACTAAACTAAGAGAGATAACCAAAAGACATCATTTGGAAGCACCATTTCATAAAAAAACCGTACCTATATGCAAGAAACACACTCATTCTGCAAGTTTGTACAGGGAGCGATCGATCGCAGCTTCTTCCTTGGCCTACGTCTAGTGGCGATCATTTTTCCAACCTGGCTTTTTTCTGATTTTCGATTCTTAATTTCAGTTCACTGAGAATTTTCCAAACATCTTACATATATATTTTTTTCGCCAACATCTTACATATTAATAGTTGAATATCATGCAGTTTCATATCAGAAGGTTACAGCTCTTAGCTGCAGAACTAATGCTGAATCACTTTAAGCAGCTGGGAATAGAAGTTAGTTATCGAGATAAGATCAATTAATCAGTTAATTGCGGAGTTATTTAGTTAGTCAGTTTTCTAATTCACTTTTGATTCATTAATGTCACTTGATACATTATCTTCACTATTTTATCAAGCAACAAGGCCATATAATATAACCTTCAACATGAAGAAAAAAAGTTGGCTATAGACAGGGACGTAGCTAAAGTAGAGTGTTACCTGGAATTTTGGTATGGTAGACGTGTATTTCTTCCAAACACAAAATATTAAACAAAAAATAAACGAGACCAGATTTTTTACGTGGAAAACCCCAAAATATGGGAAAAAACCACGGGACCTAGTCCAGTATAAATTCCACTATAAACAAATGAGTGATTTAGATGTTTTCTTTACAAGAATGAGTTAAGAAATGAAAATGGTGAAGGGAGAAGGGAGCATCGCCGAGAAGGCTGCTGGGAGGGAAGAAAAACTGGCGACTTTTTGTAACCATACTGTTCCTTCACTATTTATATTAAGGATAAATGGGCATCTAATGTGTTAATTAAACAGTATGATAATGAGCCTAGTAAAAGGAAAATGAACCAAGATAAACCGGCCAAGGTAAGATAGAGTGTCTTATGAGACTGGGCCGAGCTGGAGGTCTTCCTCAAGGCCGAGCTGGAGGTCTTCCTCGAGTGGCGAGCTGGGGTGGCCGAGCTGGAGGTCATTCTCGAGGCCGACCTGGGGTGGCCGAGCTGGAGGTCATCCTCGATTGCCGACCTGGAGGTCTTCCTCGAGGTCGAGCTGGGGTGGCCGAGATGGAGGTCTTCCTCGAGTGTCGACCTGGGGTGGCCGAGCTGGAAGTCTTGCCCAAGTCAGGTCTTGGAGAGTACATGTCTTCACCAGGGTAACGCCAGTATCCCCGATAGGATGATCTCTAGTATCTTACAAGATCGGGTCGAGCCCACAGAGTTCGGGTCCGGATCGCACCGGATATCGGGGTATCATAGAGGATTTTTGCCCGGGATTAATTTTTTAGTTCACATAGTAAATTTTGTAACAAAATAAAATTTAAAATTAATAAAAATATCATATTTTGTCCATCAGAAAATATTATTAAATTTTTGTCCATTTACTTAAAAATTATGGTTACGCCCGTGACTATAGGACTAGTATTCTCAACTTGGTATGCTCAACTTCCATGGTTTCCATTTTAAAACCACTCGTTTCAACGCAGTTATTCTCTTTGATGATTCCACCACCCTTCATTATATGTACTTCCCGTGAAACAACTTTATAAATGCATGATGGCTGATCCTCTATCCTGAAACTATCGTTGAGTGCATTTTCTTATTTCTGTGGCAGTAATTTTATACAGTTTTGTTTGAGATGTCGAAGGGCTTGGAATAACTTCATCAAAATGGCACTTCTTGTATTGTAGGGGGAGGTGATATGTTCTTGTCTCCCAAATCCTGAATCTATGTATATGACCACAGTCATCGTCAGGGGCGGAGCCACACCCATTGTGGGTGGGGCTCCAGCCCTACCTTAATTTTTTTTAAAAAAAATATTAGTAGTGTAAATTTTTTAAATTTGATGTTGTAGCACAACCCTATATTACCTCTTCAAACCTATATTTTGATATATATCTTGACCAGCCCAGGTAATTTCAAATGCTGGCTCCGCCCTTGTCATCGTGATGTTAAGGTGCGTAGACAATTGTTTTAAATAAGAGAGAGGACAGAAGGGGAACAACGATAACAACAAAAAGCTAGATAGCAATTGTTGCTGCCCAGGATCGAACTGGGGACCTTCAGTGTGTAAGACTGACGTGATAACCACTACACCACAGCAACTTGTTTTGTATACAATTAATCTATTTGATATGCATAGTTGTTTTTAGAGGTTTTTACTTGGAAATGATTTTTCCATAAACGTCTCTTATAATACCCAATGTTATATGGTCTTTATAATAATATTATTATTTTTAACTAAAAGGGTTTTTCATACATAATGTGTTAAAAACAAATAAATATTATCAAACCAGGGTAATACAAAATATACCAACATTTAAATCTTATATTAAATAAGAATAGTTTAAAGTGGTCTATTTGGTATAAAATTTCATGCTGATTATATATCTATCTCAACCATTTTTAATGATTGAAGTTAAATTATTTAATTTTTGTATACGTAGTAAAAAATCCTAGATTATAGTTTTTATCAAAAAATATTTTTTAAATTTTTGATTTATCTAATTAAGTTAATTAACAACTTTGCATATTATGTGTGATGTGTGATTAATATTTACAAAAGTAGTTACACAAATTTCTTGAACCCCACCAGTTTCCTTGAGCTAGTAAATGGTCAACTATTGTAATCAATGTGACATTCAATCACAACTAAATATTGCAAAACAATTAAAGGTTTATTTATGATTGTTGACTTGCATGGAATATTATAATCCAGTCGATCATAAAATACACAAAATTAGAAAATATATTTCAAAGCCAACGATTCACAATATTCAACTAAAACGTTGGTCCTGGAGTGAAGGTATCGAATTTACCGGTTGATATTAAGTTTCAATATCATTTAAAAAAAAAAAAAAGTTTTTTCCTCCTTTTTCATTATATATTAAAAATATTTAAAAAAAAAGTATTTTTGATGTTTTTAGATGCATCAAAATAATGTTACGAACTTATTGTTGCGCCTGCATTAACCTTAGTCACTCCTCTGAGCATATAAAGGACCGTCCTTAAGAGCAGTATCAACCAAATACAATCATGGTTACATAATCCAAAGCATATAAAGAAATCATACGAAAGTTCATAAAATATAGATAAAGTTTAAATTTAAAATATTTCAAAAATAACAAGCGCATATATATGGACCAAAGATAGGAGATTTATTGCTGGTGACCGCCTTAATAAACCTAATTTGAGGCTTCATTTTGCATGTCGGTTACAGGTTCAATATCGATTACTTTGTGGTGCGGTCTAAATCCGACCCAAATCATATACAATATTAACTGAGATTTTGCACCAGTTAATTTTCTAAGTCCCTACACAAGTTACTTTTATATGTTCGTGCATCAATTACTTTTTATAAATTATAATTGGTGTATGAAACCTATATAAAATAACTTGTGCTATGTCAAATTGATAGGTACATGCTAATGGGACCCTATAGAAAGTATCATCTAATTCAAATAAGAAAAAATTTTGAAATTTTTGTACTTTATTTCATGGAAAACAATTAAATCTCTCCCTTTTTTAAAAAAATAAAATAAAAATCTATAGCTCACTTATACGATATAAAATTATCACACACGAGACCTACCATGTTTGCTTTGGGACCCTGTACCAGGCTGGACCATGTTCTGATCAAATTATCACACTATTTTAATAGCATGGAATAACACATAAGAAAATGCCAGCCCACACATGTTTCCACAATCTTGACCATTCCACCAATCAAATCGCCCAAGAATTGTATAGAAATAATCACCATCATCTCAAAATTATAGATATTTGTTAAAAACAATATATAAACTTTGGCTACAAAAATATAGCAAACCGTACTAAACTATAATGAATCATCATTCATCAATGAACTATCTGAAGAAGCCACGTGAAACCTGACCCCCTCCATTCCATTTATATAGTATTTATCCAACCATTACGTGATCCATCGCCAAAGGTCATAAATTGTAAAAAAAAGGTGCATCGGCGATCGATCGTCGAGAATGGCGATCGATCGTCTAACCGGTTCATGTTGGAACAGGTATAAATCGGACTATTGGATCCGGGTTGCCAAATCGGAATAGTTCCATGGTTTGGGCCATGGAATCGGAACCAGACCAACCGGTTCCAGACCAATTCGTTTAGGAATGGGATTGGTCTTGTTCCACCCCTTTCGAATCCGGGATCGGTTGGATCTGGTCCAAATCGGTCCGATCCGGCCCTTGAACAGCCTAAGATATGGTGGGGAATGGTGAAAAGGGGCATATCGAGATGGTTTTTTTAAAGAAGTTTATTTGGTCGACTTTTTTTTAGAGGGGATGAATTAAATAGTTTTTTCGGATACTGCGGAACTCAAACTCGAGTCTCTTCAAAGTGAATGCGAGTTCTTACTAGCTGGACTAGGCCCAGAAGCTCTGTAGACATTTTTTTTGGTCGAATGTCTTGGTGTTCTTCGTTAATGGCCACCTATGATGCACGGATACTGTTAAAATTTTCACGGTCATGTATCCGATACTTTTTGAGTACTGATACTCATGGATACTTGCCCGATACGTATCCGATACGCCACGTGGTATATCTGAATTAAAAATTAATTTTTTATTTTTGATACTTGTCTAGCTACTTCAAGATACTTCAGATTCCGACGTATCAGATATGCCATGTGGAGTATTCGAATTTAAAAATTATTTTTTAATCTCAGATAGTTATATGAATACGGCCAAGTTTGTTCTTTTGTTGTGAGAGAATTTGGAGTACTTATGCATTTATTCATTCAACAAAGAGGAACCAAATAACACTACAACGTGCCGAAGATTTGATTTCATTCATAGTTTGTCTTTCTTCAAGGAAATCACCACAATATGTAAAGGGCGACCCAAAATGTGGGATATGACTGGAGATGCTTTTAAGTCGTTAGATGATGTTAGCATTCTTGATATTGCGAGTCTCTCACTTGATGACCAGCATTTGAGTATATTATATTGCAGATGATGCTAATGAAGAATCAATAAATCTAGATAACACAGTTAATTAAATGATTAGACAATATTTTTATGTAACTTTCTTGATTTAAGTAGTAATTGGTGTTTAAAACTCTATTATTCGTCGTGGATTTGATGAAGTTTAAACTTTGTTATTTTGATTTTACGTATTTATTGTTGACTATATATTTGAAATATGTTTTCTTATAAATATTATTGATGTATAAATATATTTTTTTAAAAAAAATTGCCGTATACAGATGTATCGTATCCTAGAAATGACGAAAATCTCGTGCGACCGTATCCGTATCAGCGTATCCACAAATCGACGTATCATTGTCCGTGCATCATAGATGGCCACTCAGGATCACATTTCAAGAGTCAACACCTTCTCCCATGTTTAAATCTTTCAACATGCTCTTTAACTCTTTAATCCTCTACAGTTGGTAGCACCAACTATGAGAAATCCACCAATGGCAGTTGTGCACCATAGTCAGTAGTTAGATATGGATAATGGGGCATGTAATATGGATAATGGGGCATGTAATACATATGGTGAGCTAGAACAATGGTTAAAGAGCCTAACATGGATAGGTTAAGAGATAATTGAGCATGCCATGATGCCCTGGCCGTAAATGGACTTTTATGAATATAATTGTAATAGCTAAATGATGATGTGCAATATCGGTAGCCATAGACCCCAGTTACTGGATCTAATCCTCCACGAAAAGAAATAAATTTATGTAGTGGAATTGTTTTCTGATTGATTTTATGTCTGATCACAACGCTCTCATCGAAAATTAAAACACTGCAATAATGGAGAAAACCGAAATCTACGTAATGTAGTACTCCAATTAGGTTGGAAATAAGGCGCACGTAAATGATGATAATGACGAAGATGACAATGGCGACATAGATAACATGGTTATATATAGTACACATACAATATTTAGTCACAGTACATGCTGTTTCTTGGAGATAGAGAAATGCCCTGTCTTCTCTGATACACTCATGAGTACTTCAAGCTAGATAAAGTAATCACCAATTTATATTTCAAGACTGTGGCTGAAGATTTCTTGTTTCTGGATTCATGCACCTAAGTATCCAAGATGGCATGAATATAGTGAATCAAGAGTGAGGTCAAGTTCGTTATTATTGATTCTTCTAGCTTCATTTGCTTCGCCTCCGTTTTGCATGTTGCTGTCTCACAACAAACACAACCAGTAGGTTATAGATATATATACAAAAACTATACATGTGTTTTGACAACTCTACATGTTTTTTGATAACTCCGGACTCTTTCTGGCAGGTACATAAATTATAATAAGATGCATACGTCCTTGGAGCATCACTGTTGACTCGAGGGTTTAAAATGTTGACTCGAGGGTTTAAAATGTGTGAGTAAGATTGATTAAAGTATGTTTCGTTTCCCCTATTTTCCCCCATTAAAAAGTTGTTATTTCTTATTTCTTGATTGAGTTTTGGCTGGATAAACTTCTTCCTTGGTTTTGCTTTCTTCCTTGGTTTATGATGCATGCATTACAATTTAGAGAGACAGTTACCCGAAGTTTAGGCAAGGAAGTTGAGGTTCCACGATGAAGGGTGTTCCATTAGTAATTAGGCCATGATTTTGGTGCTGCTCTGCTATTTCCTTCCCCGTATCTTTGATCTGCTTAGATATCAAGAATGGCATGATGAACAAGTGCACAGAATAAAATGAAGGGCATGATCTGTTTGGATATGAAGAATGGTGATGAACAAGTACCAAAATTGAATAAGTTGATTCTTTTTCTTTTTTTTTTTGAGCATAGGGTCCGGTTGATTCTATGAGGATCCTAAATGTGAAAGTTATACAGTTAGAGACGTAGAATATTTATTTTATCTAATACGTACACCCTCATGACATGCATGCAACATTCTTTTGGCTAAATCTTGCACGGGATTCTCTTTTCATAAACGAATTGTTGAAAGATCATTCAAACCCGTAAACTTCTTTTTAATCTGACCCCATGACACCTTATTGAATGACGTCTTCGTCTAAAAGTTCAGTTTATAAGCTGGTTAGAAAAGGGAGACACTTAACACTCATGCACTGGAACATTAATAGCATCCTATTTACATTGTTCTAAAGGCAACAAATACATAAGCAGTACTAACACAATCATAGCAATAGAAAAGGGCAAGTTTGAGTTATTACCTTCTTTGCTAGAACGCTGTTTTGTTCCTGTATCGCTTTCTCCTGAGCCATAGAAATTCACGGAATATGCATGTGATACAATAATAGAGCAATTCAAGTGTGAAAATATTTAGGAAACCCTAGGACAAGAACTAACCTTTCGCTGCAACTCAGAGATTGAATCGGAAAGGAGTTGATTCTATGGATAAAAATATTATATACATATTTTTAATGTTGCACGTGTGAAAAAATAATTTTTATCACAAATACTACAAAACACAGATATGCACCAATATGTCGTGTACATGTGTGTGTGTGTGTGTATGCACGCAATACACACACGTACTTTTCTTGATCGAATGTTTTTAAGTGAGGAATCGAGCTGTTGTTCCAAATTCTGAAGATCTTTCTGGCTCATCGAGTCAACACCTTCTCCCATGTATTGCCTGGAAAATAAATAAACTTAAAGCTAATGAAATGAAAACAAAAATAGCTAACGTAAAAAGCACACGGTTACTTGCATCCTTAATTATTATGCATTGAATGATAATCAAATGATGACAGACCTACTATCGCCAAAGTAATAGAATAAATAAGCATGAATAGAGCTTGTGGAGGATTACCCCTGGTTTTAAAAATTGACAGGTTATCCCATATGATTTGAAATATACGTTTAACAACATTGTGGTTTTGAATTTAGGCTGATTACTCCATCGGTTTGAAAATAGTGGGTAATCTGTATTTTCAAACCACAGAGCGGTAATTTGCCTATTTTTAAAACCACAAATGTAATACGTCATTAGCGAATACCCTATATATATATCTTATATTTCTATTATCCAATGTTAATTACTCAATGAGTATACAGGGTAAAATTATAAGTTCCCCATGCTTGCATGTTTCTTGAATTATGTTTTTACCTTTGAGTTCTTTGCAAGAGCTCAATTCTATCCTTAAGTTTGCTGTATTCTGAAGTCCAATTTACCTGCAAAACTCAAAACTCAAACTCAAATTTCATGTTACTGAAAATTAGTAGATAAGAAAAGACATTAAATAAACATCAGATTTCAGGAAAATATATTAACAGTATTGCAAAAGAGTGTTCCATCCAATTTTTTGTCCTTTATCAATAAAAAGATAATATTTTTCGCGAAAGTCTTAAAACACTTACATTTGATTGAGGTCCATTTGTGATACAAGGTTTATCTGCAAATGAAAACTTTTCATACTTCTCCAGGATACGGTCCATGCTACAATTATGAAGAAATGTATGTCAAATAAATCTCAGAGGAAATTAAGGCATGTAAACAAGTTTCAAATTTGCACACAAGATTCAAAATTTATCTATTATTTCTCAAATTATCCTACTCGATTTCCATTCAATAAATCAATAAAATTTAGGCAGTCGTTTTAATGTTTAATAAATTTATATAAATATATACACACTAATTAGAACTCTACTAAAATTTCAATTAAAAAAATTTCAATTGAATTAAATTAAGGGTTGTTGAATTCCGCCACTCCCACGGGACATAATGTCACAACTAAAGTGGCTAGCCGAGGAATTTAAAATGCATATTTGTGTATAAACTGAAGTCTGGAAGATATTACAACTCCCTTTTCCCTTTTTTTAAATATCCATTGATCTCACTTAACTTTCCTTCATCCCACATATGATTATTCAAATACTTAACTCTTACTTTAAGATATCTTATATTTCCCTCTCGAATTCAACTTTTCGTCCACCCCATTAATATAAGGTGATCATACAATAAGGCATTGGTGTTTTGTCATCCAAAAATAATGGAATTAAAATAAAAACTCCGATTTTCGCAGGTGAAAAAAAGATTCTATTTTCTTTTTTAAAATGAAAATTTAAATGCCAAGAATATATATATATGTAAAACTATATGTATCCCATCCATTCTTATCAAATTTCGAGGATTGCTAGGTTGCATTGCCAACTCAATGCGGAAAATGCTTCTATGCACCAGTTCTGACACACCAACACACATACAACGTATATATATGTATGTGTATTGGTGTATGTTAGACCCGGTGCACAAAGTATTTCCCACTCAATGCTTCACATTTCTTCAAGGAAAATGACAACATTTTGTACTTAGTTCAAATTCCGAGATGCAAAACCAATTGCACACAAATATGAGTTGATTCCTTGATTATAAAATAAAAATTCAGTAGTCAATCGCATTACATGAAGATCTTGTACATATTCATTGGATAATACATGCAGAGTATATAGGAATATCCGATGATGTAAGGCAAACAAATTTTGTCCTTTCATAAACTTTACTAAAAACAATCCTACACACAAATCTTGCTTCTGCAAGTACTGCAAAAAAAGCTGGAAAAAACGTGTTCGCTAAAAATGAAAAGAGTTGATCAAGTTTATAACATAATGGTGGGTTAATATTTTTTCTAATATAATGTTTATATGCAAATTCAGTAGAAGCAAATAAATAAAAATATAAATCTGATCTTATAGTATAAATTACTTTCATTACAGAAATCAAGTGGTCTTAAACCTAAAAACGTTTGTAGGAAGCATACACTACTTCGACGGGCATCCCCAAAAAACACAGCAAGAAAACGAAAATCTGGGAAATGAAGAACAAGGAAACCTAATTAACGCATGATCATGAAGTGAAAAGATCGGCGCTTATGTTGCACATCACGCCACTTGGATCCAAGATCGATTTGATAAAAAAGACTCTAAAAGTACGAAAGTGGAAATGTTTACCTAGCGTCAGTAGAATACTCGAAGAGCTTCCCCTTATGAGAGAAAACAATCAAAGCAACTTCTGCATCACAGAGAACAGAAATTTCTTGAGCTTTTTTAACTAAACCGCCTCTCCTCTTTGAGAAAGTCACCTGTCTATTAATCTTGTTTTCTATCCTCTTAAGTTGTACTTTCCCTCTCCCCATTAATTCTTCTCCAAAACGTCAAACCTTAAATCTACAGAAAATGAAAACCTAAAAACGGAAACCCGGAAATTTTTTTCTTAGTTCAACTGCTAAGGAAAGTGATTTATTTCTTTCTTAGCAAATTTTTTTAAGTTGGGATGACCTTTTGAAGTTAACAGTTTTATTACTTATCATGGGCATTGTTACTTTTTGGTGAAAAATGGCCCTCTATGGTGCAATTTGTCTCATAAAGCACGTACAGTTATGGAATGGAGGTGTGAATCCTGAAACCACGTTAGGCAATACCTGGTGGTTTTTAAGGATGTGTTGTCTAGTTATGATTGGTCCAAGTACTACAGTAAGATGGTTTTTGTCTTATGGGTTTTGAGGGTAATATTTGAGAATGTTAAATGGGATGTTGAATGTAAAGGTAATTATGATAAAATTATAGAATTATGTGAATTATGTTAGGTCGATATGTATTTATTAGTGTATAAATTATATTAATTTGAGTTTATAAATTTTTTTATTTTGTTTTAACAAATTAATATCACATTTGCTACAATAATAAATTATAACGTTGTTCGATCTTTTAAATAATTTGGTATGTGACAAAAAAAAAAACCTTCGATATCAGCGCTACTTTGTTATGTAGAACTACTAGTAGGCAAATATGTTCAATTATTTAATGTTATCAAAGTAAGCTCTAACATTTATAAAAAAGCACTATAATACGATATGCATTATTTTTTAATATAGGACTATGTATATAGATATCAATAGCTTGAATTATAATATTTTCAGAAATTAATTGTATTTGGGTTGACGAAATTCAATGCAATTTGACCCCACCAATTAAATAAAGCTGAGGGGGCCGTATAGAAGAAAAAAGGCCTTTAATATACGAATTATCAATGGTTGGCAAACAGGAAATAAATCGGTAATGAATGCCTATAAATAGGAGTTTGGTACCCAGCCTGTGCTGTATTGTTGGAATTTCCATTTTTTACGCTACATAAATGTTTTATTGTCTCTCTTAAAATAAACGTGGTCCGTTGTCCAATTTTGGATTTATTTTAAGTAATCCAAACTCTCATTCTATAATCGTCTAATCCTATAGGAAATTAGGAAATATATCATGCTAGGAGGGCAAAAAATTTATTTATATATATGTGGAGGAAATTATAAAAATAATATCATAGAATATTAACATTTGTAATAGTAATCCAAACTTTTAGGACTTAATCCCCAAATAAATTTTTAAAAAGTCTCAAATAAATAATTTTTTTATCAATATAGTCTTATAGAAATTATTTTTTTAAAAGTAATTCCTAAACGCTTAACAAAACTCGAGATTATTTTTGTGATATGTTATGTGGGGTTATATTTGATAAAAAAATTTAAGTGGTATTAGTATTGCAAACACTTATATTTTCATGAGATAATTTTTATGATTTTCCTGTATGGATAACATACGGAAAAAAAATAGGAAAAAAGGCACGTACATTCGCATATCTGGCTAAATAATTGTTATATGAGGCAAAACATATTGAAATATCACTATTTTCACTGAATTGATTTCTCCCTCTATTTTCAGCCATCCAAAAGATGTAGGATCATGTTCTAGTTATGGGTGAGAGTATGAAAATGAGAAATTTTCGATTGGCTAAAGAAATCTCATATTGGAATTTTGAGACACTTATGGTTTGTTTATATTGAGAAACAAATTAATAGAGTGTAGTTAAGTAGAAAAGATGGGTGACCCTTGCGCGCCGTCCGTCCGTCCGTCTGCTCAACTCGCCGCGCCGTGCCTCGCCGTGCCACGCGTGTCGCTGCAGCGAAGACAACCCAATCTTTTTACTAATCACTGTTTGTGCACTATCAAAAGATTTATAAAGTTGTTTTCAAAACTAGTTTGATATTATTTGTGCTGTGTTTTTGTGTTCTGTTTTAGCTTATGGCTGACCAGATTCCAAACTGAAATGCTGAGAATACTGAGATTCCAGTGGTGAAAGCTAGCGGCGCTAAGGTCGTTATGCGAGTTCTGAGAAACCCAATGTCATTCTCTCAATTTGAGAAACCGGAAAAGTTCAAAGGTTCCAACTTTAAATGTTGACAAAAGAAGATGATGTTCTTCTTGACAACCTTGAACTTGACCAGGTTTCTCAAAGAGGAAAAACCAGTGGAGGACAAAGAGGATCCTCAATCTGCTGTAATAGTCGAATCATGGCTGAGTGCCGACTACCTCTATCGTAACTATTTACTGAATTCTCTTTACGGTGCACTTTTCAATGCATATTCCCCCAAATAAAATGGGAAGGATCTTTGAAAATATTTAGAAATGAAGTACAAAATTGACGACGCAGGCGCAAAGAAATTTGTAGCCCGACGATTCCATGATTATCGAATGGTAGATGGCAAGAGCGTTGTGAGCAATGCGATTATTACCAAAATTTAACATCAATCATAAATACAAGTGTGAGACTTGTGTAGAGGCCAAATTAACTAAGTCTTCATTCCACTTGATCGTGATTTATTTAAACAATAAAATATCAAAGCAGCGCGATTATACCGCAAGTGCACGGTGTCAAGTTTTAGTATAGATAGGAAGAATACGGATTGTCGAAACCACAGAGACTAACAAGTAAGTACCAAATAAGACACTTTTTAACTATATTTAACCTACGAAAATTAATTAAATAATTAAACGAGTAATTAATTAAAATTAACTACTAATCCAACCAAGTTAATAAAAGAAAACGAGAAAAATCCACAAAAGAAGATTATCAAGACTTTGGTTCACCAATGCAATCCCTACAATTCTCAATCGAATATCCAAATATTTCTAAGGTGACGAGTTCTCCAAATTTATCTAATATACTCTCTCGAGTTATATTAAACCTAATATCAAATTGCAGTAAGTCACTCTTGTGTACTTATTTAACAACTCAATATTGCATAAGATCCATGAAAACTTCTAGCTTTCAATTACTAGATATCTATGGCTATCACACATGTATTTGACGTCACATCTCGATCTCGGTCTGAAATTCATGGTATGAGTTATTAATTACGTATCATAAAATCATCTCTCGATCTCAATTACGATACTAACATCATTCAAAGGTGATCAATCCTCTAAAAGCATGAAGAACATAAAACATACGCAAAGAATTATAAGGATTCAATCATTAAATCATCAAATCATAGGTTCAAAACAAAGGTTTGCCTAGCCTCGATAAATAAACTTAATTCATACTCATAAATAAATATCAATACTCAAACATGTCTTGCAACAATTCAAGCATGATATAATCAAAACAAAACTAAAGTTTAAAAGTAAGAATAAACTCCCAGCGTCGACTCCGGTTGTAGATCCTCGCTCCTTCTCTTGCTTCCTTCTCGATCGTCACTTTAATCGCCTTGTTGGAGTTGTTCCAAAATCATAGGGCTAGAAGGATGATGAAGGATTATGGTTGGGCGTGCATATGGAGGTTGATGGACGTGAAGATGGAAGCTGGATGAGGCGTCCCTTCTCTACCCTACGGCTGCGTATATCTGCTATCTACGTAAATCTTCTCGCATGTAACTCCCCTCTTTATCAGATATCGTTCCTTCTGATTTTATAATCTTTTCAGATATGGTCGCCAACTTCCTGTAACTATCTCCTCTCTTCTCCGTAATTCCTCCTCTTCGTAAAATCTGTTTTTATTCTGCTCCTACCAAGTCCCGTACGTCTCTTGCTGCTCTATTATTTACGTCAGAAGTCTACGTAAAATCTTTCAATTGTCTCTTTTCGTAAATCTTTATCCCCGAATTTACGTCGATTCCCGTCTCCTCTCTCTTGTGAATTTCTTCTCCACGTTCAAGTCTTATCTCATTGGTTACGTAACTCCTCTCTAAAAATATGATATCGTTCATGAATATTTAACTCAGGATTTACGTATCTTTCTTTTCCTTGTTCGATAATATCCGGTTGTGCGTTGAATAATCCAAAGATGCGGGAACTGAACTTTCAATTCTGACTTTTATTTTTCAAACTCTTCACCCGGGCGATCGATCGCGAGTCTGAATTTTCAACAATTTGAGCTTTCGTCCCTCATTTTCCGTGTTTGCTCGGTTTAGTCATTTTTCATCATTTTAACCTTAATTTCTCCATTTTTATGCATTTCAACATAGATTCCTAAAACATAGAAATAAATACCAAAAAGCGTAAAATAATCCAAGAATCAATACGAAAATCATTAGAAAATCGTATCTAAATAAGTGTAAAAATGACTCTTATCACCACTCAATTGAGGGAAGCACCAAACCATTAAATTTTTATCCATACGGATGTATGCGATCTAAAATATGTACTATCTATAGGCGGTAAAAATTATTTCATAATTTTTATCGAGGAATGTACTAGATATTGTTATGTCTACTTAATGAAAAGTAAAGACGAAGCAATAGACATGTTCATTTACAAGAATGAAGTTGAGAATCAACTCGATAAAAGATTAAAATTCTTCGAAGTGACCGAGGCGGTGAATATGAGTCACCATTTGCACAAATATGTGCTGAGAGTGACATTATTAATCAAACCACTGCGCCTTATTCTCCCGAGCAAAATGGTATTGCTGAAAGGAGGAATAGATCGCTTAAGAAAATGATGAATGCAATGCTTATAAGTTATGACTTACCTCGGAACTTGTGGGGTGAAGCTCTGCTTTCTGCCAACTATGTGCTAAACAGAGTACACATTAAAAATTTGGATAAAACACCTTATGAATTGTGGAATGGTCGCCCACCTAGCTACAAGTTTTTAAGGGTTTGGGGCTATCTAGCAAAGGTTTCAATTCCTCCTCCTAAACGGACTAGGATAGGACCTAAGACAGTGTATTGTGTATTTATCGGATATGTGCAGGATAGTAGTGCTTATCGATTTCTTGTACACAAGTCAGATAATGCAGAAATGCATGTAAATACTATCATTGAGGCTAGGGATGCTTCGTTCTTTGAGGAATCTTTCCCCCACAAAACTCTGACAGTGCTTGAAACCAATGTTGAGAGAAATGTGGGGGATAGAGAATCTCAAGGGAATGTAGAATCACATAGACGAAGCAAAAGAGCAAGAAGAGAGAAGTCTTTTGGCTAATATTTTCTAACATATCTGTTGGAAAAAGATCCGGCTACTTTCAAGGAAGCAATATCCTCTTAAGACTCTGATCTTTGGAAAGAAGCGATAAACAGTGAGATACAATCTATCTTACATAATCATACTTGGGAACTAGTGGATCTCCCTGCAGGATGTAAACCACTAGGCCACAAGTGGATCTTCAAGAGGAAGATGAAAGCTGATGGTACGGTAGATAAGTACGAGGCTAGACTTGTAGCCAACGGCAACAGACAAACTGATGGTGTTAATTATTTCGACACATACGCTCCTGCATCCAGGAAAACGTCGATAAGGTTAATAATTGCATTTGCTGCATTATATAACCTAGAGATCCATAAAATGGATGTAAAAAATGCTTTTTTTCTAAAATGGAGAGTTAGAAGATGAGGTTTACATGGACCAAGCTGAAGGGTTTGTATTTTCAAGTAAAGAAACGAATGCGTGTAGACTTGTGAAATCCTTGTACGGATTAAAACAAGCACCTAAACAATGGCACGGAAAGTTTGATAGCGTCATGCTTTCAAATGGTTTTGGTATCTTCATTGGGTCTTGTTTTATATCGTGGTCTGCTAAGAAACAATCAGTGGTGGCTCGATCTAGCACGGAAGCTGAGTATAGAGCCTTATCACTCACCACTGCAGAGCTTTACTGGGTTCACATGTTACTAAGGATCTGCATATTCGCCTCGTTACTTCCCATGTTATTCAATGTGACAATGTTGGTGCCTTAGCTCTTGCCTCAAATCCAGTCTTCCATGCCCGAACTAAACATATCGAAGTTGAGTTTCACTTAATTCGTGAAAAGGTGGCAAATAAAGACATCACACCCCAGTTCACTTGCTCCTTCGATAATATAGCAGATATCTTCACTAAGGGGCTCAGTACTGCTCCCTTTTGCCTTCTTAGAGACAAGCTGCAGGTGGTTCTTTCCCCCTCCAGCTTGCGTGGGGATGTTAAACAAAGGATAAACCCCGATAATAAAATCTCTGAAGATTCTGAAGATCCATCAACTATATAATCTTCAATCTTTATCTTCTTTACATTTGTAATTTGTACTTTAAATTCTCATTGCATTATCTTTTAGATCATTCAAATGTATCATTATCTATTAATATGTATAAAAGAACAACACATGGTATGTGTTTGTTAACTTGACAAACAACCCTTCTTTTATTAATCTTTCACTAATTCCCTCAACTGCGAATTGTGTCGAGAGGATGAAGAGGATGTCAAGCATATCTTAATACATTGTTCGTTCATTTGTGGATGATATGTATTGATGGGTTCTGTTTATCTTCGGTTTTTCATGTAGAGGTACATTCTTTTTTCTCTCAATTTATTGGCTTGGGGGGATAAAATAGCTATACGCAAATTCTAATGCTTTGGCAATGCATAGTATGGTCTATTAGATGGTGTAAATTTTCAAGGACAGATATCATATATTGAATATGTAGTAGAAAATGTCAAAATAATTATGTGGATTTGGATCAAAGTATAACACCCTCAATTTTTTTACTTTTTAGTTAGTAATTGGTTTTTGTGTCCAATTGATTGTTTGTGGGCACCTTTTATTGACAAGATGAATTTTGGTAACTTGTTGCGGAGTAGGCATTCTATTATGTAGGAATTTTAGAATTTATTGTGATGAGGAAGTTAGTTTTTGTTCGCCTTCAGTTGTTGTCTTGAGTCATGCTTCTTGTAAGATTTTTGTATCTGTTTGACTAAGTACATAATGTATTTCGGCTTCGTTTAATGAAATATTTTGCTGATAAAAAAAAATATTTATTCGTAAACTGATATATAACAATTAGTTAATATCTATTTAATCAAACTCATTAAATCATTGGTTCCGTTTAATTTTTTTAAGAAAAAAGGGGACTAAATATTTTTTCGCACACTATAAACTCGAACTCGTTAAAGTAAAGAATGCAATTCATTAGCATTAAATGAGAGAGGGCCTGTTGCCCAGTTGGAATTAAAGAATCTGCACATTTTCTTGAGAAATTCAAATTATTTGTCATCATCAATTTTATTATGTCCATATATATTATTATTAATATTAATAACAGTTTTTTTGGCTCATGCTCTCTAAATAAATTCTGTAGCTCATTAAAGCTATTATCTATATCAATTAATTTGGGCGGCCAGAAAATTAAAACTATCTTCACTATAAATTAGCATTGTAATTATATAAAGGCACCACTCCATTATTTGATCATTGAATGAGATAAAGTTCTAGGTTGGCCGAAAATTTATGAAATTGGGAGGCGGACTTAAGGTTTACTGGAAAATTAAATATCATTACACTTGGTTCGATTTCTCCTTGATATTTTCTTTCCAACTTCCAAGTCTAAGTAATAAATTACATTCATTTCTAGAATCCATATTGTCCTTATGACAATAATTGAGTTTTTATTTTTAAATAATAACATACTATTTCTAAGAGGTAGAATTATACCTATATGTCGAATTAAAAAATCAATTATTGAAGGTGGACACAACTTTAGGGCAACTTGGACTATTAACTCAGTTGGTTAGAGCATAGTATTAATAACGGTCGCATGCTCGAGACCTCATATATTTTGGTCTATCTGAAGTCTTGGTACATCTGTGGCCCAAAGATTTGTTATCATGTCACTAAATCCAGTTTTCTTTATATATTTATTTATTTTGATCATATGAACGGCTTATCTGTTATGACGAGTTTTGAAACAGTTCGCAATTATTCAAACATAAATTTTGTAAAATTAATTTGTAAGTCAATACAAATTTTTCCTAATAATTTACCTCATATTTTCAGTAAACAAGATGACGAAAAATTAAGAGATCATGTCTTTTTTGTTTATACGTAAATGACAATATACAAAAAATATACAATCCAAAGTCACATTAATAATTTGATGATTATAAAAGAAGAACAAGACCCCCTGAAGTAAGTGAATGTCAGGCAATAGTATTTTTTAGAGATAAGATAAAGGTGTTATTGTAATCAAATAATTAGAAAGGCCTTGTTAAGAATATATTGGGTTTCAACTCAAAACAAATTGACAGTGAGTGTAGTAGCACATATATCTTATAAAGAGCTAGCATGGTTTATAAACTCTCAGACAATTCTCAACACGTCATCTCACGCTTGACATTATATAAATCAAACACGTTGATTGGTACGCGTGTAACGTTGAACATGTGGGTGGAGTAGCCTGGAGAGTAACCAATCGCATGAGAAACCTGACTCTGATACCATGAGATTTCAACTCAAAACCAATTGATTATGAGTGTAGTAGCTCATGTATCTTATAAAAAGCTAGCATAATTTCTAAACTCTCAATGTAGAACAATTCTGAACAAGACTTATATATTTTTGTGATCATTGTCGTGGACATTCTGTGCATATAGTGAAATTATACTATTTATATTTAAAATTATGCTTGATTTTTTAATATGATTATTTTTTGTGTATACACTTATATTGTGTTGGAGATGACACCATGTACCGTCAAAGATAATGTGTCTGTTTATGTAATCAATCAATTTTATTACTGGTAAATTGAATGATACAAAAATGATTACTCGATCGAATCAACTCATTTTTCTTACAAACTGAACAGATTTATTATCCATTGACCAAAATAACCGAAGTTTTTTAGAGAAAAAAAAACAGCAAAATATTCGAAAAATCAAATGAACTATAATTTCGGATAAAACTATAATATATGTATTGTATAATATAACTTGTCTATTTAAGCAATCTTGAAAATTAAAAAATTAAATGTAGGAAATTTGTATGGATTTGTATCTTTGGGTATAAAGGATTTAGTGTCAAGGCAAGAGTTCAATTATTTGTCCTTGAAACGATATTGTCCCACTATAATGCTAACGGTTCAACGGTAATTCGTTCCCAAGATATAACGACTATGACTTATGATATGAGCACTACAAATCACAAGTCTTCAAACCACAAAAGTTTAAAGGCACTCATACTATGAACAAGAAAGATAATGCACATATTTTGCTTTAATCTTTTGATTAATCTCTGAAAAAATGTTAAATTCACTTAGGGGTTGTTCTATTTATACTTGACCAATGAACATCACCAAAAAACATAATTTGGTAGCATTACTTCATTAAACATCGTACCCGGACGTGAAAGGACATACTATTTCGAGAGAAAAAAACGCCATGTTAATTTATGGGCAGAATGCCAGGCGCTTGAGCTCCCAGCCCACTACCCAAAAATTTAGGCAGCGTCCGACCTATTTTTCTCGTTTTGTCCTTTATCAAGTATTCGACTTTTCCATGCTTAATTTCAATTCATTAAGCACATTTTTCGAACAATTCCCCACATGAATTAAAATTAATACATGAATGCAATAAGCGCCTTTAACAAATCGTTATAGCATCTGGAGAGGTAGCTTGCGGCTTTGAATCTTCCGTAGTAGTATTCAATCGCATTTACTGACTTAATAGTGAACTTAAAGTCTTGAACTATTTAGTCGTTTGTAACAATTGAACCCACATCATAACAATTCTAACCTTCGGATTGGTTTTTACAGTTATGTCCGTTTTGGCCATGGACCACGCTTGGTTTCGTAAGTGCTTTCCAATTTTGACGCGATCACACTTCGCACTCACGTAGGCTACAATGGTTAACACATAACAATTTTGTGTCAGATATCCAATTCATATCAGAATATCTCGAGTTTCGAATGCTAAGCGTTACAGCTTACAAAATCTGAAAGTATAATAAATTATCGGTTTTAATTCACAATTCAGATTTTAAGCGCAATTATTCTTAGAAAATCCAAGTTCAAGATTTTATATTTTACAAACTTGAATTTTAAGAGCAAAGCTTAAAAAATTGAAACTATAATTAAACATGAGAATTCGTCTTGGAAATTTCACTTCCAAATTTGACATTGTTGCATCAACATTCATCATGTCAAAATATTTCATCAGCATTTTCTTTGTTGTTTTGATGATCTCTATATTGATTCTCATAATGAGCATATCATCAAATTATAAGCGTACTTACATATGCTTCATGTGTGTCTCTTTGTCAAACTTGTTTTGACAACATAGTTTTGTCAAATTTTGTAGGAATTTTTTTCTGTTGAGCCCAAATTGAGATTGGGTCCAAGTTGGTTATTGAGAACAAATTTTGTTTGAATGGTCAATGGGCTAGAAATCTCACACTGGGATTTCAAACCAATAAAGATTTGTTTATAATCTTCTATGGTTTTTTTCTAGAAGATTGACCTTTCACCTACTCATCGATTTTGATATCCTACCTTGATTGCTGAGAGTTAATGGATTTAAGTGAGACTTAAATCTGAGATTTATGTTGACGCTTCTCAGCTACCCCACTATGCATTGTCATTTATGTCTTGACCTTTGGTAGGTCTGCTGTTGCAGCTATATAAGCTGCTCCAGCCTCATTCTTTAGTTCATCCCGAAATTGCATTTCATATCATATCATCTTATCTTCTTGAGAGTAATACACACTGCTAAGTGTTCGAGTGAGTCTGTCTGGGTTTCTGCTTCAATCCAAACAGAGGTGTTCGGGCGTTGTACCTTGAAATTCTCTTGTCCAGGAGGCCAGAAGTTGTTGGCGGGCAATTTAGAGTTTACGGGCACACGGTTTACTGTGGCCTCGTCCATTTCAGATACTACACAACAAATCTTCTGCACAGTATATTTAAACTGTTGTTATAAGTTTTTAATGTTTTCAATCATTTTATTTATAAGACAGTGTTTGTGATCTTTTGATGTTTCGTCTACTTGAACAAAAGAAGAAAACCAACAAATTTCTCATCTCAATACTTTGACACTTGTTATGGCTTACTTTAGCCAAGCACCCCCGCACTTTCAATATTTGTAGGAAATTTTGTCCTCAACTCATAATGATTTCCGCCATTATTTAACTGTGGTACTTAGGATATAGTTGACCAATAGAATTGTTGCCCCTACAATATTGGGTAATCTCGAACTTATCAAGATTTCATTGGCGTTCAACTTTCAAGTTTAAAATTCTAAGCGACGTTTATTTATAAATCAAGATTCAAGATTTCATTTCTTGCAAACTTTTGACTTAAGCGCTCTTTGCTTATAACATTTGAACTTATACAGTACTCTCGAGTAAGATTCACTAATTGCATTTAAGAGTCCCAACTTATAAAACTCGAATTCAAGATTTTATGTCTTGCAAGTACGAGCTTTAAGCGTATCATACTTAAAAAATTCAAATATAATCAACTTTAAGAGAACAACGCCCCATAAAAGAAATTGTGGCATTCGATTCACCATTTGTATTTTAAGCGTACAAATCTTAAAAAAATTGAATTCGACAATAAATATCTTGCAAATTCAAGTATTAAGCGTAAAAAGCTTATACAACAGAAATATAATCAACTCACAATTTTTCATTGCAAAACTCATTTGCTTTATTGGTTTATAGTGTTCAAACACTTTCATGACTTCGTATTTGTTACGTAGCAAATATCCATAACAATATCTTGTGCAATAATCAATAAAATAACACATTATTTTTTTCACACCTCTAGAGGTGTTGACGAAGGGGACAATGCTATGGCTCTTCCCGAAGAGACCATGCAACCAGTTGACATGAGGCGTAATACATGTGTTGGTAACCGTATGAGGGGGCCACAAAAGTGTCACTGCATATAAGGGGAAGAAGTATGAAGAAAAGGGCAGTTGCATATTGTTCTGTTTTCTTTTCAATATTTCCTTTCGTTATTTGCTGCTTCTTTTTTCTTCCGTCAAGTGCACTTTTGGCCTTGACAGTTTCTTTTAACACTGAATTCATAACAGTTTATGCATTCAAGTTCTTCCGATTATCATCTTGCTTGTGTCGTGTGTTACATTTTGATCTGTGCGCATCAGCATATGATGACATTGGAATGAAGTCAATAGATGTAAATAATGAAATAAATAATGAAATAATATATTTTGAAATTTTTATCTCAAAACATGAATTGTGAACAATAATAAAAATGCATTAAAAGTTGTACATATGGTAATAATACAGTATGAGTATGATATCTGTAAGTTAATAGAATCGAGACCAGGTATTAAATAGTTGACAAATTTACAGGGGATTTATAATTCAATAAAATATGTATATATTTAACCAAAACTCATACATTATTAAATCAATTAAATATGAATTACACCACTAAATGCATGTTATTACTTGTGCAAGCAATAATGGCGGAATCTTTAGGAGAGACTGCACAGTGCAGAAGGAGGATATGTGACATTAATAAAGATTATAGGGGTCTATGCAAAATGTTGAGTTAACAGTGCAAAGTCGAAATGTCTTTTAGTTGAGGGCCCAAAATGTAGTTAACCCTTTGGTAAAAATTGAAACTTTATCTAGTTCGTTTTTGCACTCCCCCCTAAAACCAGGGGTGCTTATCGGGCCGGTTAATCTTGACCAGCTCGAAACTGAATCGGTTAGCCCGATTCGAAATCGGAATCGGGCTAACCAGTTCCAACCCGCTTCGGAGCCGATAAAAAATTGGTCTGGATCGGTTCCGTGACTTGAAACCGGTAGCACCACCGATTCCGATAGCTGCCGGACTGGTTCCGATTCCGAAATCAGAACCGGTAATTTTTGAAAAAAAAAAAAAAGAAACCAAGCAAGGTAACGGCTATAAAGCCGTACGTTCTTTTTTTATTTTTTAAAAACTATAAATAGACGTGTTATGACTTGTAAATCCACACAATTCATTCTTTCAAAGTTGTATACTTCTATCTTATATTTTTCTCTCCATTGTGCTATCTGCATTTTACTTATATAATAATGACATCTTCATCTAGCAGCGCGGGTCGTAGCCGGTGTCGCAGTCGGGGTCTCGTCCCGGGTCGTCTATCACTTAGTTCATCTTCGGCAATGAATTTGCCTGTGCCAATTCCTGGGTTAAATGAAAGTTATGATTTTTTTGCTGACCTCAATGTTGATGGTTCATCTATGAACGTCGAAACGCAACAACCCGAACAACCTGCCGAACCTCCTGCTGCCCAAGCCCAAGAGAGACAATAAGTGGAGTCATCCGGAGCCACTACAACAGCGAGTAGACAACCAACTCGTGCCAAAAGAAGTAAGATATGTGATCACTTTGAACTCGCTCAAAAAGAAGGTACTAATGAATTTGTTACAATTTGTAAATTATGTAAGATACAATATTCATATAAAGTTTGTGGTTCCAGTGGAGGCACCGGAACATTTAAAAAACACTTAGTAAAAAAAAAAATTGATGAGACAACATTACAACCATTAAGTAGAGAACGAACACAAACAAAAATTAATGTTCTCACTGGCACGGATTTTATTTTAACTGCTGAAATTAACCGTATGTCACTTGTTAGATATGTGATTATATGTGAAGTACCTTTTATACAAGGTGAACATGCTGGTTTTATTGAATTTGTTTCGTCTATACAACCCATGTTTAAACATATTTCTAGGCATACACTAAAAAGAAATTATATGGACGTATTTGTTGAATATAGAAATACATTATTTGAACATCTTTCCAGTTTGCCTTGTAAGGTTAGTTTAACAACCGATATTTGGACAAATGTAACATCGAATGTTGGGTTTCCTTCCCCTGACATCAGACGGAAAACTCAGTAAATATATCTGACCCGAGGAGGGTTGATCGCGTCTGATTCATATACCAACATGCAAATATCATAAATAATTCACGAATAGAGATTATCGTATACATAGAAATCAATCTGTATGTTGTGATCCCTCGAGTCCAATCAAGCTGACCAGATCTTCAGGCCAACCAGTGCTAGTTTGGTGTTAGCGTTTCTATGAGATAGTGTATTGTGTGGAATGAACGTAGTACAAAACCTAGAGATGAAACATCATATTTATAGCTGAGTTTGCATCACTAATTGGGCTAGGGATTTTAGAGCCCAACAGATCAATTATTGACTCATTGGCTTGTAGGGCATCTTATGCTAACATCAGATTCATATCTTATTGGCAATTGTCATTGGATTGATGATAATTGGTGTATGCAAAAATGGACTTTGTCTTTAGATGCGTTAGATTGTGCACATAATGGTTATGTAATTGTTAAATATATATTGGATTGACGAATTCGTAAATCATTATGTCGAGCGAGAAGAAGATAACGTCAAAACAATACTTATCAATTATGAAGAGTGATAAATACTAATATTTTTATTTAGATTTTCAATTGTCCTAAGTGTATAATTATTTGTATGCATTTATATTATGAAATGAAGAAGGAATATATTGAATTTGTGATGAATATTATGGAAACATTTACAATATCAAAAAATAAAAATTCAAAAAATTTGAAAAGTGTTCGAAGGAGACCAAATTTAGTGATACCGAGGCAAGTACATTTGGTGCGACTTTGGATGATAGTTAAGAGGAACTCGATGTTGACTTAGACTATGGTGAGGATATTAGCTTCACATATGGCTGGCTCCACTCGTTTGCTGCTTTGGCGCACCACAACATGCTTTTGTGCCAGTGGGAAGACGAGCCAACCGGCTTATAGACTATGAAATACATGAGCGGAGAACGAATGCTATATGGGTACCAGAGAAATTTGTTCGGGCTTCAGGAGGATGTACAAGTCACGTTGCGGTTGCGCCTACAAGTTTGGGAGGCAAAGTTGCATTCATGGGTAACAAGGTCCAGACCAGATCGGTACTCATTGATGGTAAAAGATTAACAGCTATATCACAAATGAAAATTGGTAAGAGGGGTGGATTGAGAATGACCTGTACTAAACCATGTGGTGAAGATTGTTTGACAAAGTCTCAGATCAATATTGATGTGTTGAAAGAGGTCAGATACCTTAGCTGTGAATTGTAAACGGAATTTTTTGCATAATTATTAACTGATTTATTTGTGATTCTCATGCATTTGAATAATTTTTCAACAAAAATGTTTTCAAATTTACCTTTATATATTCATATTGTATGTTATTCATTGTGTTTCTTGGACTTGTGCATGATATTGCGCATTAGAAATAAAAATATATGATGTATCTTTTGTGTGCTTTTGCCGTGGTTTAGTTTTAGAGATATTAATATTGTTTTAGCCCTTAAACTGTCATATTAATCACTGTTGTCTAAACTTAGAGATATTAATATTGTTTTAGCCCTGTAGATGTGGTTCATTACGGAACGTCAATCCTTTCTTATGTTGTGTGCTCTCTCTCTTTCTACCACTATTAAGAATTCAAGAATATAGCTCTGTTTTTAACATTGTGTTTTATGCATTTGTTGACTAGTAACAATTTTCCAGGCAAAAATGTTTTACTTCAACACATTCAGTCTCCTCGATGGAAATATGAGATCAACATCATTTCAATCTATCAAGATCGCAAAAAAGCTGGGAAGTGTTGTCTTTTTACGACTCAACCTTCCATTGCCACTTTGGCAATTTGGTGAAGAAACCAAAATATTCGTACAGAAGGCTTGGAATCTTGCTGATATTATTGAGGTCACCAAGCAAGAACTAGAATTTCTTTGTGAATAACACCGACAGAGAAATTCGAGGTCTAAATTTACTCACTATCCACCCGAAGTGGTTAATCAGCTCTGTCACGAAAATCTAAAAGTTCTATTTGTGGCAAATGGAACTTCGAAAAATCATTACTACACTAAGGAGCACAATGGCGCCGTTCATGGAATGGAGGATGAACCCTTTACTTCATATACTGCTGACATGTCTGCATCAGGAGATGGTATTGTCGCAGGTAAAGCCCCGATGATGCCCTTTAACCATTTGAGTCATGAGATATTTGCTGGACATTTGACGAGTTCCATTTGAGGACATCATAGTAGTTTTTTTATGTTTCGAATGTCGTACTTACAGCCAATTCTTATGAATCTATTGGTTTGTGACAAGGATTTATCCTTGTCGGTTTATTTCTTTTTGGAAACTAATGTTGCAAATAATTCTTCAAGCATCCGTTGGGAATAGATATTTGGTGCACATTTATCGTTTTAATACAAGAAAGAACGATTTTCATGTCTTGAATCTATGTTTTCTATATCTCTACATTCATGAGGCTTTTGACTTGTATATTTACCATTTGGTCATAGAATACTATTTTCATCTAATTATCGTTAGTTCATACCAATTTACGACCATTTGGTTCCATAACATTTCATCTATCAAAGTTTCCCAAAGTTAATCTAAGCATTCGTTTTCTAAAACTGTACGGTACTAACTTCATTTTGATACTGCTTTAGGTATCTTGAGGATGCTTACAGTTCAGCTACATCTTACATGTGATACAGGGTATTTGGAGCGTACAATCAGAGCCTGATATGAATGGCATAAAATCAATAAGAGAAAAGGGAATATAGAACCATAGTGCCTGTTCCTGCAACTTGATGAAGGTGATACTCTTTTCTGCTTATACATAAATTGAAACTGGAGTCTCGCAGGCTTAAAACTGAATATCTTGTTTGATATCATTATTTCTTGGACAAGCGTTGTGGTTGTGGATATAGCTTGTAAGATTCATCCATTTCGTATGTTGTTCTTTTGCAATAGGACATAATAGAAACATGTCATCCTTCTTGTAAAGGCTAAATTTATTGTATGATAACCTTGAAGAAATACGGCAAAAATGGTTGGAATGTTGTGAATTGATCTAATTTTTTTTAAAGGTCCAATTCTGAATGGCAAGGACAAGAATTCCTTAATATCTCAGTTTCTCCAAATGGTGCAAGAGAGATGGCGAGGACAAGAAATTAAGTCCAAGAACGATGTAAAGATAAATAACCTTCTTAATTTTTGTTTTTTTTCTGTGGAGTCAAAAGACTAGAGGAAACAGAAGAAAAACCCATGTGGATAATGAAATTGACTAAGTTTCCAATCCATTTTCTACATACATTCTTAGCCTTTGAAAAAAGAAATAAAACTCAATTCTACTCTGAAAATTTTACACCCTCAAGTTTTGAAGCAGCTGCCATATCAAGAAACCACACCAACTTCCCATTGATAGGCCAAACCATCCTCGCGGGAGATTCTGGATATTCGGGGCCAATATTATCTAGTGCCAGGTGTGCAGCTTCAGCTTTGCTGACACCCGTGACAACAACAGCAACATTTGAAGCAGAATTTATCACAGGCAAAGTAAAAGTGATTCTCTCAGGTGGAGGCTTGGGCGAGTCGGTGATAAAAGTCACCCATAATTCTCTCTCTTGTAGCGCAATGTGATTAGGAAATAGAGATGCGATATTGCCATCAGGTCCCATTCCGAGGAGGACAAGGTCGAATTTCGGACAGTCGCAAACTTCAGAAACATTGATCACACGAGTCCTAACTAGCTGTCTGATGGCAAACTCGTAGTCCTCCGCTGCTTGTTCTGCTGTCACAGAGTCATTGATGGAATGCATGTGGCTGTGGACAATATGCACCTGACATGGTGGCCAAGTGAAAGTTCGAGAATCAGAACTTGGGAATTTTTTTAAAGAAGTCCAGGATGCTATATTTAGTAAAAGTGGAATTGCAACCATCTTATGTTGCATTATTCGATCAAACCGTGTCATTATCAAAAACTATGTGAAACTAAACGTCATATCCTCATTTTGGCTACCTTTAAAACTAATGATATCTCATTGGATCTACCCTTACACCAGCCTTCTTGTCTCACATAATTTCGCACCAAAGAATTAAGCTCTCTTTACCAAAGACAGAAAAACAATCAGAATTGCCTGAAGAGATCGGATTTATTCCCCAACATAGATACCGTTATAAACTGCAAAATATCATATGATTTTGGGGCAATGCCAGATCAAATTCGACACAAAAACAGAATCTCGTTAGGTGTTTGTTAGAGATTAAAAAGCCATGTTTATTGAAAATATGGTACTCAAAAAACATCTAGATTCCTAAGCAATATGTTCATAACTAACTGGTTATACAACTCCAAACATATTTCATCTGTCAAAGAAACTGACTTTATTGCGAAATTAATGAAATTCTGTCCGTATGCAGATGCATTCTTATCCAGAGTGAAGCCAACTGAAGAAACATGACATTTATGATGATAAGATATTTGTCTGGGCAATTGTGGGTGTGTTTTCTACTTGGCTCTATATAATTAGCTTGAGTTGTTGCCGCCCTGGTGTAGATGTGCTCAAAGGCACCGCCCTTAAGGGCGGCAAAGGGGCCATATAATTACTATCATGTATTCAATCAAATATTAATTATGGTGATAGGCAGGAGTTAAGACCATTCACTAAATGATCATTTAATCATTTACGATTCAAATAACTTGGCAAGTACAAAGATGCCAAAACGCTTAGCCAAACAAAAGTTCATGCATCACCGAATCTAGAAAACATAGTGGATAGACAACATCAGGAATGACCTTGGAAAAAAGACTATCCTTTGCAAGCTTATAATTGCTATCGATATGACTTTTGGCAACCACGCGCTCATCAGCCCAAAAAATATACCACTTTGCCCAATCCACAGTCTTGTTGTAAGGGGCTTCACATAGTTTTCTGCTAACAACAAAAAATCGAATCTAAAGCAATTATACTAAAGAATGTGTTAGAACCCACTTTTTCGAAAAGCTTTTAGCTCAAGAAACATGGACACACAAAAAATCTAGCCGAAGACCAGAAAATATAATCCAAAATGAATAATCAGGAAGAACATGTGGTCGGAATAATGGGCAAGAAAGAACAGAAACTAAGCACTCGAAACTCTATTTGTGAAATATAAGAGAATTGCGCACCAGGAGTATTAAACTTATGGCCTCATGGTTCTTAATAATAATTTAGAGAACATTTTTCCGAAAAGTAAGTTTTAAAGAAATGGGTTGACAATAGTTTTGTGGTTTAACGAAATGAAGCGATCAAGCTACGAGGGACGGAAAAGCACTTAAATACCCCATCAAGGTAATAAGTGAACCACCAGATAAAGCAATGGCAAAGGCTCCCCTCTCTTTTATAGAAGCCTCAGATAATTCTGCAATATACTCTGCCAAATTGTTGCTCAACTCAACAGCATTTTCATGAATTCTTAACTCTCTACCATTCTTGTTATCCACAGAAAAAGCCATGCTTCCTCACAAGGAATGTAAATGGCAATTCTACAATCACAAAACAGAGAAAAATAAAGGAATCACTTCCAGTTCAAATACTACAAAATAGAGAGAATCCTCAGCTAATTTGATCATAAGGAAAAAATTAAAATTTTGGCCCCACATAATCTGATAAGCAAATCAACAAACGTCAGTGGCATTAAATCAACTAATACAGTTGCACACCATTATGATCATACACATTCCAAAGTTGTTAAATTTAATTACAACAGTAAAGTGAAGTTTCAGTGATCATCAAAATAATCACACATTTACACTTTTGCAGCATTATATGCATAAATAATCACTACTCTGCATGTAAATCTCCGAACCCAGAATAATAAAGAAAAAAATATCACGAGGCGATAAAAAAAATAAAGTAATTACGAGGATCAGGAAGAAAAAAGATCAAAGCCCAAATCACTAAAATCGACAAAATAAGCAGAAAAAACAGCATTTTTGGTCAAACCCAGATGACATATTCTTCTGAACTCGTATATTCTTGCATGAACAAGCTTAGATTCTGAAGACCCACAAACTATAAAACAAGGAAAATTGAAATCTTAAGAAAATGAAAATATCACAAGAACATAACATAATATCTCAAACCAACCTAGAAGGAGAAGGAGAGGGAGAGACTCTTACAGAGAAGAAGAGAAAAGATGGGTGTCAGATAAGAAGAAAAATACAGACTTAGGTGGAAGAATAGGAGATGGGTATCAACTATCAACGCCTACGCCTTGTTTTATACATACATATCCATCTATACATACATAAGATATACCGTAGCCAAACACTAAATGGCATTTCTTGTCTTTTAAAATGATCATTGCAGAAAGATTGGGAAGTAAACGGATAAATCTTTTATATAATAATAATCATAAAATATAAAATGCAGAGATAAAAGGAATAATAAGAGAAACACTTTAGGAAAAATGCAAAGGAATAATTTTATGAAGGGATAACTCTGACAAGTTTTAAAGATTATTATTAATTTCTTTGTCCTAAATGCTTTCAATAATGGAACCAATTAAAGACATATATAAATTGTGGATTGCACGGCTTAAATTGCATATTTTAATGCAAGATGGTTTGCCTTTTATAGTGTTAACTTTAAGTTATCCTATTTAAGTTATCCTTACTCTTGTTTTGACTTTTGATGAAATCTTAAAGCATCAACATTAAACTTTCACTTTCACTTTATCTTTTCTTCTTTTACGCAAACACACAAAATGTATTTATGGTATGGCTACAACTCGATACCAAAATAAAATTTTAATCAACCAATTTAACAATATTTTGGGAGAGAAGATTGGACCTTTTTTTAATAAAAATTAAATTCAACCTTTTAAAGAATTTTTAGTTGAAAATTTAAATTAGTCATTAATATTTTCTTTTTCAAGTGATAACTGTTATTCCCTTCTAAATGATATCTGATTTTAAGATCAAAATATCATTTACAGCACATGTGGACAACAATTTTAAATGACTATTCATTATTATTTGGATTGATATATTCATTCTATTCCTCTCATTATTTGTGAAAAATTAGCTGTAATGTTTTTTACCCTATTCTACTATTGTTCTCAGAGGTTTGATGTTTTATAAATTTTAATTCTGGGAAGTGGATTTGTGACATTTAAATTCCTACCTAATCAAGAATCACACTTGAATTACTTTATATCAACTATCACAATGTTTGCACAAAAGATAATAGATATCACATGTCATTCATCATATTCCTCATTTTTTCCTAATGTGCAACGAACCCTCTGTGATATTTTAAATAGACATTTTACACCTTATGATTTGAAATTATATAATTTACCCTCTTGTGATTTTAAAATAGGCAGACTTTTCCATGTGATTTGAAAATAAACGGTTTACCACATATCGTCGTGAAAATTGACAGTTTACATCCACTAGTTTGTGAATATATGCAAAATACTCATAAGTATATGCTATGTTTTGTAAACAACAAGTGGTGTGTCAGCGTAAATGTCCAGCAAGTCAAACGTTGGTCCGATGAGCTTTATGAACCTAGCCCAATTAGCTAACTCATTACAACTATAAATATAACATTCTCTCTAGGGTTAAAAAAAAAACAATTCAATACACTCCATCTCATAGAAAAGCCGTCATCACACTAGCACTTGTGCTGGACTTGAAGATCTGGTCAGGTTGATTGGACTCGAGGGATCACATCATACAGATTGATTTTGATGTATACGGTAATCTCTTTTTGTGCATTTATTTATGATATTTGCATGTTTATATATGAATCAGACGCGATCGTCTGTCGCCGGGTCAGATCTGTTTACTGTTTTATTTTCGCTACGTTTGGATCTTTCGCCAGGGGACGAAAACCCAACAGTGGTATCAGAGCCAGGTTGCACATTAATTCATTTTTTCAATAATTAATATTTATTAGATCGTTTCCAATCGAAACTGATCGTGTTCTAATTTTCAAAAATTACGGAGTCCAGAAATATAGAAAATAGATTACCCAATATCGCTGGACTTGTTTCTTCAGCCCCATCACCGGAAAACTCCATCTATCACGGCGGCTGCTGGCAGGGTGGCGGCGGATACGGCTGAGAAATTGTTTGTAATACCTCGATATGACGTATACATGTGTGATATGATTATGGTGTATTATGATTAATTACAGTATGATGTGGACTAGGGTTCGGATTGAACCGAGCAGGAGTAAAGCCATGTATGAATGAAACCTAATTGGAAATTAACAAAATACATATGTATATGTGAGAAATCAAAAAAGGTGAATTCATAACATAAACATATGATATATGGATTTAACATGGAAATACATCACATAGTGGGATGTGTCCTTATTTTACCATGCATTTGAGGGGATTTGCATTTGAATTTGAATTGGAATGTGGTATGTATGTGAGTTGCATTTCATATGATTTTGAGTTAAGTTAGAAGAGCTTATATTAAAGGTAAAATCAGATTGTAATCACATACTACACCATAAACACCTAAAAATCTCTACAAAATCCTCTTCAAACCATTGCTTCCTCTTGCCATCTTTTCTTGGATTTGCACTTGGGAATCAAGATTGAAAGTTGGGAGAAGTGACTTCCTAATATCTTGGTAAGGTTTATGTGCTTTGTATCCTTGTTTATTGTAGTATAAGAGGAATTGAAGTTGAAGCATATAATTTGGTGATAGGTACTTTGATATGAGTTATAGTGTACACACTTGAATTCTATGATGATAGAAACATGTTTATATGATACTAGAGATTGCATGAAACATGTTTGAATGTGAATTTTCGAGTTGTAGGAGATACACCATGGAGATAAGCTCAAAATCGCCATGTTCTGAAATTACTGAACATCGGCGATCGATCGCGAGCCCTATAGCGATCGATCGCCGAGAACAGAGCAAAAATAAGACGGTGAAAACATATGGCGATTGATCGGTGAAAATCAGGCGATCGATCGCGATGAAACAGAACAGTTTGGCGATCGATCGGTGGAAATGGCGATCGATCGCCAGGGTTAAAATGTTGAAAAATGTGAGATGTTTGTAGAATTTGATTTTGAAGGCTATTGTAACATGATATATTATTCATATTGTTGTAGCATCATCACAGGGGACGGGGCAACGAGGCGGTTAGACATTGACGCCTAATTTATATCTTTTGTGTCTCATAACAGGTACGTGTTGACGTACGGGTATATGATATTATTGTGATGATGATGTGAGCATGATATCATATGATTAGTGGTATCATATGCATGTACATTCATGATATTTATATTGTTGAGATGGATGCCACGATAGATATGTTGCATATGCTTTGGCTGAGATCGTTGCCACGATAGATATGCCAATGTGGGGCATATGCTTTGGCTGGGATTGTTGCCACGATATGTATGCTACATATGCTTTGGCATGAGAGATATACGTCGGTTGGGTATATGCTCTGGGTGTTATAACATGTGAGGACAGTACTATGATATGTGCTGTTAATATGAAGATGTGAGGAGGTTCCACTGACATATTGAGCTGAGATAGGCATATCATATTGATCTGGTTATAACAGGATGAGGGATGAGACATGTCATGACATATTTGCATTTGATAATGCATGATACAGAACAATCACGGTTGATGTTTATAGTGCTTTATCGTTTATGTTTCTCATTGATATTGCACTGAGATAGTTATTTATCTATACTCATGTTGTGTGATTGTTTCTGTAGGGACTCATAGACTTGGGAGGACGGGATTGTGAGTCTTATTCCGCTGCGAGATGAACCACTACTTAGGAGTTATTGGTCTATGTTGTTTTGCTGTACATATGATGTATATTATTGACATGGTTTTTGTCAACATTGTAACAACCTACATAACTAAACTCTTAATCAGTGTATGATTTACATAATTCTTACTCACATATGTATAATGAACTGATACATAACGGATTAAGTAACGAGGACCCCACATTGTTCCCCACCGCGCGTCCGCACCGCCTGGACTGGAATCAAGACTCAAACCTTTGTGTCGATCTGCGCATAGAACTCAGGCAAACTTCTGCAAATGTTGCAGAGGATATCACGCTAGCACCATGAAGAATCGAACTCCAGCGAACCTCGTTCAAACCTTTGTGTCAAGCTTCTGTTTTGTTCAGACGAGCTCGTTTGGTGGCTGGAGATGTCGGTGCTGCAAGTGTTGCAACACCCTCTGCCATGAAGCCGTTGGTTCATATGGATACGGAGGCGCTGCACTCACAGTTGAAAGGTGAAGGCGGCGGCGAGCGGTTTGTGAGGCTAGGGCGGCGGCGCGCGGGCTGGACATTGTCTAGTAACCCTAATTTTCGAAACCTAGTTGCTTGATGTTGGGAGAGATGATGAATAGTCCAATTGCATTTTCACATATTTAAAAAAAAATTATTTTTTAAATCCGAAAATAAAGATATATTTTTTGGGTTGTAACTGCATTTTAAATTTTGGGTCCAAATGGTTTGGACCCAAAATTTAAAAGGGGAAAGGAAGTCCACTTTTGTGACACAAAATCTACTTTAGTCTTGGAAAAAAATTAGTGCATAAAAAGCTAAATTGGAAACAATTTTGTTGAAATAAGTCCAATTTTCAAATCAATTGGGTGTTTTATGATGACTCTTTTACCCCTCAATAGTTTGATATTGCATTATATCCTTTAAGCTTTTGTTTAAATTACAAAGAAGCCCATATATAATATTTAATTATCTTTTATATCCTTATATTTATAGAAAAGCAACATTTAACGTCGTCTTTTTACGAGTCCCCGATTTTCGCGATCCTTGGCAAAAAATGGTATCAGAGCCTAGGTTTATTCTGAAAATACTATGATAATATATTGAATATTATTTGTAACCTATACGGAGGAGACGATTCAAGATAATATGGATCCGAACGAATGTTCGTGCTGCAAATCATTCAGATGGTACTTCCAGAAATTGGAAGAACTAAATCAAGGATATCTGGCTGAAGCCAAACACTTCAACCAGAAATGGAAAGTTCTACAAGAAATTGGTGCTAGCCCTGCTAGCATATACCAGTATCAAGAACAAGAGAAAGTAGCAAGGAACATTTACAGGATGAACCTCAAGCTACAATTCGAGTTAACTGAGGCCCAGGAGAGAGATCATCCTGAGCATAACCACAATATTCCAGATCCCAACCATCCAACAGGATCCGGAATAGACGAATAGGATGGGAGAACCAACCTTTCGAGAAATCGAGCCAGATTCCTCTAAGATATCCCAAGATCTTAGAGAAATTCAGAAGACAGTGCAGCGCTATGGCTACCTTCAATACCATGTCCCTGCACAAATCCATCAGATTCAGAGTCAGATGGAGACCATGATCAAACATCAGGAGGAGATTCTTGAAAACCTTCGCGATGTTCAAATACGAGTTAAGGAATTGGAGTCAAGACCAAGTCCGTCTGGAAGAAGGAACGGAGGATGGTTACCACCGTCATCGTCCTATGGAACAGAACCCCTTTTACATCAAAAAGGGAAAGCATAGGAAGTCCGGAGGCCTTTGACAGAGACTGAAAAAATGATTGCAGTCCTACGAGGAGAACCATTGCATCCCACAAAGTGATGGAAAGAATCAACTTGGAAGATCTACGAGATCTTGCTGATTTATTTGCGGGATTAAATCTCGTAGAATTCAAGACAGGAGAGCTTGTACAAAGACCTCCACCACAAGAAAGTTTCGGGTCACACAATGCGCCCGAAGGTGATCAAAGTATGCCACACAGGGAAGATTTCACCTCAGCAACTTTGAATCCCCCAGTTGGAACAAGGAACCATTCTCGAAGGCCAGATATTCATCAGACGCCCTATAAGAAATCGCAGCTAGATCCAATCCATCCATGTGGACTTATGCTCAACATGGATATTTTGGATTTCAAAAACAGAGAAGTTCTTATTGTTGAATGGGCTTCAGCAATGAGAATAGCAGCAGGAACACTTGACTTAAGCAAAGAATGATTCATTTTTCTTCTAAAAATAAGTCTGGAAGGATCAGTCAAGATTTCCTGGGATCTAGGAGACCCAGGAACCACGGAAGAAGTTTTAGCCGGAGAGTCTCTGAAAGAGATCGTGGACAAGATGGCGAAATTCTTTAAAATCGGTTTCATTGGAGTAAGCTACGTCGAAGGAATGGAGGGAGAGAAGGCTAAAAAATATAGACAAGCTCTAATTATCCTAGAACTACATGACATCTGCTATGTAGACGAGTACGTCAAACTCTTTACAGAGTATCGATGGAAGGCAAAGATAGCGGAAAAGGATGCAGCAGAGCTGTTCTTTGCCAAAATTCCGAGCCCATGGAGAGAAATGCTTATCCAGGAGTATACACCGCATGCAATCGAGACGGTGTCCAGGAGAATGTCATTTTTTTCAAGTTAAGCTGGCGGAGTGGTGCTACCAAGCAAAGCTCCAAAAGAATTTCAAGAAGCTCAGAGGAATCAACAAATAGCTCATCTTTGTTGTACATGGAATGATATCCCTACAATCATTGGAAACTACCCACAAAGGCGAAAGATGAAAAAGCACAGAAGTCATCCTTATGCCCGAGGAGATAGTTCAAGAAGAAGTAGGTCTTCATGGAGACCTAGAAAGTTCTGGTCAAAACAGAAAGCCCGAAGCTATAGATCGGGGAAAAGATCAGGACCAACAAGGAGTAGTCGACAGGTTCTAATCAAGCTAGTTCTAACAGAACACCAACAAAGAGAACTTTCAGACGCACACCTACTCGTGCAAATGAGAGTTTCAGAGATTGTAACTGCTGGACATGCGGAGCAAGAGGACATATCTCGACAGATTGTCCAGAAAACCAAAGCCGGGAGTAAGACAGTTCGAGCATACCAAGGAATTTGAGGATGCTGTCTATTTTAAGGATTTGGTACATGTGTATCAATTTGAGGATATTCCCTCAGATGAAAGCATATACAAAGAAGAGATCTATTCTGATGGAGGTGAATCCAACTCAGGAGTGAAGGAGAATTCCTTAAACACGTGATC
Organism: Haberlea rhodopensis; assembly: GCA_907163345.1. Taxonomy (NCBI): domain Eukaryota; kingdom Viridiplantae; phylum Streptophyta; class Magnoliopsida; order Lamiales; family Gesneriaceae; genus Haberlea; species Haberlea rhodopensis. The sequence goes on from CAJQUN010000001.1 coordinate 31,070,392, forward strand.
AGAGAAGAGCCATCGGGGTTTTTCTCTCATACAACTGTTTCTCATAAAACCCTTATGAGGATCATGAAAGAAGAGCCAAAGCTTCAGATGCACGATGGATTTATAATTGGAGCAATGGAAAAGGCCATGGATATGATTGGTCTTCGAAGCAGGAAGCATCAGATTATCCATAGGGTAACAACGGGTGAATTTGCGATCCCAATGGAATTCACGGGAAACCAAATTGAGATGCAGTCAATCCCCTACAGAGAAATCCAGGAGATTAAGACCAAGGTCAAAAGAGAAGTTGCTAACACGCTCTCATGGATTCATATTGGAGCCATAGAGTAATCATCAATGCGACTTTCAAGAAAGGAATAGATTCGCCACTCAACTTGGCAATCTTCGACAAGAGAATCCCGAACCTAAAAGATTCTTGTTTGGGAGCAGTGGCAGGAAATCTGTATGCAAGAAAAAAGGCCTTCAACATCTATCCGAGGATAGCATACCATTTAGGAGATCAAGACTTCAACAAAGTTCTCACTCTTCATCAAGATTTCAAAAGAGAAGATTTGATGCAAGAAGGGAACAGGCCTTACTCGATCACCTATACGGTACATACGCACTCTCGAATACTCATCATTCCGAGGTATTCTTGAGAAAGGAATTCATCGAAGTCCCCAGAATCTTCGAAGACTTCGCCAAAGCAGTATTGACGGACATCATTGATACTCCGACAATAGGAGAAATCGACATGAGGATACATTATCAACCTGTTCTGAACATAAGCAGGAGATGATCGAGCCAATGAGGATGTCTTTCCAACAGGATAGGTTAATTAGCAACTATCCGAGGGAAAAAACAGAAGGCAGTCTCAAGCAGAATTTAGAAAATCCCTGATGTATTTAAAACAACAGGAAAATTGAAATGCCCAGAAGGTTGGAGAGAATTGCAGATAATTTTTGACATCACCGAGAAGAACAATATCTTCTCCTACGATGTCCTATATTATTTGCAGCAACCTACAGTTGGCAAATTTCAAGGAAACCTTCAGATTGGTGAAATTGATCTCACAATTGAAGGAATTGCCGGAAGGACCCCAGAACAACTTATTCTAGGGATTGAATTTCTTGAGGAACATAAACCTTGGGAAAGATTGCAAAATGGAATGGAATTCACGATCGACGGAAAGAGATACCGAATTCGATGACCACCAGTCCATTCTCAATATACATCTCCTTTGGGATGTTATATGAGAAGTAACGTGTAACGACCCAAAACTTTTACATGATTTATATGATCATGCATAAACATCATGACTCATCTAGAAGCATTTGATATGCATAAATGTTGGGTCTATTGTGAATATATTGTTTTGGATTCTATTGAATGCATGACTTGAGTGATAAGTATGATAATAATTGAAATCTAATGAGTCGTTTCATTATATCGAGAATATGGATAAAATTATGAATATACATTGTTGAGGGACTTAAGTGTAAGATGATAGAGATTTGAAGGACTAAAGTGCAATAGTTAATATACTTAATAGTTATCTAGTGCCTTAGGAAGGAAAAATATCAGGATTATCTTTCATTTTCGTTTCTCCCTCTGCTCATCATTGTACATATAAGTGTATAGGTTTTTGGTATGGGTAATGCGAGATACAACATCAGTCCATTTTTGTGGCATATATGCCATGTACATATTGTTATGGAAAAATTTTAACTTTACATGTTATAAAGTGAAATTTCCGCTGCAACGAATTAAATATGGTACTATATTAATGCTATAGTTACAGTCATGTGTATCTATATAAGTAATGTGACGCCCTTACAGGATAATGTTAGGCGACATGCCTCATGTATTTACACGTGTATAAAAGAGATATGCGTGTCATGTGTAATGAAAAGGTAGGGGTGTCACATACCGGGCAGAATATTTTGCAGCCTACATTGACTCGGGAGCTGGAATATGCACTGCCAGGCAAGAAATCTTCCCCAAAGACGTTTGTGAGAAATTACCAGCCATTGCCGGAAGAGACTTTTCCAAACGGATTCTTATTCTTAATGAAGGAGTCCGGGGAGCGGAAATAATTATCGGAGGAGCAGGCGTTACCCCATTGTACAAAGTCAAAACTCCACCTATTTATTTCCATGACACTGGTGCAGATATGCTGTTAGGAAACAATTTCCTACAGACATTCAAGACATTCACTCAAGAGAATGAAACGAAAAGACTTATTTTCACAACTATGTGTGATCATAAGATTATGGTACAGCGATTACGGGAGGCGTTTCACAGAAAATTCCCCATTAGTTTTCGCAACAAGCGTGGTGATGAAGGAAAACTTCGACACCCAAAGATGAAAGATCAACAGAAATTTGGAGAGGCAATTCTTAAGTTCCGACAACAAGGTTCTGGTGAAAAGGATTCTCAAACTTTTGACTGGGTAAATATCATGTCTTTCAGAGAACAGGATGAGGAAAGGGTGACTCCAGAAACACTGTTGCTACTGAAAAATGCATTACGAGAAGAAGTCCCACAACGTGAAATTACCCTCGAAGAGCGTATTACTCTAGAGGATATAAAAAGGAAGATTCGTAGGAACTACAACGAGGATCCACTAGCATGGTGAAACAAAAATGAGCTCAGAGCTACTTTGAAGGTGAAAACTGGAAAAGAAAATGAGTTTGTTAGGTACAAGCCGATCCCCATGAACCAGGAAGATCGGAAGGATATGCATATCATACTTAAGGAACATCTTGACCTTAAATTAATCTCAGCAGGTATTTCTCCATACAGCAGCCCAGGATTTCTTGTTCGGAATCATGGAGAAATTAAACTAGGAAAACCGAGATTGGTGATCAACTATAAAAGGGATCAACGAAATCTTGGATTTCGATGGATATTTTATGCCAAGCAGAGAACATTTGGTAAATAGCATCAAGAATGCCAAAGTGTTTTCTAAGTTCGATTGCAAGTCTGGGTTCTACCAGATTAAAATGGAGGAAGCAAGCAGAAAATTCACAGCCTTCTCCACAACCACAAGTACAATATATCTGGAATGTTATGCCCATGGAATTAGCAAATGCTCCCCAGATATATCAGAGAAAGATGGACAATCTTCTAAATGATTACTTCAGCTTCATGTTCGTGTATATTGGCGACATTCTTATAGCGTCAAAAAACCTGAAAGAACATCTTAAACATTTGAAAATCTTTTCAGATGTTTGTTACAAGGAAGGATTAGTGCTTTCCGAAAAGAAAGCAGTGATTGCTACAAGACAAATCGAGTTCTTTGGAGTCGAGATCGACGAATCTGGAATTATCCTGCAAAATCATATTGTCGAAAAAGTACAAGGATATCCGGATGACCTCAAGGATTTAAAACAACTTCAGAGTTTTTTAGGAGCTGTTAATTTTGCTGGGATGTTTATCAACAATCTAGCAAACCACAGGAAGGTGTTCAGTCCACTACTCAAGAAAGATGTTAAGTTTGAGTGGAATGAAGATCACAGACAAGCTGTCAAACAGCTTAAAGAGGTTTGCAGGCAACTACCAAAGCTCGCAATACCAAACGATGAGGATGAACTGGTATTATACACAGATGCCAGTGATCATTGGTGGGCTGCAGTTCTCATGAAAGTCACACCAAAAGGAGAAGTACCATGCAGATATTGCAGTGGACTATTTGATAACAACGAAGTTATCAGATGGCACATCAACGAGAAGGAGTTCTTTGCTGTTCGAAAGGCTTTTAAGAAATGGCCACTTTTTCTACTTGCAAAGAAATTTATCTTGAAAATAGATAATACAAGTGCCAAGGCCTTTTTAAAAAATAAAATTGAATCAAAACAAGAAAATGCTAGACTTTTAAGGTGGCAAGCTGAATGCAAATTTCTTGACGAGAGATGGAAGCGAGTGAAGCTAATTCCATCATAACGAGATCAAAGCACCTCCGAGAGAATCTGGAGGAGCTAGACAAGAAGATCAACGGCCTGGTAATCAATTCCCCGGTTGCGGGTCAAGTACAGGAACTGGATCTCATGAAGGTCCAACAGGCTATGAAGGCTACCATGCAGGCTCACACCTGTTTATGGGGCAGTCTTTATATTCCCCTCCGAGGGTGAAGCTAAAGTCGTGTTTCAGAGAGCCGGGCTCATCAACCGGTGTGGAGGATTCAAGTACCGCCACTACAAATCCTAGTATTGATCCTTTCGGGGAAGATACGGAAGGAAAAATTGATTACAAGGTATCTAGGATATCTGAAGAATCAAGCCAACCCAGCACCTCGGGGGTTAAAGAGGAAGAGATTAATCTTAGGCCATCGGCAGGCAAATCTAAGGTTAATACTAACGAGAATATTGTTTCCCCAACTTCCCCTTTGCAGGAATATTAAAGATCATGGGAGAAACTTTGTACAAAAGTGGGTATAATTCCTGGAAAAATTACAGCAGACTGGTCAGGAAAATACCCGAGAGTGTGGATGCATCCTGGTGTCAAACCAGAAAGTGTTCGTGAGTGGTTTGATTTTGGCTGCCTAGCCTCAGTCTTTACCACAGAACCAAGTTTTTCGGAAATCACAAAATTACCGGACCGGATCTATGAAGGAGTGTATGACTCATGGCAGAATAATCATACACTTGGACGAGGAGATGTTCTGGAGCTGAAATTCATAACTGCCCCAGAAATCACAGGAAAAGGCCTTCACCCTAGTTTTCATTTTGTAAAACTACAAAGGCCTAACTGGAAGGCGATGGATCAAATAAAACCACAGCCTGAAGGAACAACACTAGTGTCCCCGCTCACAGAGGACGACATCACTACCAGGAGAGCATGGGGATTATGGGTATGTCTCACTGAGATGGACAAAGTCAAGTATCCATTCAAAATTCCAAAAAACAGCGAACGGATCATTCATGGTTAACGCAATGACAAGACATACTACAAAATATGCCGAGGAAATATTTGAAAAGAAAAGGCAAATATCGTGGGACAACAAGATACCGACGACCAAAGACACCTGCCGGAAGTTCTGCAACATGGCTCATGTTGGAAGATGACAAGACCACATCTGCCCAAGTTGCCCGGAGCAGAAAGAACCACTGTTCGGGAAAGGATTCCCTGTCAAGAGGGACCAGAAAAAAGACGACAAAACAGGACCAGGCAAACGTGGAAGATTCCCACGAGGACTACAAAGCCAAATTTTTAGGGACGCGGGGAGACAAGAGTCATGTGACTCTGACGAGGACCACTACCATTTGCAAAAGAAAACAAAATGGTAGGACAGCCTCTTCGGCCGAAAGTCGAAGGGACCACAAGATACCAAACAAGAGAGAAGACGCATGCATTGACGTTTGATTATCAACAAGAATTGAAGTCCTGATTTCACATCCACCTCCAGACTTCTATAAATACCAAGGCATTCAGGAAGCTAAGGACATCGAAAATTCTCCATAGTTTTCTGAGAAAAAAAATTAGAGTCTCCAAGCATTGTAATATTTCAACTTTCGTAGCTTGGTAATCTTTTTTCTTTTCTCTCTTTTGTAATTGTTTCTATTATTGTTCTGTTTGTTTATAGTTTATGTGTTCTTGAGTCAAGCCTCATCTATATGTTATAAGTATTCCAGAATAAAAATAAGGATGTTGCTCAGCTATCTCCCAGATTTCTTTAAATCTTTTTTTATATCTTGATTATACCTTACGCCCTAAGGTAGGAAACGAATTTGGATTGTGCTATGCGGTTTCTGAAGGAGTCGGATAACTGGCAGACTAACCTCGCCCGTGAGCTGAGGTTGGATGGTGATGAGTCATTCGTAAAACAGCCTGGAGGCAGTAAGTTTTCGACTGGTGGCGTTGCGACCCACCTCACCCGGTGCCGTTATGGTCAAAATGGTATATTTCAGTTTAGAATTTTATTGTAATACGGAAGCATAATGGGCCTTTTATTTATTTTTTAACATTATCTTCAAATCGGGTTTTGAATTATAATTAGACGAATGCTATATAAACTGTGAGTCCTTTGCAAAAGTATGCTCTTGGGATTCATCCCAAGATGACAGAAACTGAAGGATCTCATGTTCATATAATGTTTCTGTTTGGTAAATATTAGGATGAAAACGATGATGAATAGTATATAGTGGCATATTTTGTTATGTAAACATTTTTTAGGGGTTAAGAATGCAATTTTATTAAAGATTGGTTGGACCGCGTGGACCACTTGGACCACATGGGGTTATTATTGTCATTTCAACCAAGAATGGACTTAGATCAACTAATATTTTTTCGCTGGACTAGGATAGATTATGTTTCATGAAAGTGTACCGGCCCGTAATTTTCCCAATTTAAAATGCAGTTACAATCCAAAAATATATCTTTATTTTCAAATTTAAAAAAGTTGAAAATTTAATTAATTGAAAATTAAGTGAAAATTTCATTTAATTTGTTGATTATATTTTCTACTAATTTTTGATTTGAAGGTAAAATAGTGATTTTTACCAATTAATTGAACATTTGAAATCAAATGAAAATGTTTAATTTAGTTTGTTAATTTTATTTTCGATTAATATGATGATTAAAAGGTAAAATAGTGATTTTGCCAATTAATTAAAAATTAATTAATTAGAAATTAAATAAATTTGTTTTATTTAATTTGTTAATTTTATTTCAATTAATTATACGACTAGTGGGGAAACGATAGAATAAATTAATTATTTTTATCTAATTACATGTGACGTGATTAGTACAATTACATATAATGTAATTGTTTAGTTTAGTGTTTAATTATATATGATGTGATTGCATGATGGATGATTATGGGCCTTGACCAATGTGTTTAGGTGAATGTATAGGTTTTTACTGTTTCATTATAATTGTGATTTTTGGTTATCGGGCATGCAAGCCTGCTCTCTCTATTTTCTGATGTACGCCACCCCAGATTTGTATCCTTATTCTCTTGTTTGCATTAAATGTAAAATTATTAGAATTAGTGGAAGATCGAAACTGAATATGGAGCACCAAGAGTCAAGACTTGTATTATGGAAGCAAAAATGTAACAGGATTGCATTGCATACCTACATCACCTTAGACAGACATGTAATCCACGTATGGGCTCACGTGGATCTATTAGGAAAAGGTCGTAACCATCCATATTTATTTTTATTATGCATGTGATGTATGATAAAAGTTTGTTTGTATTTTTATTAGTACAATTGACGTTGCATGAATAAAACATAGTTGCGTGAATCTAGCAAACATACAAACGAGTATTTGATGAGATTTAAAATAAATTAAAACCCTCTTTTGAATATGATTCAAATTTTATTTTAATATCAAACTGATAAAGGGAGCTCAAAAGGGTTTGTCGCTTCCTAGTCAACAGTTAAGCCATGAGACCCTACTTGTGTCATATTGTCTTACTCACCCAAGTGGGGCATCTGGCATGGAAAAATTGTGTGTTTAACTGCCACTTAATTAAGGGTGCGGTTATGTTAACCTTTTAGATTACTCACCCACGTGGGGTCTTTTGGGCGTGACATTTCCATCCGTGGGATGGGTTAGTTTGTACGTGAGAAGGCATAATTGTCTTGCCCACGTAGGGTTATGCCAATTGCGAGACAAATATCTTGGAGGTTGCATTATGATACAATTGTGATCTACCTTTAGTATCATGAAGTGGCGGGCCCACGTCCGGGGTTTTCATGAGCTAGTTGGACTCCAAGCCCATTAAGAAAATATGATTTCCCGTTCATTTGTCATGAGGGTGATGAATTCGAAAAACATTAGTGGGAACATTCAATAACTAAAGTCCATAGTATTTTAATTAATTAATAATCAAACGATTTGCTTATCTTTTCTGTTTATTCCCAATATTGTGATTGGCGTGAATTCGTTTACATCAAGTCTCGATACAAACAAATTAACCAGACCAGATTATTTTGATTGACTACGTAATTTAAAATAGTGATTGTGTCTAAAAGGTTCTATATATCCTTGTTGGGAAGCCTCTTGTTGAAGTGCCTTCCGGATCGAAGCCTCTTGTTGAAGTGCCTTCCGGATCGTCTGATGAAGAGATCACCTCCTTGAGAAGTGATGATATGATGATCTCGAGACAAGGTGTTATACGATAACATCAATGACGAATGAGTTTCAACATAGATATGAGGAATTTGTTCACATCGCTGATATTTTTCAACATCTACAAATGTTGTTAGGTGAACGAAAGCGAATACTAATTCTCGCGACTTGAGAAGAGGTATTTTCATTTCACCTCCAAGATGGGGCGTCGGTCCATGAGCATGGTGAATAAATAATCTCTTGTTGATAAAATAGAAAATTTTTATATGACGGTACCTCATCAAATGGCTGTAGATTTGATCTTATAGTCAAAACGTTGGAAACTCATGAATCCTTGATTCAAAAGGAGAAACTTATTCTTCTTTTTGAACATTTACCAATGGTAGGAAGGATTCAAGGATACAGAAGAGTGAGGGAAATGGTTCCCGATCTCAAAAAGAAAAAAATGGATATAGTAGTAACTAAAAAGGAGAATCAACTATATTTCACTGCTGGTCACTGACACAAAATTGCAAGGAATACATAGACTAGAAGCGTTCTAGAAATGATATGTTTTATATTAAAATTAATATTTCTATTGGTTCTACTTCTATATGATGCCAGTTGTGCTCACATCTTTGCAAAGAGTTGCATATGATGAGAAGAAATAAAGAGCTCTAGGAAGGTGATACCTACCTGAGGCTAAGCATTGTAGCAATAGTTGTTGCAAAGGTTGTTTAAAACATTTATTTAGTATAAAATATTGAACTGGTTAGGATCTGGTTTGAGCAATTGTTTATTTGTTATAGATTTAATCATAAACATTGTTCCTATTTTGATAGAGAATGATATTCTTTTAAATTTGCGAATATGATTTGCAGTATTTTTAAGAATGCGTGTTTGATTGAATTTGGTGAACTTATGAACGAGTAGTATGATTATGTTCAAAGAATATAAAAGGAATGATAACTTAAATCCCACATATCTTTAGCATGTGCTGTCCATTGAATTTTATTCATATGGACATATGTGGAGCACTAAATGTTAGTGCAAGAGGATGTTGAGTTATCTTAAAGAGAATGTGATTTTGTCTGAGTAAGTCTCTAAAGTTACATATTTGTTGAACATAATTCATACCAATACAGTGACCAAAATTCCATATACGATATGGACTGTAAAATAATCCAAATATAGATTTGAGACTGTTTTGCTTATATAAAGCAGCCAGTTGGAGATGAGTTGAATAGTTGATCCATCTTATGTTATTTTGTGAAAATTTATATTATCTATTGGAGACAAAGTGTTTGTTTCGCAAGTGCAGTCTTTCTAGAGAAAATATTTCTATTAAAAAGAAATAACAATATAATATAACTTGAAATGGTTCAAGAACCACAACCACTAGAAAAGTGAAAACGGTTAAATTTTGGGTCCAAATTGTTTGGAATCCATAATTTTTTTTGGGTAGATGTTTTGTCCGGATATTATTTTCTGAAGCAATAAATCATAAACTTAATTAATTAAAAATATGATTTGTAATTTAGTAAGTGTGAAATAGAGATTTTACAATTAGTTAAAAATTTAATTAATTGAAAATTGAATGAAAATGTTTCATTTTTTTGTTAATTTTATTTTTAGCTAATTTATGGTTTGAGGTAAAATAGTGATTTTACCAAGTTACAAATTTAATTAATTGCAAATAAATGAAAGTGTTTCATTTACTTTGCTAATTTTATTTTCGGTTATCATTATGATTAAAATGTAAAATAGTGATTTTACCATGTATAATGAAAATTTTAATTAATTAGAAATTAAATGAAAATATTTCATTTTATTTTTTATTTTATTTTGATTAATATGATGGTTAAAAGGTAAAATAGTGATTTTACCAATTAATTGAAAAATAATTAATTAAAAACATATAACGAGTTGAGTTTCATAATTTACCCAAACAAGAAGATTGTGTTTTGAAACATCAAGATTAGTGTAGCACATATCATCGAATAAGAATTATCCGGTTCAAGAAAAAAAAAACTTCTTTGAACACATTGGAGAGGGGTCTAACATTCGAACAGAAATTTTGGCAATTCTTCGAGGCTTAGAGATTGCTTTGTCCCACAATTACTTCCCTTTGTGGTTGAAAACGGATTCAAAGGTTGCTATCTGTATTATTATATTTGGAATAGCTAATTAGAGGTGATGTCACACTGTCTTTAGAACCCTTTATATTTTGCACAATCATTCTCGAATTACTCATATACATCGTGAAGGAAATGTCATAGCAGATGCGTTGGCTAATAGAGGTCTGCTTACTCAAGGATTCCATCTTGGTTGATTAAGGTATGTTTGATAATAACCTCAAAGGCATTTGTAGAGTTGATCGCTCTGGTTTACTTTATATTCGAAATATGAGAAAATTCTTGTAATTGGTTTTGTAATGCTTTCCTAGTTTTTCACATTTCATGTGTTGTTGATGTGGTAAATTAAAATCAAACATACTATATCTTTTATTATTGATTAAGATATTTCATGAACTATATAAGTATAAATATTATTAGAAAAATCACGTATCACTTGTCGTATAACTGTGATTTAGATGATATGGTGCAAGACATTGATCAAAATGATATAATTGATTCAGAGAGAACTGTTTGATAAAATCAAAAAAATCTACCTATTTGTCATATAAAATTCTTATTCATTTTGATTGATGGGACATGTAATATGTTGGGATACCAACTTAGCAATGTATTCTTTTGAGATTTAACTTAAAGAAGTGTATAAATTCAGAAGTTTCAAGGGGTGCAAGCAAAGTGTTTGGTCCCAAATGCTTTTTGAAATCATTTTGTTGAAATGAAGTTCCCAATCTGTGGTCCTATTCTTATTTTGTTGTTACATGCAACCGTTTTCTCAATTCACATGCCAACAGACTTTATTGTTTGGCTGGCAATTTTATACAAGATCGTAGCATAGACAGCGACTCGATAAGACATCACCTAAGTAGGGGATGAAAATTTCAAAATTAAAAAGCACTTAAGGCGGTGAAAAAATGTCTACTTCAATTCTAATTATATAGTTTCAAATATTAAGTTGATATTTTACTTATTTTTATAAAGTCATCTGAATGTTTGAAATATATCTCCAACTTAAAAAAAATTATTGTTATTTCGGTAGCATGGTAATAAACTAACAAAGATTCCATGATATCATCGCTAATTTACTGCTTCATTTGATCTAATGTCTTTTGTTTAGATGCGTACCCTAAAACTTAAAGTCCAAGAAAATAATAATGATCACCACAACATAATTTATGGACCACATATCAATGGACTCGAAAAGTATTAAGCTTTAGCGACAAAGTTGTAGTGTTGTACCATTGACCCACCTTCATTCAATGAGACCAGTAAACCATAAATCTGCAAATGCTACGTCAAATTTAGATAATTACAATCGTAAAATAGTTCGAACTTCGAAGGGTATCGGAGAGGTTTGAATAGTATGTTGTTCTTGTGCAGCTTGAATTTCTTGAAATGACATTTCTTCATAGCACCTGCAGTAAAATGGTTATGAGATGTGAAGACAATTGTTGGAGTTTAAAGAGTGTTAATTAAGGACGGAATGAACATTATGAAAACTCGTACATCTTGTGGTATGCTAATGGCTGAGCAAGATTCATTAGAGTCGGACTTGAAGTAACCCTTTGATATACAATTGGAGGAAGGGGGACCTGAATAGCATGCATATAATCCCCGACGTGGCCACTCCTCAGTGCTCGAAATAATAAGGAATACAAGAATAAACAAGCAAGAGTGTATAAGTTCTCGAAAATATGCTAAAGAACAATAGAGAGAACCTGGTGTATTTAGAGAGTGTTTTTGGAACAGACTGAATGTCCTGCTTTTGTATAGGTTTGATTATTGGAGTAAGCTAGCATAATCATGGGACGGCGTTCATCTCCAAAAGCTTCATGGGCATAAGTGATGAGTTTAAAATATGAGTTCGAAGTGTTTACCCATCAAAATTGGTACGTATCTTGTTTGTCAAGACGTTTTCCAACAAGGTCAAGGACGGATCTTCTAAGGGGCTGACCTGGGCTATAGCCCGGGTCAGCCCAAAACTAATTTTTTTTAAAAAAAAAATTTACCTATATATATGACATTATATTATATTTAGCCCTGACCCAATTTCAGTAGCCTATTTGTTCAGCCTAAGAAATCGGTTTAAGTCATCTTAAACTATTAACCTCAGACAAATTAAACCTTGCGACCTTGCCTCTGAAATTGACGGAAGAACTGATTCTCTCACCTGTCAAGACTCGGGATTGTGCTTCTTTTGGGCCATTTTTATTTCCCATTATTTCCTCTTCGAGCTGCTCCGGTGAGCCTATTTAATCTCTGTTTTTAATAGCTTTTCTGCATTTGCCATTTTTTTACGCCTTTGCCATCAGTACATGGGTTTACACATAATATAATGATTTGGACATTTCGGTATTTTGGTTGTTTGTGAAAGATTTGAAGATATTCTTGATTTTTATGTACTGTAGTGTAAATGTGTAGTGGTCAATGGTATATATTTGGATGATGAAGAATAGAAGATATTATTGTTTTTGTATTGGTAAATTTGTAAATGACTTTTTTGTACTGTAAACCATTTTTATATAAAGAAATTGTGTGGTTTTTATAAATAATCTTCTTGTAAATAATCTATTGTAATTAAGCATATTTCTACATGTTATAGTCTACTGTAAATAATAAATATATTGGTTTAGATCTTAATCTTAACAGGTTATAATGGAAACTCAAGGAGTAAACGGTGGAAAAACTATTTTTTCATTCTTTAAACCACAAGAATGTACATCAACGAATGAGCATCATACTTCTATCAATAACGATGGCTATGATCCTAATGAACAACCACCTTCAAAATCTCAAAGAGTTGAAACTGATGTTTGGTCATCTTGAAGCAGATCCTGGTTTACGTACTCCGATATGGCAACATCATGTTAATCAAAGGGATGAAATAAGACGAGGCTACATCAGCATGGGGGGCCACATCGACCTATACTGGCTGAATACCCACGAACAAAATTTGGAGAACAATATCGCCGATTTCAAAGCTCTTGGTTTAATAGATTCTCTTGGTTAGAGTATTCATCTACGAAAGATGCAGTTTATTGTTTTCCATGCTTTCTCTTTGAGAAGTCGATTGATTGTAATCGTGCATTTAGTTCTACTGGATTTCGTAGTTGGAAAAGAGTTAATGATGGGCATAGATGTGCATTTGTGGCACATGTGGGAGGTCCCAATTCAGCGCATAATGATGCCGTGACTTCTATGAATTCTCTTATCAATGTATCTCGACATATTGACAAAGTGATGCATGCACAAACATCAGAAGAAATTTTAAAAAAAAATAGATTGCGGCTTATGGTGACAATAGAAAGCATTCGTTGGCTTAGCTTGCAAGGATGTGCATTAAGAGGACATGATGAATCTGCATCTTCAAAAAATCGAGGTAATCTTATTGAGTTGATAAAACTTTTAGGAGTAATGAATGTTAGCATTGATGAGGTAGTTCTAGAAAACGCTCCACAAAATGCTATGTGTATAACACCAGATATCCAGAAAGATGTATTGAGCATTTATGCTAAAAGAGTAAGAATGAAAATTTATAAGGAAATTGGTGGTGCAAAATTTTGTATTCTAGTTGATGAAGCCAAAAATATATCTAATAAAGAGCAAATGGCTATTGTATTGAGATTTGTCGATCTTGATGGCTTCTTAAGAGAACTGTGATATCCCCGAAATGATTAATTGCAACTGGGCATTAATTGTGTTTATATGATTAATTATGATGGTAATTAATTGATTATGTGCTGGATTTACTTATGTGTGGAAATGCATGGTCACATGGAAAGGATGACCCGGGGGTGCATTTCAGGGTGCATGTTGTGCATGTTGGAAAAATTGTTATTAGCATGATTTATTTGCCATGGTTAGCAATTAATTGGAAATCATGAGTTTAATTGATATTTGGTGCATTTTGGATTAATGCTTTTAAAAATATCATGTTGGGGTGTTTTATACACCATGAGTTGTGGAATGCATTTTAAATTAACCCAACCCACTTTATTACCCCAAACCCCCACCATACATTTCACTCTCACTTTTCAACTTTCCCAAATAACACCACCCAAACCCTTCTTTTCTCTCATTTTCGTTCTTGAACTTAAGGGTGGAGAGAAATCCTTGCAAAAAGTGGATTTGTGGAGTTTATTGCGAGATTTGAGATCCCCAAGAGGTATGGATACCTCATTGTTGATTTTGTAAGGTTTTGTTTAAGTTTGGTATGTTTTTGAAGGGTTTTAAAATGGGTTTGTATGAGTTGGTGTTATTTTTGGGTGAGTGTTAGATTTATGGTTATATGATGTTGTTTATTGAAGATTTGTAGTGATTTGGTATGGTGGATGTTTGATTATTTGAGGTTGTTTGAGTTTGGGAAGGAGAAGGGTGAATAGTGCCCGAAATCGCATGTGCAAGACTTGGCGATCGATCGGCGCCTCCAGCGATCGATCGCGAGCTGCAAGGGCTGGAGGCAGTGGCCTTCAGCGATCGATCGCGAGTTTGGCGCGATCGATCGGCGAGGTCGCGATCGATCGGCGCAAACTCAGCGATCGATCGCGGATTGTAAATTTTTGTTGCTCGAGGCAGTGTGGTCTCGCGATCGATCGGGGCTGTATGGCGATCGATCGCGAGACACCAAAAATGGTGTTTTTGGATTTTATTGTAGGATTTTTGGTATCGGACTATTATTGGGTTCTAATATTGATTTGTGTGAATGTGTAGAACCATCCCAGGTGGCAACACAGCCAAGGCATTGAAGTCCTACCATATCCTACATTTTGGAAAGGTACGTAGAGGACGTACGGGCACCCAACGGTACATGTATCTAATATACTCATTGTTTATGCATTGTGGATGCGAGTATATATGTGATTATGCATTGTGGATGCAAATACATGTTGAATTATGCATGATGATTGTAGATGCATATGATTATTGGTGCACATCCCATGAGTCGTGGTCATCCCTTGATGATTTTAATGCTTGCCGCTATTTGTTTTGGTTCCGCTAAATGTGAAGCGAGGGGTGGGAGCGTCGCATGTCACATTTGAGCGTGGTTATCATATAGGGCGAGGAAAGGATATTTGCCGCTCAATGTGAGGCGAGGGGTGGGAGTACCGCTTGTCCATTGAAGCGAGGTTATTCTATGCCGCCTATATGTAAATAAGCGAGGGGCATTAAAATACATTGTGATGGGGAATGGTGACCGGTATTTGATATTGATGAGATGGTATTGTGTCATGACATGTCTAGACCATTAAAAATAATCTATTGATTATACTCATGAGTTATGGTACAGGGACAACCAAACTGGAAGCGTTTGAAATGCATGGGAAAACAGTAAGTGTTTTAATTGTGTTTTATGCATTTACGCTTTATATTCATATTGTGTTGAATATGAATGATATTATTGCTCATATTTGGGGGTTGTCCTTGTAGGTACACTTTTGGCATGATAGAAGGGCTAAGCGGGTTGAGGTGGTGAGCTTGTGGAGAATTCTTTTGAAGCAGGAAGGACAGGATTAATTCTTTTGTATAGTGTCTACTCTAGGAGTAGTGTAAAACTATAGTTGGTAACATTCTTTTGATGGGGAATGTAATTAATCCATTGATAGTCCTCATTTTGGCATGTAATTCTTAAAGCTCATAGACTCAACACGATTAATTCACTCTGATCATTTATATTAGCTCTATTTATGCCTTTGATCCGCACTTAAGGATTAGGGTCCTTACAAGAACGCTTCTTCGAAATTGTTAAATTTGCTAATACCACTTCTGTGACACTCAAGAACGGAATATCTAGCGTTCTAAGTCGGCATGACTTACATATTTGCAATATGCGGGTTCAAGGGTATGATGGTGCTAGTAACATGAGTGTCTCATGGAATGGGTTACAAGCACTTTTTCTGAATGATTGTCCTTATGCATATTATGTTCATTCTTTTGTGCATCGATTACAATTAGCGTTAAACGCGGCCACTGAAAAGGGGGTGTCTATTTGGTTGTTCTTTTCAAAATTGGATGTGATTTCTAATCTTGTTGGTAGTTCTTCTAAGCGTTATACAAAGAAATGACGTCACTGTTGAGTGCCATTATTGCTTTGATGTGTTTAATGCTACAATAGATTTTCAGGTTGAAGAAATTAATAGTAGATTCAATGATGCAGCAGTTGAACTTCTTAAACTTAGCTCTGCTTTGGAACCTACGGACAACTTTAAATTGTTTCAAGTTGAATATATAGACAGACTTGCTGAGAAGTTTTATTATGCTGATTTCAGTGATCAGGAAATGCACTATTTGAGAGGTCAATTAGAGCATTATAGAGTTGATATACTTTGACATGAGAACTTTCAGAATTTATCAACTATTTCTGAACTATGTCGAAGATTAGTCGAGACAAATAAGGCGCGAGACTATAATTTGATTGATAGATTGATTCGTCTTGTTTTAACTCTTCCTGTCTACTGCAACAACAGAGCGATCATTTTCAGCGATAAAGAAAAGTGTTCTTCGTGACAAAATGGAAGGAAAATACCTATCAAACTCTATGATAGTCTATATTGAACGCGAGTTGACTAAAAGCATTGACTCTGATTCGATCATTGATGAATTTATGCTATAAAGAACTGCAGAACACAACATAAGTAGATATTTCATTTCTTACCTTTGTGAGTATGTATAGTTGTAATATTTTTATTTAGTAAAAAATTATTGTCATATATTCATATTTTAATGTTTAATTTGTCAGCCTCGAGTCAATTTTATTCCTGGACTCACCCTTGAACAAGGGTGACAACTTCAATTGGAAATTCATTGAGTAGTTCATATTGCGCTAGTTAATCCCATCTGGACTGCAAGTACCCAAAAACTTCTGCAGCAGAAAGTTTGAGAGATGCATAAGATACGTGATAGACTTTCCGGTATATAGCTCGAAGATCAGTGATTCCTTTCTCTGTGCATATGTCTGAACGAGAGACTTCCACAATCCATGAACCGTGTCATGATACATGAAAATGTGATAAATATGGTCTGTCATTAGTTGAACGTCCAGCCGAGGATTGTGCAATTGTTGACCTTACATTGAGGAAGTTTGGTATACGTCTGTTTTAATGACAGAACCTAGCAACCATTCTTCGTACCATTTTCCTCCAAGGACTAATTTTAGTGAGCGAGACCAGGCGGGGAATTTTGCCCCTTTAGCAGAATGCTGGTAAGCTCTCCGTTCCTGGTTCTCCTGTAGCTGGAACCTCCAGAACCACAAGAATCCTTAGTTAGAATGGATTCAAATTCAGCATCTTTTGAGTGAGATTGGATCCAAAAGGCACATCAGTTTTTTGAGTATTACAAAACTCCTGATGACCAAAGACTTCAAATGGCTTTTTTCCATATGGAAGATAAATCTCTTACATGGTATAGTTGGCTAAAGAGTCCAGTTCAGTCCAAACTTGGGATTATTTTATTGCAGCCTTAGAAGTGAGATTTAGACCTTCAGCCTATGAGGATCATGTAGGAGAATTTACTAAATTAAGGCAAAATGGGACTGTAGAAACATATCAGACACAATTTGAAATGTTATCTAATAAAATAACTGAACTATCTGAAGAGTTTCGAATTAGTACCTTTCCTAGTGTCCTTAGGGATGATTTGAGAATTCATGTAACCATGTTTAAACCATCTACACTTTCAGCAGCTTTTGGGCTAGCTAGGTTACAAGAAGAAGAAGTTAGTAGACGTGAAAAGTGTTGGATTAATAATAATTGGATTATTGGGTTAATAATAAGAGCCCAATAATTATGTTATATTTTGTTAATGAGAACAAAATTATGGTAAGTTATTATGAAAGGCAATTAGGCTAAAGAAATCCCACATTGAGATTATGATACACTTATGGTTTGTTTATAATGAGATATAAATCAATAGAGTGTAGTTAAGTAGTAAAGATGGGTGCCCCTCGTGCGCCATCCGTCCGTCCGCTCCGTTCGGCTCGGCACGGCACGACACGGCACGTCTCGACTCGACTCGACTCGACTCGACTCGACTCGACTCGACTCGCCTCGCCGCGTCGCGTCGCGCGTGTCGCTGCCGCGAAGGCAGTCCTATCTTTTTACTACACGGATTTCTGAAATGATTTTTCATATGCCTGAAATGACTTTTCATATGCCTGACTTTTCATATTCTGCTGAGTATTAAGTTTGAGACTTTTTACCTACCTGCAGAATTGATGTCAGATTTAAGTGTGAGACTTAAATCCGAAATGAATATGATGTTAAGTGTTGAGACTTTTCATCTAACCCACTATGCATTGTCATTTAAGTTGTGGCCTTTGGTAGGCCTGCTGTTGAGAGTACTCATTTGCAGTAAGAAGTGTGTAGTACTCTCAAGAAGATGATATGATATGCAAATGCAAATTCGGGATGAGATAAAGAATGAGGCTGGAGCAGCTTATATAGCTGCAACAGCAGGCCTACCAAAGGCCACAACTTAAATGACAATGCATAGTGGGTTAGATGAAAAGTCTCAACACTTAACATCATATTCATTTCGGATTTAAGTCTCACACTTAAATCTGACATCAATTCTGCATGTAGGTAAAAAGTCTCAAACTTAATACTCAGCAGAATATGAAAAGTCAGGCATATGAAAAGTCATTTCAGGCATATGAAAAGTCATTTCAGAAATCCGTGTAGTAAAAAGATAGGACTGCCTTCGCGGCAGCGACACGCGCGACGCGACGCGACGCGACGAGGCGAGGCGAGGCGAGTCGAGTCGAGACGTGACGTGACGTGACGTGCCGTGCCGAGCTGTGATGACCAGGGATTATAGGTGTTAATCCCGTAGTGTTAATAATCCCTAGAGTGGTTTTACGTGGCGATTTGGAGTTTAACCGAGGTGTTGGGCCTTCTGGGCTCGTTTATTTGGGTAGTTGGGATCGTTGGATCCATAGGTTGAGATTGTATTCACATTTCGGTGAAAAACCTAAGAGTTGGGTTTTTGATGTGTCTCGGAATCTCGGGTGCTTGTGTGAGCACCGGTAGGGGGTTTTGGAGTTAGAGAGAGAATTTTTGAAAACAGATGATTTTTAATGAATCATGATGTAATTGTGGGGCTATTAATTTTTCGGGGTATTTTTGCTATAAATACCAATTGAACCCAAAATTTTTCATAAAATTCCATTTCAGCCCCAATTTCTCTTCTCTCTCTCTCCCGCGCGCGAGTTCCCGTCTGGACCAGCAACCGCGGCTTCAGGCCGTGCGCCCGCCGTCGTCCCGCCGCCGTTCGGCGCGTGCGACCCGCCGCCGGCTTCGTCTCGTCGAGGCGCAGCTTTCCCCTTCGTCAATTCGAAGTTTCGTCGCGTTTTGAAGTCGGATTTTGGCTGGAGGCGTCGATCCCCAATTTCTAGGGTTCTTCGATTTTCGTCCGATTTCTTCCAATTTTTCGATTGGGTAACCTCATTTACCTCTTTTTCCATACTTGTGATGTTTTCCCCTGCTTTTTGTGGTGTTTTGGTTCGAATATTTTGAAATTGTAGGGTTTGATTTCGAAAATTTGGGGGTTTTTGGCAAGGGTATTGATTCTTGCAATTGATCGATTATTGCATGTTTTTGAGGTATATTGATGCTTAATTGGGTTCGAAATTGTGAGAATAGGGTTCGATTTTTGTAAGGTACTCTTGAACAAATTTCGATATTGTCTCATTTATTTCCCTCCCTGCATGTACCCTGCCCCGGGTCTTTTTAGAGGTTAATTGTCGTGTGTTGACAATATTTTGAGGGTTATAGGTGTGCTTGAGCATGGGTTGCATGTTCGTAAATAATTGTGAATTATTTATTGTGTTAGCACATCGTTCCTCGGGGCATGGAACTCGAGCAAGGTTTGGTTCGGACTTCGGAGATTTAAGGTACGTGCGACGTACGACCATTTCTATATATTTGGGCATTTGTGAATGCATAATGAAATTTGATTTCATTGAATAATCGCGCATGAGGATTATATATATATATGTTGATATAGCCAAGGAATGACCCAAATCTTGATATCGCCGCTTGTAGCGTGCGTGACACTAGAGTAGGATGACTCTTACATGATATATGGGGTACTGAGTTTATATGACCATTGTAGGGCATTTGAGATGCCTGAGAATGATCGTGGGATCATGTATTCATTATAAGACATTTGAGATGTCTAGGTATAATGAAGAATTGGTAAAATAAATGCTAGGCATTTGAGCTATCTGTGATTGATAGCGAGGTTGTGAAATCAGTATTAGATATTGAGATATCTATATTTGCATGTTTAATGAGTTTGCAACCACTATCTGTTGATATTCGAGTATTAGGCATGCGATGAGTTAATCAATGCGTTGATTTACTGATTTTTTGAGATTTGATGAGTTTGATGATTGTGAGAACAAGGACAGTACACGGAATCCCGGATGAGGATGTTGCCATCCAGGGAGTATCATTTAAAATTCATTTATATTTACTTGTGTTGTAAATTATGAATTTCATTTTTGTGATTATGAGATTTTGTGTATTGGTATGCTCACCCCGTTGGGGGCTGTCTCTGTTGGGGCAGGTGAACAGGTGCATCGATGGCTGTGGAGCTGAGCTCGAGCTGTTGATTGGATGTACTCACAGGATCGTGGTACCAGGGCTTGATGGAGCACGGTATCGTATAGAGTACTTATATACACCCGAGGTTTATATACACATTTATGATGCTCGCATGTGAGCACGGACATTCTTGTATATGGGTTGTATATAAAGGCATGAGCCTTCCTCTCTTTCATTATATGTTGCATGCAATTGTGGTAGAATTGCTAATGATATGAGAGTCGTTAGTGTATTATGTGGGTGTTGAGACCCATTTATGTCGTCATATGTGTGGTGTCTTCCCTGGCTGGGAATTTACTTGGTATTACTGCTTTCTGATGAGTATTATGTTTTCCCTGGCCGGGAATTATGTTATGTGTTGTGCTTTTATTTCGGGATAGCTCTATTTATGGGGAGACTCTGCCCAAATTTTTATAAAAGTCCACAATGTGAAAAGTGGCAAAAAGGGAGGGTATTGGGCGAACTTTGTGAGTCTATGTCGTTGTTAGGCAGATGACCTTATAACATTGAGTGTTAAAGGAATTTTTTTTATAAATGCCATGCAATGATAAAGTATCATCTGAGCTTCCCGATTGGCTTTTTATTGAAAGCATGTGCCACACATAGTGGTTAATACACTAATTAAGGGTTAAGGGCTTGGGGTCCTTACATTAGTGGTATCAGAGCAGTGGTTGCTCATTGGGGCTGTTAAGGGCCTAAGAAGTTATTGATAGCACATACTTATGCATGATGGCATTAATGTTGTATGAAACAACTAGTTGTTTATGTGCCTTTTTCTGATATGAAAAGTGGTGTTGCTAATCAGTGTGATTGCAGGAATCGTGTGGAACACGATAGGATGGCATTAATAGTGATGTCTGGCACTCCGTGTGTTATGTGCCAAGGAATCTGATTTTGTAAGAGAATCAGGTAAAGGGATATTTCCGAGGTAACATGTCTTGGTATACGTATTGACTTGCAAGTGGTTGCATTTATGCATTGGATGATTGCTGCATAGCGTATATGGCTATTGTTGCTAACCATGATGGTTGCAGGTTACAGGAAATATGGAGTACGTAAGCGACGTACGGGCATCCCAACGGTAACATGTATTCATGTTTGTCTGTGTGACACATGATGAATGCAATGTGATGCATTACGGTTATGATACATGTTATTATGCATTGTTGTTGCATATTATGCATTGTTGTTGCATATTGTGATGTGGAATAAAGAGGTGTATTCCACGAGTCAGGGCGATCACAGTTAAGATTTTAATGCTTACGCTTTATCGCTGCGCATGTGGAGCGGGAGGGGGGAGGCTCGCTGGCACATGGAGGCGAGGTTACGCATTATCGCTGCGCATGTGGAGCGGGAGGGGGGAGGCTCGCTGGCACATGGAGGCGAGGTATACCATACTGAGCGGGGAAGCATTAACATAACTGATGATGACTGACTCAAGAAAGGATGATGGTGCATTCCTTTGTGATGACACGGATGATAGCGGTGATGTGTCCCGCTGTGTCGATTTATATTCATTCCATTGTGATGACACGGATGGTAGCGGTGATGTGTTCCGCTGTGTCGATTTGTATTTATAGCGACGGTTCATTCCGCTATATTGATTGGCGAGGGTTCATTCCGCCAGGTGTATTTATAGCGATGGTTCATTCCGCTATATTAATGGCGATGGTTTATACCGCCGGACACGGATGATAGCGGTGATGTGTCCCGCTGTGTCGATGATGATGATTCACCTCTTTGTGATTATTGGTGATGATTCGTGCCGCCGTATATATAGATAGCGATGCCTCTTTCCGCTATTATGTGGACGATGATTCATGCTCAGGTGTATAGCGAGGTTTCATGCCACTTATTATATGACGAGGTGTCATGCCGTCGATTCTATAGCGAGGGATTGTGCCGCTATGTACTCAGCACAGGATTTTGCCGCCTTCGAGCGATGGGTGCTGACTACGCACTATTATTGAGCGACGGAGACAGGTATGCCGCTATATTGTTAGCGATGAGGTATGAGATATTGCTATTCTATTAGCTTTATTGTATCTGGCATGCGTTGATATACATGTTTTATTATGACTATTTTATTAGCATGATAGTGGATGACATACGCTGATGTACATGTATCGTCACTAGTTGACAATGTCTTAGATGCCATGAGTTGGCATGTGTCATCACAAGATGACGATGACGATGGTGTAGGAGATGTCTTATTAGACATGCATCATCGTTACGATGATCGATGCGTTGTGTATACGTATTCAGTGGTATGCCTTGGGTGCCAGTACCGAGCACAAGGTGGTGTGTGCGGCACCGATTGACGTGACCCTTATACCGAGCGGGTTGCTCAAGGAATGGTTGGATGCGCTGTACATGTGATTGTACCGCAGCTTACGTTTGGGGTGATCATTTTACGAGTGGTGATACCCTTGAGGTATGCTCGTTGGAATGGCTTTTGGCCATGTAATTTGACGACAGGAGTAATCATGAGGAAATTACTCGCTTTCTGTCGATGTGACATGTGGTAGACATGGTCACACCACCCATGAGGGTGTAGGATGAGTCCTAAGGGAGTAGGATCAGGTTATGTTAAGTACATAGGGACATTGGAGTGTCCAGGGTGTATCGGCATTAGAGGAATGTTGGATAAAGACCCACTACTCTATTGAGTTTTCTTCCCACAGTATGATATACCATGTGGAAACGTCCGTCTTGTTGGTAGGTTTGAGGTGAGCCTAGAGAGGCAGCGACCAGTTTGTCTGCCGTGTGTGTGCAGCACCATGAGGGGCTTGCTAGAGCCGTTATACTGCTCGTTGGAACCAAGTTTGGCAAATCGTAAGGTGATACGATGTGGATTGTGGTGGACTCTAGTAGTCACCACGTCATTTGAGGTTGAGGCTGAGGTTGTGCATGCCTCACTGAAACGTGTATACGTTTATGTTTAATCTTGGTGAGACTTGTCTGGGACAGCTCATGATGTTGGAGTACCAACAAGAGAGTCATCAGGTAGTTGTTGACTCGATTTAAGGGAATCCGTGTATTTGGGATGCAATGGGTGTTATTGTATCCAGTTTTTCCGAACGGTGGTTCGAGACTAGTGGATCTCGAGTTCGATGGCACTTCCCTTGTGAGGAAGGAGGTAGTATTATACCTATTTGGGAATCTTTGAAAGATTCGGTGAGTTGGTGCTTGTGGTGTCGATTTTGAGAATCACGCCGTGTTGTTGATCGTCGATTTTTATTCTCCTTTGGATGGGAATGACTCAGGATTGACGGTTGTGTTTGGGGCTTAGGGGTATGTTGCAGATACCCGAGCATAGTGCATTGAGTATGCATGAGGTGTTCGTGCTTAGGCAGGTATACCGATGAGTATACGGATGCCAGTTGTTGATTTCCTTTTGTCAAGCATAGAGTCATGCTATTTTTTGGATGGTTAAATCTCTGATGAGAGATATGGAACACCTTGAGATTGGGAATCTACATGGCACGATATTTATGAGGAACAATCGTGAAGTTAGTTGACTCCCTTGAAGAGGGATTACCTTGTGTGGGTTAAGGTACTTCCTTGTTGGTGTTTTCCTCCAGGTTATGCGATAACCTTCCCAAGTTTGGATTGTTAAATCCTAGGATTATTAAGGGATGGCAGGAATTCGGATTGGTTGGGTGTCACTGTCGACACAAGCGTTGAGGATGCAATGGGTTTATTGCATGCCCTTTCAGAATTTGAAACTCTGTGGTGTCTCGATTGTTTTTTACGACCAGGATGTGGTTCTTGGGATATCCGGAGGTGGACATCTTGTGAGATGTCTTTTGTGTGGATCGGTGGCCGTGAGTTGCCCGATCCGAGTTGCAGAGGGTGCAACTGCTCCTTGGATGGAGGTGGTCTGTATAGCGGGAAACCAGGTTTGGTATGTGTACACCGTGGTGTACTAGTGTTTCCCTCGTAACGATGTATGTTAGACATCGTGAGTCAGGATAGAGATGTCATGGAATGATATCTACGATAGAATCGGGAGCGATTCGAATCCTTGCAGTTTAAGTTGATTAACTGCTTTTGGATTATTAGCGTTGAGCTGTGCTGACGCTCTTTGACGTTATGATGGATTTGGAAGTCTTTTCCACTCCAGAGTTTGACACGAGGTCAACGTTCTTACGATTGAGGTGTCATTCAGGACGTGTTCGTACTGTTGTAGTAGAACGAAGGATGACTGTCTGATCTACAGTCGTAAGTATTGGTTGTTTTGCAGTCATGAGAGACTGACTTTTGGGATGACCCGCATTGGGGTATGTTTTGCCTCTTAGGTGATATGTTGGTTTTGATAAGTCGCCTTGTTTCAGAGTTTGGTGCGAGGTAGGTACCCTTGCGTTATTAATACGATTCTGATATGGTCAAGAATCGAGGTTATGGCTTCATATTGTGGTGTAGCCCGGGTGTTACGTGATACACCGGTGCTAATTTCGAGGACGAAATTCTTTTAGTGGGGGATATTGTGATGACCAGGGATTATAGGTGTTAATCCCGTAGTGTTAATAATCCCTAGAGTGGTTTTACGTGGCGATTTGGAGTTTAACCGAGGTGTTGGGCCTTCTGGGCTCGTTTATTTGGGTAGTTGGGATCGTTGGATCCAGAGGTTGAGATTGTATTCACATTTCGGTGAAAAACCTAAGAGTTGGGTTTTTGATGTGTCTCGGAATCTCGAGTGCTTGTGTGAGCACCGGTAGGGGGTTTTGGAGTTAGAGAGAGAATTTTTGAAAACAGATGATTTTTATGAATCAGGATGTAATTGTGGGGCTATTAGTTTTTCGGGGTATTTTTGCTATAAATACCAATTGAACCCAAAAATTTTCATAAAATTCCATTTCAGCCCCAATTTCTCTTCTCTCTCTCTCCCGCGCGCGAGTTCCCGTCTGGACCAGCAACCGCGGCTTCAGGCCGTGCGCCCGCCGCCGTCCCGCCGTCGTTCGGCGCGTGCGACCCGCCGCCGGCTTCGTCTCGTCGAGGCGCAGCTTTCCCCTCCGTCAATTCGAAGTTTCGTCGCGTTTTGAAGTCGGATTTTGGCTGGAGGCATCGATCCCCAATTTCTAGGGTTCTTCGATTTTCGTCCGATTTCTTCCAATTTTTCGATTGGGTAACCTCCTTTACCTCTTTTTCCATGCTTGTGATGTTTTCCCCTGCTTTTTGTGGTGTTTTGGTTCGAATTTTATTTCGAATTGTAGGGTTTGATTTCGAAAATTTGGGGGTTTTTGGCAAGGGTATTGATTCTTGCAATTGATCGATCATTGCATGTTTTTGAGGTATATTGATGCTTAATTGGGTTCGAAATTGTGAGAATAGGGTTCGATTTTTGTAAGGTACTCTTGAACAAATTTCGATATTGTCTCATTTATTTCCCTCCCTGCATGTACCCTGCCCCGGGTCTTTTTAGAGGTTAATTGTCGTGTATTGACAATATTTTGAGGGTTATAGGTGTGCTTGAGCATGGGTTGCGTAAATAATTGTGAATTATTTATTGTGTTAGCACATCGTTCCTCGGGGCATGGAACTCGAGCAAGGTTTGGCTCGGACTTCGGAGATTTAAGGTACGTGCGACGTACGAGCATTTCTATATATTTGGGCATTTGTGAATGCATAATGAAATTTGATTTCATTGAATAATCGTGCATGAGGATTATATATATATATATGTTGATATAGCCAAGGAATGACCCAAATCTTGATATCGCCGCTTGTAGCGTGCGTGACACTAGAGTAGGATGACTCTTACATGATATATGGGGTACTGGGTTTATATGACCATTGTAGGGCATTTGAGATGCCTGAGAATGATCGTGGGATCATGTATTCATTATAAGACATTTGAGATGTCTAGGTATAATGAAGAATTGGTAAAATAAATGCTAGGCATTTGAGCTATCTGTGATTGATAGCGAGGTTGTGAAATCAGTATTAGATATTGAGATATCTATATTTGCATGTTTAATGAGTTTGCAACCACTATCTGTTGATATTCGAGTATTAGGCATGCGATGAGTTAATCAATGCGTTGATTTACTGATTTTTGAGATTTGATGAGTTTGATGATTGTGAGAACAGGGACAGTACACGGAATCCCGGATGAGGATGTTGCCATCCAGGGAGTATCATTTAAAATTCATTTATATTTACTTGTGTTGTAAATTATGAATTTCATTTTTGTGATTATGAGATTTTGTGTATTGGTATGCTCACCCCGTTGGGGGCTGTCTCTGTTGGGGCAGGTGAACAGGTGCATCGATGGCTGTGGAGCTGAGCTCGAGCTGTTGATTGGATGTACTCACAGGATCGTGGTACCAGGGCTTGATGGAGCACGGTATCGTATAGAGTACTTATATACACCCGAGGTTTATATACACATTTATGATGCTCGCATGTGAGCACGGACATTCTTGTATATGGGTTGTATATAAAGGCATGAGCCTTCCTCTCTTTCATTATATGTTGCATGCAATTGTGGTAGAATTGCTAATGATATGAGAGTCGTTAGTGTATTATGTGGGTGTTGAGACCCATTTATGTCGTCATATGTGTGGTGTCTTCCCTGGCTGGGAATTTACTTGGTATTACTGCTTTCTGATGAGTATTATGTTTTCCCTGGCTGGGAATTATGTTATGTGTTGTGCTTTTATTTCGGGATAGCTCTATTTATGGGGAGACTCTGCCCAAATTTTTATAAAAGTCCACAATGTGAAAAGTGGCAAAAAGGGAGGGTATTGGGCGAACTTTGTGAGTCTATGTCGTTGTTAGGCAGATGACCTTATAACATTGAGTGTTAAAGGAATTTTTTTTATAAATGCCATGCAATGATAAAGTATCATCTGAGCTTCCCGATTGGCTTTTTATTGAAAGCGTGTGCCACACATAGTGGTTAATACACTAATTAAGGGTTAAGGGCTTGGGGTCCTTACACGAGCCGAGCGGAGCGGACGGCGCGCGAGGGGCACCCATCTTTACTACTTAACTACACTATAATGATTTGTATCTCAATATAAACAAACCATAAGTGCCTCAATTACTCAATGTGGGATTTCTTTAGCCTAATTGCCTTTCATAATTAACTTACCATAATTTTGTTCTCATTAACAAAATTAATAATAATATTGGGCTTTTAATTTTGAAACCAATAATTCTAACAATCCCCCACATGAATGCAATATGGCGAAAAAATTACACAATGCACCTAGATGAAGATTTGAGAGTACTTTGAGAATCCACTGCATCAAGATAGGTGGTGATTAACCTTGAACCTTCCTTAGTAAAGTATCATCGGATATACTTGTCAACCAGTGGACGCGATGCCTTGAACTGTTCAACGTTTTATGTATAACAAGACAACAATACTCACACAGCTTCATCTCCACACTATTATTAGTTCTTTCGTTGTTGTCCATTTTGGCCCTGGACTGCCTTGGATGTTTCATCGAATGCTCTAGAGATTTAGCCCTCATGTCATCTCATAGAAGCGGCCCCTTCACATTCGACATAGGTGATTTCTCCTAAAGAGTATCCTGTAATACCCCACTTTATCATCTCGAGATAGAAGAATCATTAAGAGCATGAGCTCAGCCTTCCCAAAGTACAGGTCTATCACTCTTTCATCACAGGAATAGGTAAGGAACTCAATTTCCCGAGTGCTTTGTTCGATCCCTCCCACAATTCGGTTTTCCCATTGAACCTGCAAATTGGATTTTACAATTCAGGTTGGGTTGCCATCATGGTTGGAAATCAATTTCATGGGCTTCAACCCCATTCCCCTCGATGAAACCTCTACTCGGTCTCTTGTCAGACCTTTCGTAAATGGGTCAGCAATGTTTTCTTTAGACTTCACATAATCTAAAGAAATGACATCGGTTTTTAGTAAATTTCTCACGGATTTATGTCTCCGACGAATGTGTCGTGATTTCCCATTATACACATTGTTATGTGCTCTTCCCATAGCTGACTGACTATCACAGTGCAAACTAATGGGTGGCATTGGTTTTGACCACATTGGAATATCCTCCAAGAAACTCCGAAGCCAATCAGCTTCTTCTGCCGCAAGATCTAAAGCTATGAACTCAGATTCCATAGTTGATCTAGCAATGCATGTCTGTTTGCATGATTTCCATGAAATAGCAGCACCGCCAATTATAAATATATATCAACTCGTAGATTTTATATTTTTGGAGTCCGATATCCAATTCGCATCTGAATACCCTTCAATTACTGCTGGGTATCTCGTATAATGTAGTCCGTAGTTAGATGTATATCTTAGATATCTAAGAACTCGAACTACTGCCTTCCAGTGCTCATAACTGGGATTACTCGTATATCTGCTCAATGTATTGACAGAATTAGCTATATCAGGTCTAGTGCAATCCATGAGGTACATTAGACTGCCTATGACTCTAGAGTACTCAAGTTGTTGCACACCTTCTCCGCGATTCTTGCAAAGATTTGACACCACTTCCATAGGTGTTCTAGCGATGGTATTATTTCCCTTGTCAAACTTGTCAAGTATCTTCTCGACATAATGACCCTGGGAGAGAAAATATCCAGCTGCATGTTTGGTGATCTTCATTCCAAGAATCACATCTGCAAGACCTAGGTCTTTCATCTCAAAATTTCATGACAACATTTTCTTGGTAATTTTGATGTTATCGTAATTACCAACAATTATCATGGCATCCACGTATAGACATACTATTACATAGTTTGTATTGTCTCCTTTCACGTAGACACACTTATCGCATTGGTTTGTTTTAAACCCATTTGAAAGCATGACGCTATCAAATTTTTCGTGCCATTGTTTAGGTGCTTGTTTTAATCCATACAAGGATTTCACAAGTTTACACACCTTCGTTTCTTTACCTGGAACTACAAACCCTTCAGGTTGTTCCATGTAAACCTCCTCTTCTAACTCTCCATTTAGAAAAGCCGTTTTAACATCCATTTGATGGATCTCTAAGTTATATAATGCAGCAAATGCAATTATCAACCTTATAGATGTTTTCCTGGATACAGGAGCGTATGTGTCGAAATAATCAACACCTTCAGTTTGTCTGTAGCCTTTGACTACAAGTCTAGCCTTGTACTTATCTACAGTACCATCAGCTTTCATCTTCCTCTTGAAGATCCACTTGTGGCCTAGTGGTTTACAACCTGCAGGAAGATCCACTAGTTCCCAAGTATGATTATGTAAGATAGATTCTATCTCACTGTTCACCGCTTCTTTCCAAAGATCAGAGTCTTGTGAAGACATTGCTTCCTTGAAAGTAGTCGGATCTTTTTCCAACAGATATGTTAGAAAATCCGAGCCAAACGATTTCTCTTTTCTCGCTCTTTTGCTTCGTCTAGGCGATTCTACATTCTCTTGAGATTCTCTATCCCCCACATTTCTCTCAACATTGGTTTCAGGCA
Source organism: Haberlea rhodopensis (assembly GCA_907163345.1). Classification (NCBI taxonomy): domain Eukaryota; kingdom Viridiplantae; phylum Streptophyta; class Magnoliopsida; order Lamiales; family Gesneriaceae; genus Haberlea; species Haberlea rhodopensis. Next base: position 31,100,597 of record CAJQUN010000001.1, read on the forward strand.
TTGTCGGAGTTTTGTGGGGAAAGATTTCCTCAAAGAACGAAGCATCCCTAGCCTCAATGATAGTATTTACATGCATTTCTGCATTATCTGATTTATGCACCAGAAAACGATAGGCACTACTATCTTGCGCATATCCGATAAATACACAATCTACTGTCTTAGGTCCTATCCTAGTCCGTTTAGGAGGAGGAATTGGTACCTTTGCTAGACAGCCCCAAACCCTTAAAAACTTGTAGCTAGGTGAGCGACCTTTCCACAATTCATAATGCGTTTTATCTAACTTCTTATGTGGTACTCTGTTTAGCACATAGTTGGCAGAAAGCAGAGCTTCTCCCCACAAATTTCGAGGTAAGTCGGAACTTATAAGCATTGCATTCATCATTTCCTTAAGCGTTCTATTCTTCCTTTCAGCAATACCATTTTGCTCGGGAGAATAAGGCGCAGTTGTTTGATGAAGAATGCCACTCTCAGCACATATTTGTGCAAATGGTGACTCATATTCACCGCCCCGGTCACTTCGAAGAATTTTAATCTTTTTATCAAGTTGATTCTCAACTTCATTCTTGTAGTGAATAAACATATCAATTGCTTCGTCTTTACTTCTCATTAAGTAGACATAACAATATCTTGTACAATCATCGATAAATGTTATGAAATAATTTTTACCGCCTCAGGATTGTACATACTTTAGATCGCATACATCCGTATGAATCAAGTTTAACGGTTCGGTGCTTCGCTCAATTGAGTGGAATGATGACTTGGTTAATTTGGCCTCTACACAAGTCTCACACTTGTGTTTATGATTGATGTTAAATTTAGGCAATAGATTAAGAGACATTAGCCTTTGTAAGGACTTATAATTCACATGTCCTAATCTACCATGCCACAAATGTAAAGACTCGCAAGAATAATCAAACTTTAAAGTTTTATTAGCCACATTGGCAACAGTCATTACATTATTTTTGCTTGTGCCAGCCTCATATGCTGCATTAACATCAACATCAACCTCTACATTAGACTTAACCTTAGGAGCTAAAGTCATTACACTCATTTTGAAAGGTTATTAGCCAAGTAGCCTTTGCCTACAAACATACCACCCTTGGTCAGAATAACTTTGTCGGACTCAAACACGAGCCGAAAGCCTTTCTTGTTCAGCACTGCTCCGGAAATGAGATTCTTTCGGATCTCTGGCACGTGGAGCACCTCGGTAAGAGTCAACTCTTTTCCAGAAGTCATTTTTAGCACAACCGTCCCTTTGCCTTCAACTTTTGAGACTGCTGAATTTTCCATGTAGCAGTGCTCATCATTCACCGGTTGATAGGTCTTAAACATCCATTTGTTGGCGCAAATGTGGCGAGTAGCCCCAGTGTCCACCCACCATTCCTTGGAGTTCCCTCCAACAAGATTCACCTCCGATACCACAGCACTCAGATGCATGTCATCCATGTCAGAGCTCAGATTGTCCTCAGCAATGTGGACATGGCAGGCCTCTTGCCTTTGCCTTTGTAAGGAACTATCTTCCTCTTACCGTCATTGTTTTGACGTTGAGTGCAGTTGTTTTGACGTTGAGTGCAGTCCTTGGCCTTATGGTTAGGCTTACCACACACATAACAGTCACCGGTGAACCTCCTTGTCTGAGTATCTCCCTTGGGTTCAAAAGTACGTTTGCGCTTATTCCCATGGGAGTTGTCCCCAACTTCAACCACGTTGGCCTTGGAAATCATTCCAAATGATTTCTTGTCAACTTTTCGGTTGTCTTGCTCGATGCGCAGCCTCCTGATAAGATCCTCTAGACTCATCATCTTTCGCTTGTGCTTTAGGTAGCTCTTGAAGTCCTTCAAAGATGGCGGTAATTTTTCAATCATCATTGCCACTTGGAGAGCATCATTTAGCCCCATACCTTCGGCAGCAAGTTCATGATATATCAGCTGCAGCTCTTCGCATTGCTCAACAACGCTCTTGCCATCTACCATTCGATAGTCATGGAATCGCCCGGCTACAAATTTCTTTGCGCCTGCGTCGTCAACTTTGTACTTTATCTCTAACGATTCCCAAAGATTCTTAGCAGTCTCCTTGGGGGAATACACATTAAAAAGTGTATCGTCAAGAGAATTCAATATGTAGTTACGACAAAGGTAGTCGGCACTCATCCAGGACTCAACTATCACAGCAGATTGAGGATCCTCTTTGTCCTCCACCGGTTTCTCCTCCTTCAGAAACCTGGTCAAGTTCAAGGTGGTAAGGAAGAACATCATCTTCTGTTGCCAACGTTTAAAGTTGGAACCCTTGAACTTTTCCGGTTTCTCAAATTGAGAAAACGGCATTGGACTTCTCAGAATTGGCATTGCGGCCTCAGTACCGCTAGCTTTGATCACCGGAATCTCATTATTCACAGCAGGTGGTTGGGTAAACTGGTCAGCCATTAGCTAAAACAGAACACAAATAGAAGAGCACAAATAATATCAAAGCAGTTTTTTAAACAGTAAGTTTAAACCTTTGAAAAATTCATGAACAATATCTTAAGTAAATGTGAAAGCTGAGTTTTGAGAAAACAGAACAAAACAAACAAAGAATTTAGAGTTTACGATTGTTGGTTCTGTTTCTTAGAAAAACAAATAGACAATTGCATAAGAAGATCACAAATACGCTGTTATAATAAAATACTCGAAACAGTAAAAACTTACAACAAACAGTTTAAATAAACTGAGCAGAAACTTTGTTGTTGGACGAGGCCACAGTAAACCGTGTGCTCGTAAACTCTAAATTGCCCGCCTACAACTTCTGGCCTCCTGGACAAGAGAGTTCCAAGGTACAACGTCCCAAACACCTCTGTATGGGTTGAAGCAGAAACCCAGACAGACTCACTCGAACAGTAAGAAGTGTGTAGTACTCTGAAGAAGATGATATGATATGCAAATGCAAATTCGGGATGATATAAAGAATGAGGCTGGAGCAGCTTATATAGCTGCAACAGCAGGCCTACCAAAGGCCACAACTTAAATGACAATGCATAGTGGGTTAGATGAAAAGTCTCAACACTTAACATCATATTCATTTCGGATTAAGTCTCACACTTAAATCTGACATCAATTCTGCAGGTAGGTAAAAAGTCTCAAACTTAATACTCAGCAGAATATGAAAAGTCAGGCATATGAAAAGTCATTTCAGGCATATGAAAAATCATTTCAGAAATCCGTGTAGTAAAAAGATAGGACTGTCTTCGCGTCAGCGACACGCGCGACGAGGCGAGGCGAGTCGAGTCGAGCGGACGGACGGCGCGCGAGGGGCACCCATCTTTTCTACTTAACTACACTTTAATGATTTGTATCTCAATATAAACAAACTATAAGTGCCTCAATTACTCAATGTGGGATTTAGCCTAATTGCCTTTCATAATTAACTTACCATAATTTTGTTCTCATTAACAAAATTAATAATAATATTGGGCTTTTAATGATACACGTATGGTTTGTTTATAATGAGATATATATCAATAGAGTGTAGTTAAGTAGTAAAGATGGGTGCCCCTCGCGCGCCGTCCGTCCGTCCGCTCCGCTCGGCACGGCACGGCACGGCACGTCACGTCTCGACTCGACTCGACTCGACTCGACTCGCCTCGCCTCGCCTCGCCTCGCCGCGTCGCGTCGCGTCGCGCGTGTCGCTGCCGCGAAGGCAGTCCTATCTTTTTACTACACGGATTTCTGAAATGATTTTTCATATGCCTGAAATGACTTTTCATATGCCTGACTTTTCATATTCTGCTGAGTATTAAGTTTGAGACTTTTTACCTACCTGCAGAATTGATGTCAGATTTAAGTGTGAGACTTAAATCCGAAATGAATATGATGTTAAGTGTTGAGACTTTTCATCTAACCCACTATGCATTGTCATTTAAGTTGTGGCCTTTGGTAGGCCTGCTGTTGCAGCTATATAAGCTGCTCCAGCCTCATTCTTTATATCATCCCGAATTTGCATTTGCATATCATATCATCTTCTTCAGAGTACTACACACTTCTTACTGTTCGAGTGAGTCTGTCTGGGTTTCTGCTTCAACCCATACAGAGGTGTTTGGGACGTTGTACCTTGGAACTCTCTTGTCCAGGAGGCCAGAAGTTGTAGGCGGGCAATTTAGAGTTTACGAGCACACGGTTTACTGTGGCCTCGTCCAACAACAAAGTTTCTGCTCAGTTTATTTAAACTGTTTGTTGTAAGTTTTTACTGTTTCGAGTATTTTATTATAACAGCGTATTTGTGATCTTCTTATGCAAGTCAAATCCAAACAAATTCCTAACCTTCCCAAATACCAATCCAGTTCACATACCCAAACCGCCTACACCAGCCCCTATACTCAGACTTCCAGCCCCTCAAATTAATCCTATTCCGAGATCTCAAAACTTCAATAGCCCAGAAGAAACAGTTTTCCCATCAAAAGAATTTCACCTAGCAAAATGCAAGAAAGAAAAGAAAAAAGGACTATGTTGGTTTTGTGATGATAAGTACCGTCCTGGCCACAAATGTAACAAACCAAAAATTTACCTTTTGGAAGAATGAGAGGATAAGAAGAGCAAGACAAGGATATAAAGGTCGAAGAAGGTGACATAGCTGTGATAGAAACAAGTGAAGGGGAAATTGGGGGGAGTTGTTAGGGATAACCGTACATGCTATGGTAGGTTCTTTAGCCCTAAAAACTATGAGGTTGTTTGCTGAAATTAATCATCAGAAAGCATTGGTTTTAATTGATACGGGAAGCACTCATAGTTTTATAGATCCTAAGGTAGCAAGAAAAAACAAACCTGTCAAAGGAAAAAAGATGTTTAACAGTTCAAGTGGCTAATGGGGCCACTATTCCTTGCCTTGGTTACTATAAGGCAGTTCCTTTCAAATTACAAAATTATTCAGGAGTGGCTAATTTATATATGTTGACAATTAGAGGTTGTGACCTAGTTTTAGGTGTTGATTGGCTTAAGGACTTAGGGTCTATTCTATGGAACTTTCTTGACCTAACTATGAGATTTCAGAGTTGAGTCAAGCTCTGGAATTATAGGAATCAAAAGACCAGCCACTAATGTAATCGAGGAGGATAACCTTGAGGATCTAAAAAGAGGATCAGCAAAGGGGATTTGGCTACAGATTATGGAAGGTGACAAGAAGAATTCCAGCTCTGTAATCCTTCATGAAGTGCAACAAGTTTTAAACAGTTTTAAGGATGTGTTTGATAAACCAAGAGGGTAGCCTCCTTCTAGGATTGTGGATAACAAGATTAAAATACAAGATGGCTGCAAACCCACCTGTGTAAGGCCCTACATGTATCCTTACTACCAAAAGGAGGAAATAGAGAAGTTGGTGGCTGAACTAATCAAGAATGGCATCATAAGAAGCAGCCAAAGTCCGTACCCCTGTATTATTGGTAAGGAAAGGTGAGGGAAGTTGGAAGATGTGTGTGGAATACCAAGCCCTCAACAAAGACACCATAAAAATATAAGTACCATATTCCCAATATTGATGAATTGCTTGATGAACTTGGGGAAATGAAATATTTTCTAAACTGGATCTAAGATCAGGATATCATCATATAAGAATGAATTCGGATGACATCCCTAAAACTGCTTTTCACATGCATGAAGGTCACTATGAATTTTTGGTAATGCCCTTTGGATTTACTAATGCTCCTTCTACGTTTTAAGAAATAATGAATGACATGTTTATACCTTATTTGAGAAAGTCTGTGCTGATATTTTTTGATGATATCTTAATATACAACAAGATGATGCAAGACCACTTAGAACATCTCACACAGGTTTTGAAGATTTTAAAAACTGAACAATTCTTCGCAAAGTTTTCTAAATGTGAGTTTAGCAGCAAGAAAGGTGAATATTTTGGGTCATCTTATGCAAGGGGATCTGTTACGTGAAATTAGGTTATGTCTTAAGCTGTTATTGTTTTAATTAATTGTCATTTGTTTAATTAGTTTATGTTTAAGTTGAATGAGTCAACAGTAGTGATTGTGAAAAGTTGTATTTAGTGGGTAGTTACCATTTATAGCCTATTTATGTTGTAAACATTAGATGGAAATGGAACAGAAAAATTGTCTTCAAATTTGCAATCCAAATGTAGGTTTGGTAACCTCGAAATTACCATAAAATCATCTATTTACAACTACAAAATTCTTAATATTATAACATGATAACATTAAGTTTTCATCGTCGAAACCTCACACTTATTTTTTTTAACATGAAGAGAATTTATATTAATAACATGATAAGTACAACGAAAAACTATTGTTGCCCATAGGATATGAGAAAACACTCGAGAAAGCAAGAATAAATACAAGTGACAGACTTTAACAATGACACACACAATGATAAGGTGTACTAAAAGGACGAACGAGAGTCATATATGAACCACCAAATCATGAGTTAATATATTTATTTTACTTTTTAAAATAAACAATTTGATAATTTTTTATTTAATAAATTAAAACCGACTATAATATTTTTTTTATATTTAATAAAAATTAAAACGATGATTGAAATTTTTTTCCCGATAATTAAACCTAACAGGCTTTAACAGTTACTTTGTTCTTCCGTTTCCTACGCCGCCACGCGTTTGTTCCCCTTCGGTTTGCTACACGCCGCCATCCGCGTCCTCTTCTCCATACTGGTAGGTTGTTCGGTTGTTTTTTTTTACGCGATGGTGGTAGGTTATTCAATGCCAATGGTATTTGAGTTTTTGCCCTGATTCTTTTATTTCTTTTTTTTTTCTTTGTTGATTTTCTTTGTCGCTTGCTTTGCACCATACGTGTTCTGTCGTTCTTCTACCCGATGGACCGGTGAAAGTTACTGAAATCAGTGTTTATAATTTATGTTTGACCCATCAACTTGTGAAGGATAAAATTCGAAAAGAAATGTTTGAAACGATTGACTGTTAATGAACAAGGAGCAAACTAGATAACTTTGGGTTTAGGAAAATATGAAGCACGGTGGTTTTTTACTTAGTTTGTGATAAATGAGATACATTTGAATAGGACGGAAGCAAAAGCAATTGTAATTCGATATAATGTCAAGCAATGCATGTTTCGGGATGTTGATGCTGCTTTGACGATATTCTTAACAAGGAATGCTTTGAAGTAAACAAGGGAAGAAAATGTTGGTAGCATGATGGGCCCATATTTCGTCCACCTCCGAATAGTTCAAAACTAAAATCTTACCATGGAGGAATTGGACTCTAGCTTCTAAATTGCATCGACTTCTGTGAGAATCTCAAGATATATACATTTTGGCCAAGAATGTCTTTGTCCAGACAATTTACTGCCTCCTTTCGTTTTATATGCATTATAGATCGTGCAGCCTTTGCGAAGGAATCATGGTTTTATTGACTGCTAGATTTCGTTTCACTGCACAATTTAACTGCTCTAATTTTTTCTTGATATTTATCACATGGGTTCCTTAGTGTCAAGCTTTTACAGCCTACTCTAATAGTATCGATCATGGCAGGTATTATACTCATAAAGATGTATAATTCTTTGAGCTACGTATTGTAAGACCTATCATACTGATACGGATTGTCCTTCTTTTTGTCCTTAATTGTCTGAGTTTTTTGCTTGCATTCAGAATATGTCTTAGAAATCTGATTAAGTAGCTTGATTATTGGAAACTTGCAGCACCTTTTAATGTGGATCTTTTTTGTGACGAATCTAATTTTTATACAGCAGGTCTGTATATGGATCAGCACTCTCTTGTCTAATTTTTTTGTCCTTCCTGAGGATAGAGCCTACGCTACCAAGAGTATTGAAGCTGTTTTGTATCTAGAATGGTGAGGACATCACTTTTTTTCTGGCGAAGTATGTAATACTTGTTGATTTATATGATTCATTTGTATGCTATGTGTTTGCAGCCTACACTTATTTTTAGGAAACCTGTTGCACGATCTGAGAATCTTTATAGACATTATTTTGGATTTTAATCCCTTCAAGATTGTAACATTCTCTTTAATGTACTCTCGTGATCTCTTCTTGAATAATATTTTGCATCCTCGTGATTTTCGTCAGTTATCATCCGTACCAATTGGAAACATAAAAGTACAAATCCATCTGAAAGCATCTATGACAAAACTGGAGCTCTCGGTTACACGTCCCGATGATTGGCATCTTCATCTTCGTGAAGGTGAACTTCTTGAAGCAGTTGTCTCTCACAGGTGAAATCAACAACATTGAATATATTTTATTATTTTAAATATATTTTTATCTCACATAATTTTGATTGTACATTTTAATTTCCTGTAGTTTTGAGTTCATTTCTTTTTTCCTGTCAGTTTTTCCACTTTTCTAAACACTGGTATGCACGCAGTTCACATCATTTTGGAAGGGCCATAATCATGCCAAACTTGAAGCCACCTATCATCACTACAGCTGCAGCTGTGGCATATCGACATATAATTTTAAAAGCTTTACCAGCAAATAGTGACTTCAATCCCCTGATGACTCTTTACCTGACCGATAGAACTGCTCCAGATGAGATCAAACTAGCGAGTAAGTTCGACTCTTAGATTTATCTTTATAAACTCACACGCAAACATACAAAACACCCCATATTATTCATGATGGGTAAGGACAAGGCAGATGAATTTTTAGATGATTATTAGACAAGAAAGTCATCTAACCATCTTTATAGCTACTTCGATTGCTATTTTCATTTGCATTCCTCTTTATGCGAGTTTAACTAAAAATAGTTAAATTTTGAACACTGTCATTTGACTAAATTCTGTTCTTTGGTGGCGATAGGTTTTGATCTGAATTTACCAGACAGAATGATAGGCCACTTTAAGTTCGTGGGAGCAATAAAGAAATGATTTTCTTTTTGTTAATACAAATCATGAAGAAATCCACCTTTAAGCAAACTACAAAAATTTACCGCCCATCGGTATACCATTTTACTTAAAAGATCTACAAGGTGAGGTGCATGCACCGACCAATTCAAAGACTTTGAACAATTAGTATTTTCGACCGGTGAAGACATTTGATGTTTTTGTGCTTGGAAGTTAACAAGTGCTTTTCATTTCCTTTTTTTTCCTATTTTATCTCAATGTAAAATATAAGTGGCTACTGTTACAGGAGAGAGTGGGGTAGTACTTGCGGTGAAGATGTATCCTGCTGGTGCTACAACGAATTCTCAAGATGGTGTAACAGATCTGTTTGGGAAATGTCTACCTGTACTCGAAGAAATGGTTCGGCAAAATATGCCTTTGCTGGTAAGGCACTCTGTCTTTGTAAAAATCACACTTAAGTTGCCATGAGTTTTTATTCCAGCATTCTTTTTCCACTTTTTATTCTCAAGTGGTGAGGACCCATTGATACGCATATTTGCTTTTAGTAGGTTACTGGTATAGGAATCTAAACTATCCATGTTCTACCAATTATGTAATATTGTAAACCTTTTGAACATATACTTGAAGTTGTTTCCAATCACTTTCGTCAACTTGTATGTCTACCATGGCTTGTTCTCATCGTTGAGTACCATAATGTGTGTTAGGGTCTAAGCATTCAAAGTATGTCCTCTTACTGTTTTACCTTGGGCTGAAGAGAGAACCTTACTGTCCTATAGCACAGAGATAGAAGTTTACGAATGATCAGAGAGAATTAACTCTGGCCTATGAAGAATGCAGTTCTCCTTGTTGTTTGCTGAATGTTTATGTAAGGAAGTCTAAAACTTGTACTCTACTTTTTTGTTCAGTGAATTGGAAGATGACTTTCCAGTTACACCTTACATAAAAATTGCACTGAAAAATGTGTGTAGAAAATCCTTGAATAGAAATTGCCACACACACACATTACAAGCTTGTAATGACCAAAAGTTTTGAAAAATTGATTTCAAAATCTCTTAAGCATATAGCTCTTAGTCACAAAAGTCTCTGACTTTATACGCATAAAATACCATTTGCAGGTCCATGGAGAGGTAACAAGTCCTTATGTTGATGTGTTTGATCGCGAAAAGGTGTTCATTGACACAGTTCTTAGCCCTTTAATTCAAAAACTTCCAAAACTGAAGGTTGTCATGGAGCATATAACCACCTTAGACGCTGTAAAATTTGTTGAGTCTTGTGATGAGGGTGAGTCATGTTCATTTGCAACTTCAAAACATATTCATTGTTTTTGGGAAAAAATAGAAGATATGTCACCTTCCTAGGTATCATCTCATTTCGACATATTTTTTAGGATTCGTTGCAGCAACTGTTACGCCACAACATCTTGTTCTTAACAGGAACTCCCTTTTTCAAGGAGGGTTGCGACCTCATAATTACTGCCTTCCAGTACTGAAGAGAGAGACACACAGTATGTTTCTGAACCATATATAGGTTAAAACTCATTGTCATTTTTGTCACACTTTCATGATGTATTTGCATTCCACCAATGGTTTTTGAAATGTTTCTGCTCCCCAACTTCAACAAGAAGTAAATGCTATGTTATCATGTTACTTTCCTTTTGGGCATGTGCATATTGCTGTCTAGGTTGTATCGTCAGATTTAGACTGCAACCATATTTGGCCAAGCATATCAATTTATTTATTTATTTTCTGCATATAATTGCATTTGCCGCCAAAGTTTGAACTAAGTCCGTAATCAATCTTTGTTTTGCGGGGAAAATTCAATTGTTTACTTTATCTGGTCTTGTTTGCCAGTTTTTCCCAGCTTCAAAAGCATTTTCACCCTGCAAAACATTAGACTGAAATTGCCGACTTTGGAAAAATGAACTTAATTTGTTATTTGATCACAAAACAAGCTTATTCTCTCACTTTGACTATCAAAGGTTTGCGATCATAATATTCTTGATGTTGAGAGATACACTTTAGCCATCATCGAAACATATTAGAATACATCACTTCACCAATTTGAAGTTGTTGGAAAACTTCATACTAAAAACTCAAGTCAATTAATGTGTTTTGTTGAAGATATACAACGATATATATGTGTATATAAATTTGCTATAACTGTTTCTTTCGTTCTATCATGCAGCATTTTCTCTAAACTCAAGTGTCGACTTTGACAAGTGCTTAACAATTTGTTCCTTTCCAGGACAGGCAATTGTGTCGGCTGTCACTAGTGGAAGTAAAAGATTTTTTCTTGGAACTGATAGTGCGCCACACGAGAAAAGGAAAAAGGAGAATTTGTGTGGATGTGCTGGGATATACAATGCTCCTGTTGCCTTGTCAGTATATGCAAAGGTTTTTGAAGAGGTATGCTACTTACTTTCAGTTTTAGTCCTACAAGGATTTTACACCCAGTTTATATTATTGTGAACAGGAATTGCTAACCCGGTGATTACTTTTTTCCCAATTTACTCAAGCTAATACTTTCATTCTTCGTTGGAAAATGTTTCCTGAAACTCATTTGTAACTTTAGAATTAAAATGTCGTGAGGATGTTCGAAAGTATTGGAAAATATTATCTGAAACTCGAATACCGAATTTGGAAAAGTATCAAGTTTCCTTTTTTATTTGCAAATATGGATTTGGCCTAGTTGGGTTCTAATCTCTGCACATTCGTGTAGCATGATTCAGTTCCGTCTAAATTAGAATCAATAATTAACAAATGGCATTCCTCGCACAATGTAGATTATGCGTGTTGGCAAGACGATAATTATGGAACTGATAATTAAAGTACGATAAATAGAAGACTAAATATAACTCAGTCTTATCTATGTTCCGGAAATTGAAATGATTGGTGATGCAGTTTATTTTAGAGTCGCTAACTTGGCTTGTATTAATATCATATTCTGAGTTGTGGTGCAGGCTGATGCACTGGACAAGTTAGAAGCATTTACAAGCTTCAATGGACCAGACTTCTATTGTCTTCCCAGAAACATGTCAAATATTAAATTGACCAAGACACCATGGAAGGTACCTGCATCATATCCTTTTGCAGGAGGCGAAATTGTTCCCATGTTTGCTGGCGAAACACTTGATTGGTCACTTTCTCTTGTTTAAATCAAATTTGAGTAATTTTTTTTTCTATTTTCATATCATTTGCTGTGTCGTCAAAACTGTATGGTGCTTATGCATCTTTGCATAAACCAATTTACGTTCCCCATAATTGAAGAAATTTTTCCTATTTTGAGGAATTCTTGACATTAAAAAATAGCCTGATTTTTATCTATGGAGGCTTTTTTTATTTCTATTTTTCATCTCATTTGCTGCGTCGCCAGAACTGTATGGTGCTTATCCATTTTGCATAAACTAACTCAAGTTCCCCATAACTGAAGAGATGTTTCGTATTCTGAAGAATTCTTGATTTTAAAACTGCCTGGTTTTTTTTTTTAATCTGTATGGGCTTAAACAAATGAGGTATTTGAACGGCTAATATGAGAAATGCAGTTTATGGCACAATACACCGTGTTCAGGATTGCCCGATAATACTTCTGGCATCGCCAAAAAGTCGAGGCATGGCATGTTAAGTGGAGCTGATAGGATAGGATTTCAATCACTCAAAAAGCTGGTGTTTTCAGCTGGGGACTGTAACTTTTAGAGATAGTATTGGAATGAAAGATCATTTAAGGAGTTCTCCTATGTCTATTCTCGTGGTCGCATTTATAAATCCCAGTTGGTAATGATTTAATTGGATTGAAGGGGACTTTGTAGAAGTGGGAAATGTCGCAAGTACTATTGTTCCTAAGAGGACTTGCAAGTGTGGTGATATTTAATTGACCGATGCGACATGTTGGGACAGTGGTGGGTGGGCCAATCTTAATTCACATGAAAAACGTCTTTATTACAACTGTAAATAAAAACAGAATTTTTTTGTCTGTATAGATAAACTATTAGCAGAGAATTAGAGAAGTAACGACTAACGACAGCTATGGCAAGGGCAGCGGCAATAGCAACGGGTCTTGATAAATTTTCACTATTCTCAAAATCAAATCTGCTCCTAGTTCTTAGTTTTCAGTCTCATCTAAGCGAGGCGTAATGGGCCACTTAACAGATGAATGTCATCTTCAACAACTTCTAAAGATGTTGGAACAATATATTTCACCAGTGTTATTAAAACCGGCCCGGACAGGCCTGTCCAACCAGTTCAACCGGTGACCGGTGCTTGGTCCGGGCCGGTTAACCAAATAAAACCGGCAGTGTAAAAAATCGGTGTGAACCGGTCAAAAACCGGTCGACTTGAACCGGTCGACCGGGTTGAACCGCTCGAACCTCTTTTCTTTTTTTTAGTTTTCCAATTTTTATTTTGTTATCATCCCTTTTAAGTTTTATCATTCCTTCCTAAATACGTAAATAAAATGTTATAGCCATGATTAGAGGTTCCATGTAGTTTATTTATATATATTAGATTTTATTTTGTATTGCATCAACTCCATAAAACTATGAGTTTTAACATTTACCCATTATATGTTTTTGATATTTGTATCAGTCTTATATATAAATGCAAAAAGTAATCTATTGTATCAAAAAATAAAAATCTATTAATTTTGATAATCAATACTAAAGTATTTGTAATAATATAGTAGCCCATTATTGATATAATACAGATTTGGTATATACATGACTAATTAGTGTATTTGTAATTAATTCTTTTTTATATAAAGTTTATATTTACAAAAAAAAATAGTTATAAACTTAAATAGATGAAATTATTGAAAGAGTGTGTAAAATATTGGTCTCCATGCTATATTACTACAATGCTATTTCTTTTATTATTATGAACGTTTGAAACTTTTGCAAATACATGTTATAAATATTTTATAAAAATTAAATATAGATATTACATCATGCTGACGTCACACCGGTTGAACCGATCGAACCTGTAACCAGTAATGGCACCGATTTTATGTCCGATCCGGTTTTGAAAACACTGTATTTCACCCATCAATTCAGTGCTGAAGCATGCCCTACTTTATGCTACAACATTTTGTCTTTCAAACACACAAATATATCCATTCTTAATCTAAAAATAAAAAAATAAAAAATAATAATTGACAGAACCAACAAAAGTAGAAATCTCCAAGTAAAGCACTTAATATGTATGTAACATAATTGAGTGCAATTGGGAAACGAGAATCATTGAAAATTGAGTTTCTCTTTGCTTGAACTCTCTTGGCTATTTTTGTATATGCTTTATCTTTAGGTAATTGTTAAGACGCTGAGTTGATTCCACTTCGGTCTAACACAAGTTACATAAGTCTGAAATATGTCCATGCGAGTGATCCTTCCACAAATTCAGTTTGGTAGGAAGACGGTCTTTAACAGATCTTCAAGCAAAACCCTAACCTTATTAGGGGCATATGAGTTCCAAATAGATACGAAAACTATGTGAAAGTCTCCATTAGATTCAATCTCAATAAATCAAGCATTTATTACACCAAATGATATTGACTATATAGATACTGTCAATCCATACATAAGAAATTTGTCATTGTCTTGCCTGTTAATTATCTAACACAACCCTCCTCCTTACCCCTGCTTGGGAAGTCATGGCGGTGTTTGCTTTAAGCTGAGATTACATATGATATTTTCTTGCTGAGCTCCCTTGTTAATGACTTGCTTGCATCTGTAAAGCTCATTTCCAGTGTAAAGCAGTGTACCTTTAAATACCACTTGCACCCCCCCCCCCCCCCCTACCCCCCCCCCGACGTTCAATGAAACCGGTAAACCATAAATCTGCAAATGCAAATTTAGATAATCACAATCGTAAAATAGTTCTAAGGGTATCGGAGAGGTTTTGAATAGTTTGTTGTTCTTGTGCAGCTTGAATTTCTTGAAGTGGCATTTCTTCGTAGCACCTGCAGAAAATGTTTAGGAGATATGAAGAAAATCGTTGGATTTTAAAAGAGTTAATTAAGGATGGAATGACCATTATGAAAACTCGTACATCTTGTGGTATGATAATGCCTGAGCAAGATTCATTAGAGTCGGACTTGAAGTAAGCCTTTGATATACACTTGGAGGAAGGGGGACCTGAATAGCATGCACATAATCCACTCCAGATATGTTAAGAGTATGATATATTTCGAGCGCACACACACACCCCGACAAGATAGTAGGCAAGTGTGATATGCGTAGATAACAACATGACTCTGTGGTAATGACAATTGCAATTATGAGGCAGTAGTTAAAAGGTTATGGTTGTGAAGTGAGCACGAAGTGTCTCAGGTTCTCCTGTTATGTAAATGAGAGTATTAAAATAAATTTATAAATAATATAACCCACAAATATCACAATTTACAGATATAAAACATGAAATGTAACATATCCGGAAGCGGAAGAATTGTAATGGATTTTACAAATTTACGATAACTTAGCAATTGGATTTTAACGAGTTATTTTTGTCAACCCGTTTAGACATATGTAAATGGTAATTTTAAGTGCATCGCACGTAAAATGGAATGTTATGCGTATGCCCAAAATAAATTCTAGAAATATGGTATAGAACCAGGAAAACAGAGAGGACCTCATTTTGTCTGCTTCTACCCTTTTTAGGTTGGGCATCTCTGGAGAAAAGCTCTTGCATCGGCTCTATGGCTACGTTCCCACCATTGTCTTTCTGCCATCCTCCTAGCACGTTGTCAGTCAGAAGTTCAATGGGAGAAATATCAGTTGCCCTCAGAAATGGAATTGGCACGGTGTTACCAGCGGAGTATATGGACCAAAGCTGTTGCAGATGTAATACCAAAGTAATCGAACACTACACAAATGATGTAATTAGAAAAGGAAAATATATATAGCAACCACCCAAGTGATGTTAAAGTCAAGCATCATAGAAGGGATGAGGGCTGAAGTTAATATTATGCAGAACAAGGATCCCAGATGAGAGGTTAGATCGAGAACAAATTCAAAGTTACAATGTTTACATTCTGAAGTATTTATAAAGATAAAACATGTTTAAAAACCATAATATGACCTGTCCTACGTAGAATAAAGTATCAACTCCTGGCATTTGGAAAAATACACAGAAAAGTAAGGCCGTCTATAATTTCAAAAAAGTAAATAAGATGGAAGAAATCAGAAAGTCAAAAGATAAATGCTTGCAACTCCCATTTCTCAACATTACTAATTTAGCGTGGCTAAAAAATGCTGTGCATTTACTTCCAGTAATAATCAGAGTCCAATATGAGCTGGTTTCCAAAGAAATAATTTTACATTATTTGATACGTTAAAGCAAGTATTGAACACGTGTGTGTGTGGAGAGGGTGTGTGTGCGTGTTCAGAAGTACCTTATCCAATGCTTTTCTACTGACAGTCTCGCTAGTAAGTGAAGCATCATTCAAGAAAGCACCACTGTGAACTGTTAATTGGGGAATGTTATTGCCCTTGAGGTTTTGTTCAGGTGCCAGATTTATTTAGAGATTCTTGCAATCCTTCAGTAGGAGTTCCTACGTCGGTACTGATGTCCACCCTGACAGGTTAACTTGCACGAGTTAGTGTAAAATAAAATGATACGTGCACAAGTTCACGAATCTCAAGGAAACAAATTAGTTATGCAAAAGTGATGGTCTTCCCAAGATTTTAAAGCACCTATAAACAGAAAACATGGAGTATCAAGTGATTATAGAAACTAAGGTGAAATGCCTTCGTCAGAGGACTCAAAGTTAAAGGTTGGCCATGTTCATTTGTCATGCTTATACATAATGCCATAAGTCAGCTGATAATCCTAAAAACAATCACGACTATCATGCTTCTACAAAGTTGAAGCGCACCAATTTATGCTTATATCCAGAATAAAAAGCTCCTACAAGTGTGGCATACATGAACTTTTTCATGTGGTCCTTTCTCATGGTGGGGGTCGCGATAGAAGGGCAAAGCAGAAGACGATTGGGGATAAGCTTAACCCTGGGCCATTTTATTCCAATCCGGCAGCATCAGCCCACTCAATTAAAAGGGTAAATGGAGGTGTAAATTGCTGGGCTACATTTCAGAACCCAGATTGGGCCCCAATAAGGGATTGGTCCCATGGCTCAATTGCATTTGTTGGGTCTTTGATATTGAGACGTGAAATCAAACATTCTCAATCTCCCAGAGAGAAACGAAGCGAAGAATGGTCAATGGGATGGATAGACAGCAGGTAAGCAGCGGGTCAATGGCTACGGCAATGGCTGCGACAGCGACCGTTTGGGGATGAAGGTGACAGTGGCCACAAAGTTGTTGCACGCGATTGCAGAGCTGTCATGCTAAATCGATTCCGTGACAATTCTCATAAAGAAGTCGAGAACAATCAGGTTTTTGGTAATGTTTAAAATTGATTCAATGATAGGAATGTAAATCGCACACTTCGAGTCTGTCCAAACTCCAACAAAACTTAATAGCAAATATTTCTGAATGACTCATTTCTACACCTCCATCTCCTATTTATGTCCTCTTCCCCATTTTACGTAAAATTAAGAAAACAAACACAAGAAACTTGTAACTATGTGAGGTAATGATGCTCCTTCATTCACAAGATACAACCGTTCATCCAGGCAGTCTTTGTTTGCCTTCTAGAATGATGACGTTTGCTCCCCTTCCCTAGCACGTGTAATTGTGTGCTCGGATTCCTTCTGTTCTTGCCCTTGTCACTATCAATTAATCCTTTGTTGCTCCATTAGTATTGGACCCATTTCAATTGAGACGGACTTATCACTCTTCCCCCTTCAAAACAACCTTGTCCTCAAGGCAAGGCTGTGACTTAAAACTCGATCTTCTGCATCCTTTCATCCTACATTAAATACAATTATCACAAAATCAAGGTGACAATACTCGTTACTAAAATACAGCCTATATGTAACAGCTTTCCCATCATTTCTCGGTCTCTTTGCTTTTAGCTCTTGCATACTCTCCACCACCATTTCTGTATCAAGAAGCATCATAGGTATATAACCTGGTCCATCTGCCACAGTCATACCCAAACTTTGAATCCAAGCTTTAATTTGCTAAACTTAGTACGACATACATGAACTCCATTATTTCAGTCAAAGAAGGAATACGCTAGCACTTCATAAACACTATCACCATCACTTCCTGTAAAGACTCAACCACATCTCTTCTGTCTCTAATTCCACAGCCCATGCTAATATAATCATGAAATTTCACATGCTCCAGGGAGATAAATAGCAATTCGTAATGGAATCCTTTGAAAACATGAATCAATATGTGATTCCAATCAACAATGAGAAAATCAATTTTAACTCCACCCAAACCTGATTCTTCTCGACTTCTTTATGCATTCGAGAATTGCCACGGATTCGAATTAGCATGGCAGCTCTGTAATCGCGTGCAACAACTTCGTAGCCACTGTCACCTTCATCCCCACACAGTCGTTGTCGCAAGCCGCCGCCGTAGCCACAGACCCACTGCTCATCTGATGTCTATAAATCCGATCAGCCATTCTTCGGTTCGTTATTCTATGGGAGATTAAGGATTGGGAATGTTTTGATTTCACGTGTCAATATCGAAGACCCCAACAAATGCAATTGAGCCATTGGCCCGATCCCTTGGCCCAATCTAGGTTCTGAAATGTTGCCCAACAATTTACACCTCCATTTACCTTTTTTTATTGAGTGGGTTGATGTTGTCAGGATTGGAATAAAATGGCTCAGGGTTAAGCTTATCCCAAGCGTCGTCTTCTTCCCCCTTCTATAGCGACCCCCACCATTTTTGCTTGCCTCTGACAGCAACACAATACACGCACCATAAGGATTAATCGCCTTGTGACCACCATACCATCTCATTAATTCCGTTGCCATCAACTTCCACTTCCTTTATGGAGTCTTCTTCCCTATGATTTGTTGAATTTCGAATGCGGTGTAGGATTCCCTCTTTCGGTGTTCTCCTTCCACGTCATGGCTAGTGATTAATTTGATGGTTTCGTCCCGCTTTTCTTCAACTAATGCACCCTTGAATTCCTCCAATTTTTCGGCGGTCTGGGTCCCAGTATATTCTTCATATTCGTGGCCCGCAATGGTGTCCACCCCCAGCGCCGACAATTCGTATGCCTCGTCCCCGTGCTCGAGACTCGCTGGCTGCGCTGGAACAGTAACCGAATCCGCAGGTGCCCAATTGTTTTCTCAAACTGAATTGGATGATTTCTCTGCGAACCCTCACTCCATTGCTACTTCCTATAGCTTCTGGTTCATTTGGCCAAACCTCATGTCCAACGATGTCATGTAACACTCTAACATCTTCATATACATTGCCAATTGAGCCTTGGGGTGACTTTTTAGATTAGCTTCCAGTTGCTTCATGGCTTCTACTAGTTCTTCGTTTCTCATGTTGTTATCGTCTCGAGATGGTTAAGCGACTCTCAACAAGAGCACCAATGATAGGAATGTAAATCGCACACTTCGAGTCTGTCCAAACTCCAACAAAACTTAATACCAAAAATTTCTGAATGACTCCTTTCTACCCCTCCATCTCCTATTTATGTCCTCTTCCCCATTTCATGTAAAATTAAGAAAACAAGTACAACAAACGTGTAGCTAACTATGTGAGTTTATGCTGCTCCTTTATTCACAAGATAAAACCCTTCATCCAGGCGGTCTTTGTGAGCCTTCTACAATGATGATGTTTGCTTCCTTACCCTTCCCTACTACGTGTATTTGTGTGCTCAAATTCCTTACGTTCTTGCCCCTTTCATTATCAATTAATCCTTAGTTGGCACATTCTTTTATTTGTTGCTCCGTTAGTATTGGACCCATTTCAATTGAGATGGGCTTATCACACAACCCAAGGTTTCAATTTTCCATAAAATTCCAATCAAAGTACTCTGCTAAATTTGAGAAACAAAACCCAAGTTTTAATTTTCCGTACACAACATAGCAAAAAAGTTCTTCAAGTACGCTATTTTTCCCTAATATCACCACAATGAAATTCAACCAACAGCAAGGTTTCGCTTATAAAAGGATTAGCACAGAAAAAAAAAGATCCATTCCCCCGTTGATCAAGAGAAACCCAATAGATATTAAAATTAAGAGGAACGAAAACAAGTGGCTTTATAATCGTTGCACATTCATCAAGAAAAAAATTAAACAGCGATTAACCAGAATTACCAAGGCTTTGCACTGCATCGAGTAATTTTTAGGAGTATCCCTACATCACAAGTGTTTGTGCATCATAGATATATATATATTACATATTTTCAAAAAAAAATTATTTTAGTTATCTAATTAGATTATGTTCTAATGTTTTATTGAATTAAAATATGATCTAAGATTGTTTTCTTCCAAAACAATTTCCAAAAAAAATCTTAGATTATATTTTAATTCAATAAAACATTAAAATATAATCTAATTAGATAATATTTTAATTCAATAAAACATTAAATAACACAATACATATAAGATGACATGAATATTCCAATAATATATTACATTACATAATAATGACAATACGTATAACATGATATTGATAGCCTAACCAATATTTGAATGTGATAGGGTAAAAATATATATTTTCGATTATAAAAAAAAACCGTGCGTATATCATAATCTCTAATTTAATTTTCATATACATTTAAAAAAAAAATCCTTTTAGAAACCCCAAAAATTATTAACAATCATTACCTTATTGTTGATTTTTTTTGCCCTAATTATTTTTAAACGCCAAAATTGGACTTTAACTTGATAATAATATTTCAAAACATCGATACCGGGTTGGAACCGATCCAACCCGGAACATGTGGCCCCATAACCGGATCCGATCTGGTTTTTTACCGGATCGCATTGGCTAATGGATTTTCGGACCCGAAATCGATCCAATAAACAGCCCTAATATGGTCCATACGATCGTCAAATGTTATTTAACTTTTATGTTTAATAATTTTAATGGTATGAATTATAATAATAAATGTTGAATTATATATATATATAATTAAGTAAAAATAATAAAAAATAATAACATTCTAAAAAATGGAAAATAATATACGTTGTTAATTATAATTACATAAAACAATTCTGAGGATACAGTTAAATAAAATAGGTGAAGAGAGTATAAATAATTTTTTTTCCACCACTTACAAAGCATATTACATGTGAACTACATGTCACACTCGGTTTTTCCATTTTTGTTAAAAAAAAATCAAGAACAGAACACCGATACTCATATACTCTGTCTAAATCATAAACAGTTCAAAACCTGCATTGGAAATTTTAAAAAATTGTCCAGGATATGAACCCTTTTTTTTTACTTTATATAGTTGTATTTCCTGTACTTATTATAGCTGTAGAAGCAGACTGAAGGGAAAGACCAAGTCCATGGACGGATGGTGATGGTGGTAGAGCCTCCTCCAAAGTCCTTAAACCGCCTTCTCAATCATATATTTGAATCTTCCCTTCAACTTGAGAAAAAGAAACATCAGATACCGATGCAACACTAGATCAACCATTCAACCCGGCCCAGTTCTTGAAGGCAATAAGTGATTCCATTTTTCTAAAGTTTCTCCGTCTCAACTTTGACACTCGCAGCTTCTTGTGGTTCTCCATGAATGCTTGCTTATACCTCCACTTATCAACAAATATTTTCATCTCTTGAGATTTTTCGACTACTTGCATCACAGCATCAAAGAAACCACCCTTGACAAAAGCGTATAAAAATGCATCAACCAAGCTATTATCTAAATTCAACCTTTTCTCCCCCTCACCAGAAATCTTCCTCTTAACTTCATTCCAAAGCAACAGAACACTAAAATATTTCTCTATGGAGACATATCCATTAATGAGGGATAAATATGTCTGTTCATTAGGTTCAAACTGCAGAAAAATCATCCTCCTGAGGGTCCTCCTAGCATCTTCCAGTCTACCAGCCTTACAGAAGGCATGAATTATAGAATTCCAGTCGTGTGTTCCCACTACGATTTGAGGGTCCTGAACAACTTCATCCATGAAAGCAGCCATCAGCTCGGGCCGATGATGTTCAGTGAGACCTGTCATGATTGTCAAGTAACTGCCTTTCAACTCGCATATTCTTGATTCTCTCATGTCCCGGAATAATGAAAATGCAGACCGAAAATCTTGACAGGACATGGATGATTCGATTAAAGAATCAGATGTAACAGCATCCAGTGGCAGCCCCAAATTGCAAATTTCGGTAACCAATTGAGCAGCTTCAGCTGTTCGTTTCTCTTTGGAATAAGCCTTCAAAATAGGCACATACACCCCTAGCCCAACAGAAGCTCCCTGCACGTGCATTTCATCGAGGATGCTGTGAGCCTTGTCCAATAAGCCAAGACTGATACAGGCAGTAATAACTGCATAACCTACAGATTTATCCACTTCAGCCGGTGCCAGTTCCAGTTTTTGAGATTCTATGATCAAATTCGCTAAACATTTTAACTTCCCATTTTGCAAAAACCCTTTCACAATTTCATTACAGGTTCCCTCGCTAAAACCATGTTCCTTCCCTTCCTGCAAATGGCGGAGAATAGTAGCCGATGCTGAATCGAGGTCGCCTGATTTTACATACCCACAAATCACATTATCAGAAAATACCCTTCTATCAGATATACCAAACCTACTTATGAAATTATCCAACTCTATTACCTTCTCCTCAAGCCCCTTAACAGCATACAAATACCCAAGAAATCCTACACTAAATTTGTCAGGCGAAACACCCAAAACCGACATAGTTTCAATCACTTTTTCAGCATCACTTACCGATTCGAGCTCACGACAGTAACAATCTAATACAGCATTACACGCAACCAAATCAGGCTTCGTTAAGTCCAGCTTCTCATCGATAGAAATCCTACAACTCTCATGGAAAACACTCAAAAAAGCAGTAAAGCTCCCATTTTTCCTACAGATATCAACAAGAACAGCGCCCCACATTTCGAAAGGCATAAAAAACCTGTTCTTGAGCATGCTTCTCACCAATGCAAAAGCAGGCGCGCCATTGTTCGCAATTTTCAGGGAATCTAAAAGGGTCTGCACACTTTGATATTCTAACAATGAAGGGTTCTTTTCCAACAAATAAACCACCGATGCAAAAGCTCTCTTGATATTATGGGCATCAGAGAGGGAAGACAGGTGGGTAACTAACGAGTTGGTGAGCGACTTACTAGGAAAAGAGGCACAATTGGTGATAGCCTTGAAAGACTTCCATGCTTCATCGGTGTTATGGTCGAAGAGGGATTGTTGAAGGGTGGTTTCAAGATTGGATCTTTTAGGTTGTGAAAGGGAGTTTTCTTGCGATTTTGAAAGGGTTGCTTGTGGTTGAGGAGTTCTTTTGAGTGCAAAAAGTGATGGTTGGAGGAATGAATAGAGGCTTGGGATTTCCTGTTCCGATGAAAAGCTTCTTCTCGAAAGCAGACACGCGGTTCTTCTCCACATTTCTATTCACCTCCGTCGCCTAAGGAAGCAGGAGGGTTAGCATGGACAATGCCATTAATTTTTCCCGTGAACCAATCGAATAGATAGATTTAGTATTTAATTATTTTCCCTCGGAGAGTATAGCTGGAATAGCTCAGTTGGTTAGAGCGTGTGGCTGTTAACCACAAGGTCGGAGGTTCAAGCCCTCCTTCTAGCGAAACTAGTTTTATCGTTTCTTTCAACCATCTTAAAACAAGTGCTATTTCGTCTTTACTCTAATTATTAATTATTAATTAATTATATTTGATCTCTTTGGGGTGTTTGTTTATTATTATTTGCCTTAAGATATGATAATTAGTAATCATGTGTTTCGTGTGCCCGAACCGTTGGGATTTAATAAAGTAAATAGTCGATATTCGATATATCTAACTTCAACGGAAGATAATCTCAGATCTTTGCACTCATCTACTAGTCTCGATCTTTGAACAGTCTCTCGTTGGTTGGTAGATTAATATTAGAGTAATCTACTCTAATTGCACACTTTAAACTCTTGGATTCTCTGATGATAATTCCAATAGGGACTTCTTGTGATATTGAGAACTATTTCGTCTTTACTCTAATTATTAATCATATTGATCTCTTTGGAGTGTTTGTTTATTATTTGCCTTATGATATGATAATTAGTAATCATGTGTTT
Source organism: Haberlea rhodopensis (assembly GCA_907163345.1). NCBI lineage: Eukaryota > Viridiplantae > Streptophyta > Magnoliopsida > Lamiales > Gesneriaceae > Haberlea > Haberlea rhodopensis. The sequence continues at coordinate 31,124,559 of CAJQUN010000001.1, forward strand.
CATGTGTCCGAATCGTTGGAATTTAATAAAGTACATAGTCGTTATTCGATATATCTGACTGCAGCGAAAGATAATCCCAGATCTTTGCACTTGTTTACTAGCCTTGATCGTTGAACAGCCACTCGTTGGTTGGTAGGTTAATATTAGAGTAATCTACTCTAATTGCACACTTTAAACCCTTGGATTCTCTGGTGATAATCCATCATATAGTATGCATACATATTATGATGGAGCTCCCACTCAACTTGGGTATGTCATGCTCTTAACATCATAAGTATCTGAGTCCAATGGCTACAAAAAGCTCATTACCTGCGCATTGCGAGATACCATCTACCAGCAATTCATACATTCGGCTATAAACAGACTTTTATGGAGGTTGGACATACTCCATATTTGATCTAATTAGATCTCATCTTAGCCTCTTATGCTAAGGCAATTATAAATCATCACAATTCGTCGCTCTTCCAAGTGCGAAGGGATCATGTCATACATGATCTTCAAGTCTCATCATGCTCGCTATCAAAGCCCCATGGTGATTGCCCGTGTAAGTGAGCCAATCAAATTCTGGTGACATTCGCATATGAACACAGTACCTCAACAAACCAATTGTTCTAACAGGCAAAACAAATCCTACAAAGCCCCCATAGAATTAACATGTCGCGGGAACAAATCTCAGCGCAAGGGCTTGGTTCATAGGTCAGCGCTCATATCGCTAATAGGAATATGCCTTAGAACCACATTGGCTTGTGCAACATAATTTCGAATAAAGATACAACAATATCATCTACATGCGCAGAAACTCGCAATTTTTATAGAGATCTTCTTAAACATATTGTATCTTATATTGCTGATGTGCAGACTATACTCTGCTTCTTAGGTAGATAGAGAGATACAAGACCACTTCTTATCACTCTAAGTGATACTTGCGCATCTCACTATAAATGCATATCACATAATGAATTTGCATTCATTTCTATCAAGTTACCCATCAGTGTCACTATATCCATCAATTCTCAAACAATCTCTATGGTAGCACAAAGAAAGATCATTTTGACTGTCATCTAATAGGCAACCTCAAAATAATTCTGATTTTACTCATCATCCAAGTGTAAAGCACAGGTCTGGTTGTATACACACTATTGTGTATATCAAACCCTCTACAGTGCTTGCATATGGAACTTCATTCATAGTTTCTTTCATTTTATGTTTTAGGACACAACTCTCTGCTCGTATAGCAGACACCCACTTATTTTGCTTTTTGTGAAGTTATAACCTCTTAATATTTGGATGGCTCATCAAAAGTCATAAAAGTACGCATAAAAAATTCTCACACAATGATATATATCATTAGAGAATAATTTTGCGCTTCCTTTCATATATTCAAGGATTTTGAGAGACTTTCTTCAGTGAACCACTCCCAATGTAAGATCGCTTTCATTTGTCTATTACTTGTCAGACAACGCTTATAACCTCATCTTGGTTAGAGACTACAACGCAAACCTTCATGTAACTCGTATAGTTTGATGCTCCCTTTTTGACTTCACTCACAAAATGCACATCTATAACTCTATTTCAGTCATTCCTCTGTTTGAATGTTCACAGTATATTAGAATATTTTCCAAAATACAATTTTTGAAGCTCTTGGATCAAGCTTTTAATGTTTGTAAAAATATTGTGAACAAATCACACCGATTCCCATAGGCACAGAACTTCCAAATAACTTTTTCTACGATGCCATTATTCAAAGGGGAATCGAAATGACTATTTAGAAGGCACGTGGTACAAGCTGTAGGCACAACGTTTCTTCTCCCCATGAGTATATTGGAAGATTCGCTGCGCCATCATTTATCTGGCCATTTCCAGAAGTGTTTCATTTCGTCTCTCTCTGCAACATCATTTCATTGCGAAGCATATGGAATCATTAATTATCTTGTATTTCTATTTTCTCATATATTTGTCTAAACTAATCAGACATATATTGTCGCTTTCTGTAGGTACGTAGAATTTTAAATTCTTCTCTTTTTAATTCTCAACCATTCCAAGATTCGCTTGACATATTCAAACGTTTCTAGCCGATGAGATAAGAGGTACACCGATCCATATCGTAAATAAAATGAGAAATAGAATGTCTTGTGATGTGCCCTCACACTCAGAGGTTCACAAATGTCTAGTGTGATAACTGAAGAGGTAATATCACTTTGTGCCTTTCAAATAGACATATATGATTCGCACACTGGGAGGTTGACTTTAGCGAGATTGCCCATAACTTTCTCGAACTAGCCTAGTCATCCTCTTTTGAGCGATGTGTCTCAATAAATCATGTCGATATATGATTCGCACATTGAAGGTTGACTTTAGCGAGATTGCCCATAACTTTCTGAACTAACCTAGTCATCCTCTGTGAGACCCCGTTATCATAATCAAGATACAAGGTGCAATTAAGAGAACTAATCATTCATGTGTATATATCAGAGTGATAAGTCGTGTTGATTAACCTGAGCTTAAGAGATTACAGTACCAAAAGTTTCAAAAGGAATTTCACATATTCCTACAAAAGGTACTACATTATAGTCTTACTCTACTTCTTGTAGAAGCTATACAAAAAGATTTCTCTAACATGCTAATCATGTATCACTCCTTACAGCTCAGCATATCAACCCCAACCCTGGTTCTCATCATCAAAAGCACCTACAAAGACAACCCTCCAACACATGAGCATATCATAATTCATATTCAACATAATATGAATGTAAGACGTAAATGCATAATCATTTTCCGAGCAGTTACAACGCCCATTGGTTGTCCCTGTACCATAACTCATAATAAACACATTATATGAAATTATGGATCCTTTAATAATGTCATGACATATCACCTCTTTCTTTACACAGCCTTTGAGTCATATATCAACAGTTATTTTAATCCTTCTTGCTTCAACATCTCATAATGAGCGGTACCATCTTCCCCGCTTCATTACTACATAATCTCATAATGAGCGTACAATCCTCCCCGCTTCATTACTACATAATCTTATAATGAGCGGTACAATCCTCCCCGCTTCATTACTACATAATCTCATAATGAGCGGTACCATCCACCCCGCTTCATTACTACATAACAAGCATAAGCATTAAAACCTACACTGTGATCTCTCTTGACTCGTGGAATACACCTCTTTATTCCACATCACAATATGCAACAACAATGCATAATAACATGTATCATACTCTTAATGCATCACATTGCATTCATCATGTGTCAAATAGACAAACATAAAGTACATGTTACCGTTGGGATGCCCGTACACGTACCTTTCCAAAATGTAGTGTGTTGTGGGACTCTATCCCCTGCGCTGTGTAGCTGTCTGTGAAGGCTCCTACTTTGCTCCGATTTTTGAGAGGCTTCCAAGGAATGAAAAAGGCAAGGCTCCTCACGATTTTGCTTAGCAGATGCTGGAGGTTATTTGGGAGAGAAAGCTCGAGATTTGGAAATGGAGGAGAAGGCTGAATGATTGTGCCAAGTGGGGTGATTAATCAGCCTTTGTACAGTTGATTGGTATGGGTTGGGGGGGTGGTTGGGTGTTGGGTGGTATGATGTGTTATGTTTTGGTCCCGGTATTTAGCACGATGCTTTAAAATATCCTCACATGATATTTATAGTATTTTCTCAATAAAATAATTCAATTCCCATTTAGACATGCTTCACCAAAACAAATAACACACACCCCAAATAAACATGCCACAACCCCAAAATCCCAACATATATCGCATGCACCCTGAAATGTATCTCCCCAATAATATTAATTCAACCCCATGAATTAACACCAAATTCATCATAATTTAAATAAATGATTAAAATCACATAATCATTTCGGGGATATCACATCCTCTTTGAGCGATGTGTCTCAATAGATCATATTTGGTACATAAACTATTTCGAAAATAACATGAAACACAAACAATTGATAATTTAAACATAAATAATCCATTATTTCTAAAACCAAACCACAAAGGTCTTTGCCAGGATAAATAGACATTGTTTGCTCAAACAGAACTGAAAAACCAAGTCATAATAAACAAAGTAACTAAGAGTAAATTACATCAGATGCTAAGTATCGAGAAGGTACAAAACCAACTCCAAAACTCTCTATGTGCGCCATCTTCCGTAGTAAAAATAGTGGTTGCATACTAACACTTGATAGTAATCTACTAATCCTACTCAATCATTCATCACATGTTTTATTGCTCAAGTATCTACAATTCAACCAAGGAGAGATTTAACAACAAATCAAAAGCACTTGGGGAGTAAGAAATGTGTTACTTTATTTGGCTCAGTGCAATCAAGAGCAAAGTGACCCATCTTGTCACAATTGTATCACTTTACTTTGCTTATATCCCTAGCTCGACCTCTTTTGCCTTGGTGACGCATTTTGGTTTTGCCACTCTGTGGAGCTAGGGCTTGATTCTTGTTATTACCCTGTCTTGCACCTATTTGCTTCGCAGTAGCGTGCTTTTCAGCTTTGGTAAAAAAAATCGAATTCCTTTCCTTTTTTTTTCGAAAAAAATTTTTTTCCGTTCAATAGTTGGGAGTTAGGCATCAATTCATGCCAAAAAAATTGGATACTAAGCAATTTCTGTAATCGGAAAATTTTCTGACTGAAAAAAAATTCATAAACATAAGTAAGCCTTTGATTTGTGTTACGATGCAATTTCTGTGAAATTTTTTGTGTGTGCGTCAAAGCATAAACATAAATCAGCATACGAATATCAATCCCTAGCGAGATCGAGCTTTGTGGCTCTGATACCACTGTTGGAATTTAATTAAGTAAATAGTTGGTATCGATATACCTGACTGCAACGAAAGATAATCCCAGATCTTTGCGCTCGTCTACTAGCCTCGGTCGTTGAGCAACCCCTCGTTGGTTGGTAGATTAATATTAGAGTAATCTGACCTAATTGCAAACTTTAAACTCTTGGATTCTCTTATGATAATCCAAGAGGGACTTCTTGTGATATTGAGAACGAGAGAATATTGTATATGCTTTGGTGGTGGTCTCGTATAGGAGACAGATACACATATATATAGAGCTTAAACCTAGGCTAGACCTGTCTTATCTGGGTTGACGGCTAAGGTTTTACTTGTGCCAATATGGATGTCTATTGAGCCTTGGGCCATAAGCCCAACCAATATACATCTACACGAACTAATTTGATTCTCTTTATTGTTATGTAGCTTATCATAATTCATTGAGATTAAAAGCTTAGTTGTTGTTGTTATTGTTTTTGTTTCATGATATAATTTATCTTTGCATGTTGATCGAGAAGAAACCCACACAATTTCTTAATCTACCCTCTTAATTCAAAAAGCTACTTTTTTTTTGAACGGCCAAAAACATAATGTATCATAATTATAATCACAATCTTAATAATTTAAAATAAACATATAATTATTTATCAAACACTATTCTATATCCGATCAGTGATTGGCTTGGGAGTCCCCATCAAGCAAGCATTAGAGTTAAGGCGCCAGTATCCTACACTCTTTACTTTTTTGGCTCAAGAGCAAGGAAAACCTTGGCTGATTACCAGCTTTGAACTTTGAATCCATTATTAGCTTCAAGTGTCGGAGAGTGTAGCTCGAAATCCTGCAAATGATGTTATTGGTCGTAGGCAACCCCAACTGATATGCTTTCGGGATAACCACACATTTTGGTGACATCAACATTGTCTCATCCCAATGTCATTCCCCTTTCGAATTCAAAGCTCCATCAAAGTAAAATTCAAAAAAGTTTATATACTCAATGTCAGTGTGAAATACATTTTTATCGTAAAAATAATCCATCATGGGATGGATGATAAAAAAAAGGTGACGTCCAAGGTGAATAGTTTGTCCTAACATCGAGTTCTAGCTGACATAAATAATCTCCGACAACAAGAAATAATCATAATATAACTTATCAATATTATGTTATGTTTTTTAAGTAAACACAACCTTTATATATAAATATTTCTCATTGTTTTGCCCTTAATATCTCATTTCACTTTTAATATTTTTTATATACTCTTATGTCAAATATGTAACAATGTTTTTGGGTTGAATTTGAAGCCAATATCCATTTGATTGTTTTGATGAATGTATGTTAGGTGAATTTCAAATCTACTCATTTCTCAACTTATTTAGATGTGATTGTAATTTTGATGGATTTGAAATACACCCAAGATTGATGTTATTTCAAATCCATTATTCTAATCAATTCTCCAAATCAAATCTCTATTAAATCCATCAATCCAAACACAACTAAGGTTGCATGTGAATGGAATGATTTCATTCTTGAAATTTGGATTTGAAATTACTTTAATTAGGAATTTGAAATACATTGGTATTGTTATTGTTAAAAATTGCATTAAAATTGAAGATGGTGGGTTTGAAATCTATGAATTTCAAAATTAGCCAAACAATTTGTACGTACTTGTATTAAGAATATGAAATCCAAATCAACCAAATTTTTTCGGGTTATTTAAAAAACTAACCCAAAAAAAAAAAGTTTTTAACAAAATAACCCAATTTAAAAATAGTTAATAAAGTAACCTGAGACGCCAACCCAGATGGCGTCTTTGGTGTGTCACGCCAACTGGGTTGGCATGACCATAAAAAATAATGGTCATGCCAACTGGGTTGGCGTGACCAGCGTACAATAAAGGCCACGCCAACTGGGTTGGCATGACCAGTCAGTCACGCCAACTGACCTTTGTTTTTATTTGTTAACGCCAACTGGGTTGGCGTGACCTATAAAATGTAGTCCCGCCAATCCAGTTGGCGTCTCTATTTCTGCACTATAAATACAACCCTCCGCCTTTCATTTTTTTCCCACACAATTCACTCGAGTAAATCTCTCTTTTATTATTTTTGTTATATGATAAAATTCTGAGTATGCTCCGTAGTTGCAGCTTTAGCTGATCTTCTACATCAGAAAAGATTTTATTAGCTACTAGTAATATTTAATTATCTATAGTTATCAAAATATGTCTATTCAAGTTTTATTTTATTGGGGGGGTAATATTATACAAGAATCTGAGTTCATCCAATATGATCGTGGTCCATCAAGATGTACAACCATACGGCGTACAATTAATTTTCTACAATTATTAAATAAAGTATATGATATCACTGGGTTCGATCGCAACCAGTTTCTTTTAAAATTATATGCTAGGCATATGTTCAAAGATTTTTCGGGGTTACGTCAGACTATTTTACCCATAGATGATGATTACAATTTAGCATAACTACTTGATTCAGAACATGGTCATAGTTGCTTTGAATTTTATATACAAGCAGAACCAATGAGTTATGATTATATTCCAGAAATGCCAATGAGTGGCAGTTTCAGAAGGATTGACGACATCTATTATTCAAGAGACGTCTGTTGCTCGACATCAAGCTGAGGGTTCATATAGTGGTAGAGACCGAGATGATCATCCAGTAGATGTTGATAATGTTGCTGATGAGCCACGAGCAGACATTTTTTGCTGATTTTGGTGATCAAATTCATTCTGAACCAGATGGGGATTCCATCTGATGATGAGGCTGATGCTGATGATGATGAAGTTGATATTGGTGTGATGGCAGAAGCAGTTGAAAACCAAGAGGATGAGGCACCAATGAGACAAGAAATGTCAGTTACAAGCATGACAAATGGTCGTAATCTTTATCCAACAATCCCATTCTTTTCCATGACACATCCAGAAGTTTTTGAAGATTCGATCGACAATCCAGCAGGCCGTTGGGGGAGTTTTTATGATTACTCCAAAGGTGAATTTTTTTGCAACATGGTCTTCAAAGATAAATTTCATCTGCAGCAGCTATGAAGGATTATTCAGTACGTGTTGCAAAACGTGAGTACCACGTTGTTAAGAGTACAAAAATATTGTGGAAAGTAATATGCAAACACGGTACAAAGGATATACCTTGCAGATGGTACCTGCGTGCATGTTTGGATAAAAAAGTTGGGTTATTCAAAATAACCAAATATGGTGGTCCTCACACTTGTCTGCTGAGTGAGCTGTCGCTTGATCATTCGAACCTGGATAAGAACATGATTGCTAGCTTGTTATTGGGAATCGTTCGTCGTGATCCAGCTTATGAAATCAAGTATGTGATTCAAACAGTGAAAGATAAGTATGGATTTGAAATATTCATATGCAAAAGGCTGACATAGTTTGAAACGTGCAGTACGAAACGTGTATGGAACATGGGAGAGCTCGGTCAATAAATTACCTTTCTATACGGGAGCTTTGCAAAAATGGAATCCAGGCACAGTCGTGGAGTGGGAATCATCTTGATAATGCAAGACCAAGAGAAAAAACTTTAAGTTATGTTTTCTGGGCCTTCCAATCGTGTATAGATGGTTTTCGGCACTGTCGTAAAGTTATTACAGTGGATGGCACACATCTATATATAAAATATCAGCATAAGAAGTTGATTGTTGTGTCCACGGACGCGAATAATTCAAGTGTTACCGTTGGCATTTTCAATTGTGGATGAAGAGAACTTTTTGTCATGGAAATGGTTCTTGGAAATGGTTAGCAAACACATTATTGGAGAATCTGGCGGCGTGTGTTTGATTTCTGATCGACATCCGGGCCTTATTGCAGCAGCCGAATATATCCCCGACTTCAAAGTGACCCGGATCTGGTGTAAGTCCCAAATGACGATCACAATATTCTTGTCACTCGGGTATTGTCTTATCAAAATTGGTGCCTGTCACTGCAAGACCATTTATTGGCAGACCCCAAATAACTGCAATGTCTTGCACTATAATAGTCTCCCTCTCCAGATCTAAGATGGAATGTGTGTGTCTCACGACGCCATCTCTCTACTAACGGCGTGATTAGATGAGGGTCAAGCGTAATCTTATTACATCTATATACATTCGACTGCTGCAATAAGGCCCGGATGTCGATCAGAAATCAAACACACGCCGCCAGATTCTCCAATAATGTGTTTGCTAACCATCTCCAAGAACCATTTCCATGACAAAAAGTTCTCTTCATCCACAATTGAAAATGCCAACGGTAACACTTGATTATTCGCGTCCCTGGACATAACAATCAACATCTTATGGTGATATTTTATATATAGATGTGTGCCATCCACTGTAATAACTTGACGACAGTGCCGAAAACCATCTATACATGGTTGGAAGGCCCAGAAAACATAACTTAAAGTTTTTTCTCTTGGTCTTGCATTATCAAGATGATCCCACTCCACGACTGTGCCTGGATTCCATTTTTGCAAAGCTCTCATATAGAAAGGTAATTTATTGACCGAGCTCTCCCATGTTCCATACACGTTCCGTACTGCACGTTTCAAACTATGCCAGCCTTTTGCATATGATATTTCAAATCCATGCTTATCTTTCACTGTTTGAATCACATACTTGATTTCATAAGCTGGATCACGACGAACGATTCCGAATAACAAGCTAGCAATCATGTTCTTATCCAGGTTCGAATGATCAAGTGACATCTCACTCAGCAGACAAGTGTGAGGACCACCATATTTGGTTATTTTGAATAACCCAACTTTTTTATCCAAACATGCACGCAGGTACCATCTGCAAGGTATATCCTCTGTACCGTGTTTGCATATTACTTTCCACAATGTTTTTGTACTCTTAACAACGTGGTACTCACGTTTTGCAACACGTACTGAATAATCCTTCACAGCTGCCTGCAGATGAAATTTATCTTTGAATACCATGTTGCAAAAAATTTCACCTTTGGAGTAATCATAAAAACTCCCCCAACGGCCTGTTGGATTGTCAATCTAATCTCCAAAAACTTCTGGATGTGTCATGGAAAAGAATTGGATTGTTGGATAAAGATTACGACCATTTGTCATGCTTGTAACTGACACTTTTTGTCTCATTGGTGCCTCCTCCTCTTGGTTTTCAACTGCTTCTGCCATCACACCAATATCAACTTCATCATCATCAGCATCAGCCTCATCATCAGATGGAATCCCCTCTGGTTCAGAATGAATTTGATCACCAAAATCAGCAAAAATGTCTGCTCGTGGCTCATCAGCAACATTATCAACATCTACTGGATGATCATCTAAGTCTCTACCACTATATGAACCCTCTGCTTGATGTCGAGCAACAGACGTCTCTTGAATAATAGATGTCGTCAATCCTTCTGAAAAACTGCCACTCATTGACATTTCTGGAATAGAATCATAACTCCTTGGTTCTGCTTGTATATAAAATTCCAAGCAACTATGACCCTGTTCTGAATCAAGTAGTCATGCTAAATTGTAATCATCATCTATGGGTAAAATAGTCTGACGTAACCCCAAAAAATCTTTGAACATATACCTAGCATATAATTTCAAAAGAAACTGGTTGCGATCGAACCGAGTGATATCATATACTTTATTTAATAATTGTAGAAAATTAATTGTACGCCGTATGGTTGTACATCATGATGGACCACGATCATATCGGACGAACTCAGAATCTTGTATAATATTACCCCCCAATAAAATAAAACTTGAATAGACATATTTTGATAACTATAGATAATTAAATATTACTAGTAGCTAATAAAATCTTTTCTGATGTAGAAAATCAGCTAAAGCTGCAACTACAGAGCATACTCAGCATTTTATCATATAACAAAAATAATAAAAGAGAGATTTACTCGAGTGAATTGTGTGGGAAAAAATGAAAGGCGGAGGGTTGTATTTATAGTGCAGAAATAGAGACGCCAACTGGATTGACGGGACTACATTTTATAGGTCACGCCAACCCAGTTGGCGTTAACAAATAGAAACAAAGGTCACGCTAACTGAGTTGGCGTGACTGACTAGTCACGCCAACCCAATTGGCGTGGCCTTTATTGTACGCTGGTCACGCCAACCCAGTTGGCCTGATCATTATTTTTTATGGTCACGCCAACCCAGTTGGCGTGACACACCAAAGAAGCCATCTGGATTGACGTCTCACGTTACTTTATTAACTATTTTTAAATTGGGTTATTTTGTTAAAAACATTTTTTTTTTGGTTAGTTTTTTTAAATAACCCTTATTATTGTCAATTTCAATCTCACGGAAAAATAACTGTTCTTGATTAACACTTGCACTCGAGAGCAAAAGTTAATGAGAAATTTCATTTTCCCAAAAAAGAAAAAGAAATTTGTTAGCATAAAAATCTACGATTTGGGTCGAAGAGCAAAGCTATACCACGACAAAGTAAAGGCCGATAATTTTGATAAAATTAAACTACGTAGGATATCAGACTACAAGTCAACCCAACTACAAAAGAAGAAGCATGAGGTGATGAACATAATAAAAATTTTATAATAATAATAATAATAATAACTGCCTCTCTATCAAGATGTACATGGAAATTTCTTAACGAAACAGATTCTAGTACCACATCTCCACTCGAAAAGGGTATCCAATTCTTCTACTTTTCCCCTGCCCTCCAGAGATGAAAGCAAATACTTCCCCCACTGCGCATACCCCATCTAACATAAAACAACCAAATCCCTAGTGCAATCGATACCATACATTCAAGAAACGCGTAACAACTGTCTCAGTATCTTGTCTTTCCTTAGATTCTTGGGCACATGACTAAAAGAGTGAAGGAGAAAGACAAAAGCATAAAGGTAGCAATGATGTGAGGTAATAGTATCCCACCACCATCTGGGTTACCAAATCCAGTTCCTGCAGGTGCCATACCAAATCCTGGAGTAAAAGATGAGCCCGGTGTTGTACCGGTTGTTGTGCCGCCCGTGCTCGTGTTAGGCGTTCCTCCAAAAGCCGGGTTGGTTGTGGGTGTTGTGCTGCTAGGTGGACCTCCAAAAGTCGGGTTGGTTGTCGTTGTTGTGCTGCCTCCACTGCTAGTGAATTGAATAGATCCCAGATCAAGGGCAAATCCAGGAATTCCACAGGGGGTGAGAGGGCAACCCAATAGAATTGACAAATTTGACTTTGTAGAACGATTAAGCGTGTAACACTTAAAATTTTATTCTGCTTGCGATTTTAATATATTCTCAAGAGATAAGAAAATGAGATACAATAAATTAAATATAAACAAAAAGGATCAAATCAATAAGCACGTTTAGGGAGACAAAAACGGAAGCTAAGGAGGTGCCATACCACCAAGACAAATGATACTTACACATCTACACCATGACAACTCACTCAACCAATTTGATATATTGGGACCTCACTTGGAATCAAAGATATTTAATTACAGCCTCAGGCATTGAATTGGATCTACCAGACATTACCATCCTGCAAAATATCTAACTTCTGCCCATACTCTTTAAGGGAGCTTTATAAATCAATGAAAAACACCCATCCCCAAATGCAAGTATCTTTATTAGATAAAAGGAATTCCGACGAGTCAAGAATTGCAAGATCTAATTATGACATGAGGGAACAAACCTTGGACTGGATTGATACACACAGCCAGAACCTGAATCTGTAAATTAAACAAAAAACAAGACAACAATCAAGGCAAAGCAGTTAATACTTTTACGGAATAAAGAAAAAGATACATACTAGGGGCGGTTGAAGACACAGTCGCAGTGCCTGCAAAATCACAGCTCCCCGGAGTTTGGCCCTTTCTCTGGTAATAACTATTCACCGCATAATTGCAGTGGTCCCTTTGAGTGTTTGGGTTAAAACAAGCCCCATTTTGAAGGATCGCTGAACAATCAGCTCCAGCTCCACAAGCATAGTCGATATTCTTCTGAAATGAACTGTCACCCCCACTACTACATATGCAATAAGCAGCATCTGTAAATTGCTAAAAAAAATTAGAATCACAGAAAAGGTAACAGTACGATCAATACCCATTATATCTAAAAAAATTTATGTGTGGAAGAGAAAATGGTGAGAAGGTTCGATCAAAGTCCCAGTCTTAAAATGGCCAACATAAAGAAAAAGGGGAAAGAAACGAAGAATGAAAAAAGATTGCACTTTTAGGCACAACCCTTCATCTCAACAATAAAAGAGAGTAAATGCTTACACAAAATTAAGTAAACCAAAGTTCAAGAACAGTACTTAACCTGAATGGCCGGCCATGGCTAAGAGAAGCACTAAACCCACTGCAAAAACTGCCATGCTTGCTTCAAGAGAAAAATTTACGAAAAAGCTTTCTAATTCAAGATGGTTAGTGAAACTTGAGCAGAAAAATGAAACAAAATGGAGAGAGAGGGTAGAAAAAACTTGGAAAAGTTTAGAGTAAAGAGTGCAATTATGGTGGAATAGAGATTTCCAGACACAAGGCTGTGTATGACGGTGCCACTGGTAGTGGCTTTTTATACAGTAGGGGCATGATAACGCGGGCCGTGACACGTCTTGCTGACAGTCGTTGAGAAGGATGCACATGTATATACATGTACTCTCTTTTTCTATTCTTTTTTTCTTTTTTTGCTGGTTAAATAAAATTCATACACACAACAACAAAATAGAGTTTATTGCAATACAAGTAGAAACATAACTATTTGAGCAAATTAAACACAAAGCAAACTACGGAGGGTGAAAAATAAAATTATCACATTGGGGAAGAGTTAGGAACAGCTCCAAAAATATTAGATTTGTGGGAACAACTTGCAAGATTGTGCGCTGCAAAGTTGGCATCTTTAAAAATATATGCAAACCATTGTGGGTTGTTCAAAAGAATATTTTGAGCAGCAGCAATTTTCGGAAGAGCAGACCAGCTAGGGACATGATCCAACCTCTTGATTTGATGAATAGTGTCCATCGAGTCGCACTCAAAAATAATTGTATGAAGGTGGAGACACTGAGCTCTAATCATGATAACCGAATTATAATCAGATTACAATTATGATCGAAAATAAATATACTGTAAACTTACAGTAGTAGTATGTAACACTGTTCAAAATCTGCACAACTGAAAACTGGAACAGGACGAGGACACAGCAAGCCGTGTGCCCGTAAACTCAAATTTGCCCGCCTACAAACTTCTGACCTCCTGGACAAGAGAGTTCCAAGGTACAACACACAATCGCCTCTGTTCGGAATGAAGCAGAAATTCGATCAGACTCACTTGAACATCAGTAGTGTGTAGTACTCTCAAATGTATGAATGTATGAGTGAGTGAACAATTTTTGGATTTATGAAAACAAAGGGCTGGAGCAGCTTATATAGCTGAGCATCAGACCTCTCCAAAGGTCTCAGAAATTAAGTGTAATGTTTAGTGAGGTAGATGAAAAGTCTCAACACTTAACATCATATTAATATGGATTTAAGTCTCACACTTAAATCTAACATCAATTCTGCAGGTATGTGAAAAGTCTCAAACTTAATACTCAGCAGAATATGAAAAGCCAGGTAGATGAAAAGTCATTTCAGAAATCCGAGTAGTAAAAAGATAGGGTTGCCTTCGTGGCGGCGACACGCGTGGCGCTGCGCGGCGAGTCGAGTCGAGAAGAGATGAGCCGAGCGGAGCGGAGCGGACGGACGGACGGCGCGTGAGAGACACCGATCTTTTCTACTTAACTACACTCTATTGATTTGTATCTCATTATAAACAAAATATAAGTGTCTCAACTTTTCAATATGGGATTTCTTTAGCCTAATTGACTATTCATAATTAACTTACCATAATTTTGTTCTCATTAACAAAATTAATAATAATTATTGGGATTTTGTCAATTAAACTCAATTATAATTATTAATCCCAACAATCCCCCACATGAATGCAATATGGCAAAAAAATTACACAATGCACCTAGATGAAGATTTGAGAGTACTTTGAGAATCCACTGCATCAGGATAGGTGGTGGTTAACATTGAACCTTCCTTAGTACAGTATCATCGGATATACTTGTCAACCATTTAGCGTGATGCCTTGAACTGTTCGACGTTTTATGTATAACAAGACAATCATTAAGAGCATGAGTCCAGCCTTCCCAAATACAGGTTTATCACTCTTTCATCAGAGGAATATGTAAGGAACTCAATTTCCCGAGTGCTTGTTCGATCCCCCACCCCCACCCCCACAATTCAGTTTTCTCTTTGAACCTGCAAATTGGACTTTACAATTCAGGTTGGGTTGCCATCATTGTTGGAAATCAATTTCATGGGCTTCAACCCCATTGCCCTCGATGAAATCTCTACTCGGTCTCTCGTTAGACCTTTCGTAAATGGGTCCGCAATGTTTTCTTAGACTTCACATAATCTAGAGAAATAACATCGGTTTTCAGTAGATTTCTCTCGAATTTATGTCTCCGACGTATGTGTCTAGATTTCCCATTATACACATTATTTTGTGCTCTTCCCATAGCTGACTGACTATCACAGTGCACGCTAATGGGTGGCAGGTTTTGACCACATTGGAATGTCCTCCAAGAAACTCCGAAGCCAATCAGCTTCTTCCGCTGCAAGATCTAAAGCTATGAACTCAGATTTCATTGATCTAGCAATGCACGTCTGTTTGCCTGATTTCCATAAAACACCTGCACCGCCATTTATAAAGATATATCCATTCGTGGACTTTATAATCTTGGAGTCCGATATCCAATTTGCATCTGAGTACCCTTCAATTACTGCTGGATATCTCGTATATGTAGTCCGTAGTTAGTAGTGTATCTTAGATATCTAAGAACTCGAACTACTGTCTTCCAGTGCTCATAACTGGGATTACTCGTATATCTGTTCGATCTATTGACTGAGTTAGTTATATCGGGTCTATTGCAGTCCATGAGATACATGAGACTACTTATGACCCTAGAGTACTCAAGTTGTCGCACACCTTCTCCACGATTCTTGCAAAGATTTGACACCACCTCCATAGGTGTTCTTGCGATGGTATATTTCCCTTGTCAAACTTGTCAAGTATCTTCTCAACATAATGACTCTGGGAGATAGAATATCCATCCACATGACATCAGAAGGTAATAACGTAAAAAATAAACAAAAAATGACATGATAAATATCCGAATTTAAAGATTGTAGGTAAAAATAAAAGATAAATAATTACAATATAATTACAATTATTCTCGACGAGAGCTCATAGTTTGATATCGTTGTATAATAGTCTCATTGTCGATCTCATCAAAAACTTCTTTTTCAATATATGTAACCAAGCAAGCATTAAGTCATTCATCTCTCATTCGGCTACGTAATCGATTTTTGACAATATTCATTGTAGAAAATGCTCTCTCTACGCCGGCAGTAGCAACAAGCAAGGTTAATGCCAAAGTAACAAACATATAAATCAATGGGTAGATCATGTGTCTTCTTGTTTCCACCATTTTCTTAGCAAGATCTGCAATCCATCCATTGCTGAAAATTCACTGCTAGTATGCAAATTAGTAATATATGTGAGGGCTCGGTCATAATCACGCATTTAATTATCACACAGTAATTATATAATGTCAACAGCGGAAGATTTGTTTTAAAAGTTAACAAAACTTGGCCCTAAAAATTTCCGACTTGATTATATATATCAAGAACTTATTGTTAATACTGAAAATATATAATTTCAGTTGACAAATAAACACATCATCTCATAAAAGTCAAGTATCAAAGTCTCTCAGAAATATCATACTCCAAATACATTTATTCGGGGCATACCCGAGCGAGTAAGTTTGTTATTAAAATGTGTTATCAACTAACTGGACGCAATACATAAAAAAATAAACCTGATCTCGCGCTCAAGGAGCTCCGGTATCCACCTGCACTACTTGTTATGCGCACACAACAAAACATGACAGTCTCCACGAAGGGGGTCAGTAACCCCAATATGAGAAACAGATAAAATCACAATAGTATGACAAAGTATCATACGATGCTTGCCGTGCATGAATGCAATGCTTGTACGAGATAACAATATCAAAGTGTCGATATGTCCGGAATCAAATGAAAGATCATCAACAATGTCGATCTTGAGCAGAGTGTGGCGACACACACACTGTGTTGTGTTGTGCCCAGCATCCCTCGTGTCTAGGTCTGGCGACGACGCGCGTGACTAAAGTACCTAAAATGCATGTTATCGCCGGTGCTCAGCGTCCCCATGATACTATAGATCTCATCATGATAATATGGTATCAAAGGAGCAATAAGATCAATACGATATGCCCAATGTCCATGCATCTCCATGTATCGTGTAATCTCATATGATGCAGCTCGATATATCATGTAATCGCATATCATGCATCAATGTATCATATAATCACATATACTGCAGTTCAACATGTCATATAATCATATATGAATCACATAATGACAAATAAATCATACAACGAGAATATCACATGTCTTTGTCAGACAGCGTGATAAAACGATTTTCTACGTACCTTAGCTAGGCAAATAAAAATCAAGGACTTCCTTACTTCTAAATTTGACCTCGGTACATCACAACCTGGTTATTTGCACCTCAATTATATCATCAAAGTGTTCCAATACTACATAATATCAAGTTCATATTTTTAACATTGACCCTTAGCAACTTCTTAAGTTTTCAGCTTACATGCTCATAGTAATTGACTCATAACTTTTCCAAAATTAACCAAATTACATGAGTCCAATTTATCTTGAAAGCTAACTCAAAATGTGACATTTTATATGTTTGACACTTCCTCAAATTCCTTCATTTACCTAAGACAAATTGGGTCTAAACATTATTTATGTAAAATAGGGAAAATTCTAAGTTCCAGTTTGACAACTTTTCGTAAAAAACTTCATAACTAATTTATACGACATCCAAATGATCTGATTCCAGTGAGAGAATTTATATACTCAACATTCTACAATTCATCTATTATAGGTTTAAGCTATTTCGTTCATCTTGAGGTACATTTTTATCAAAACATCTCAGCTTAAAAAACTGGAAGGTACAATGTTTTCAGATTTGACACATTTTTGTAAAACAAGCATAACGCTTGCATACTAACTCCAAATTAGCTGAAGTTACTATCATCGAACGTAATTCAAAGATCTACAACTTTTCTATTTACTTCAACTTCAAATTCGAAACATAGTTATTCCATAATTTTGAAGAACACACTGCATGTTTATGGTTGAATTGTAAGATAACTTAAAATCATCATAACTTCTTCATTTTAACTCTAAATTAGCTGATTTCAATGACCAGTTAAAGCTAAGCCAAAAAACTACAACTTTTATATGGGACACCATCATCAAATTCGAAGTTTAACTATACTTAAAATTCAAAATTCTAGACATTTTGTATACTGAAATCTGCAAAATTCTCAGGTGAACGTCGGTTCCCCCTGATTACATCTGACAAAGCTATGTAAACCATCTTGTTATCCTTACTGAGAAAGGTAGTTCCTAAGAAACAAAGCACTAATCACTATTTTGATATAAAATTGTTAAGAATATATGGGTTTTCAACTCAAAACCAATTGCCAATGAGTAGAGTAACACACATGTATCTTATAAAGTGCTAACATGACTTCTCTCAATATGACCCCTCACATGCGATATTATATAAGTCAAACACGTGGATTGATAACGTGGGTGACAGTGAGGATGCAGATGGAATAAACTACAATAAAGACTATTTAACAAACCTGTTAGCAGCTATCAAGTAAGAAAACATTTCATGTGAATAATTTTTGTTTCATATTTTTTCTGGTTTCTTCTGTATACCATATTTATTTGATATTATGCCACATTTAAAGAGAAGATGGTTTAGACGTGAAAGGCTATTTCGTGTGGTTCTTGTTGGATACTGGGATGGAGAGCTGGATTTTGATCAAGGTTTGGTTTTGTACTACGTGGATTACCATGACAAGCTCAAAAGATTGCAGAGGATTTCTATCAAATGGTTCAAGAATATTTTGGCTTCTTAGACGAAGATGGTGCGACTTGTAAGCAAAAAAAAGTACGACAGACAAAAGAACTTATCTTTACATTATAAATGCAAAAAAGTATGTAATAGGTATTTCAACTAGTACCCGTAATAATATATAGGATTATCTCTATAGAAGTAATGAATAAATTTAAGTAATTTATTATTACATGTGCTTGTTATAGAATTGTTTGTAAAAAAGTTTAGAAGCCGGACTCCAGTCCGTTAGACCGTATCCGATATATCTGGTAAACCCGCATGTGGGATGTTAAAAACGGGTCATCTTAATCGGATCTTTTCATCATACAAAACGACGCCGACCACCCTGAGCCTTTTCCCCAAATCGCTCTCGATTCCATCCAATCTAGTCGTCGTCAACTCTCAAAAGCTAAGCAATTTGTTCGTAAATTTAAAATCCAAATCTATTTTGATTCAATTCAGTTCTATTTCTTTCAATCGACCCATTTTTCAGCTCAAGCCGTTGATTCTGCGAATTCTAGGTTTTTGGATTTGAATTCTTCGATCCGTAAGATTCATCCCCATATAGATTAATCAGTTGAATATTTTTCATTTCTAATCTCTATTTGGGCTACCCTTTGATAATAGATTCAAAAGTTTCAGTTTTATTCGGATACCTTTTATTATCTAGGGTTTGCTTATTCAATTTGTTTTAGTGACCTTATAGCTAATTGGTTATGCAAATTGATTTAGGGGTCTCATATGGTCTATTTCTAATTGAATTTTGATATCCTATTTACTGTTTTCAACGTGGGATTTGTGAATCTGGAGTTAGGGTTTTTCATTAAATTGGGGTGTTTTTTAAGATCTGTTGCTATCTGCTATAATTTTATTGGAGGGCATGTTAACCTGTTGGTAATTTTAGTTCTAAATAATTGGATTTATTATGAGTGTAATTAATCTAAAAAGCATGTTAACCTATGTAATTTGTTAACATGTTACTGCTTCAAATTTAAATGCATGGTTTGAGGTTTTGGACATATCATGGATCTCTGTCGGATTGTGGCTTGCTTTTCTTGCTATTTGCTCTGATGGGTTACCATTTGTGGTTGCCATTCGTGATCGCAATTTATGAGATTTTCCTTGATCTTTCCCGCTGTTGCATCTTGTACAACATTTCTGATTTCATCATTCACAAAAGATCATTTGTCTCGAGTTGCTTATTATTTTGGCTTTCTTTTCAGAGGATGGGAGTGAAACGTCCTTTTGATGAAGAATTTCCAGAGATTTCTCTCAAACAACCTAAACAATTTGATCAGGATGATAAAATAATTCTTCGTGAAGAGGATTTTCCCTCTGCTTTAACTTCTCCGAAAACGGTTTTTTGTGGTAAATTCTGCCGCTTGATTTTGTATTTTTCTTTATTATTTTGTTATCCTTAGCTTATTATGTTATTTATGTGTCACATCTCGATAGAGAAGCTTTTTAAGGATATGCTCCTCCAAATTTCTGCTGATATAAAGTCTGGTTTTTCTACTTTATGAGCATCAAATATGATCTGCACTACTTTTGTCATCTGTATTTGCATCTTTCTCTTACTATGTCTGAACAATCTTATTCATCTTCAAATCTTATTTTATTGAGTGCCAGGTGAAACTAAGAGCGACTATTATAAGTTACATCTTGATAGGAGGCTCTACGGTAGCCATACTAATGGTGCACCCGTGGATGACAAGAACTTAGAGATAAGTGCTCCTTTGTCATGGATCACCAGTAGCAGTAGCGTGGAAGATACAGGGCTGGAGGATGTAACATTCGGGTCTTATTTTCAATCATATTTTGACTTCAGCATACCCTTCCACTTCCCAGAACAGTTGGAAAATCCATACTTTTCATTGTTCAGTTGTTCTCCGAGAAAAGAAACTCCTCTTGGACCAGATCATCAAGCTGAAGTTCTGCCTCGGGGCGTAAATGTTATCGATTCATTACATTACTTCAATTCTGACAACTGTACGCAGCAAAAACCAATGGGAACTTGTACTGTGCCAACGCCGGATGGTTCAACCTTCGAATTGTCCCTATTCAGTTCTGTTAGGAAAGAAGTTCCCGTTGGACCAGATCATCAAGCTGAAGTTCTGCCATGGGACAGCAACCTTCCTAGAAAAGATTGTTTGGGTTCTAATGTCAGGGAGCAAAAGCTTATGGGAACTTGTATTACTCCAATGCCTGATGATTCAACTATAAATGGAGTCGAAGTTGGACGAGGTAGATCAGATTGTGGCTGCATAGATGTGGGATCCATAAGATGCGTGCGTCAACATGTGAAGGAAGTGAGAGAAACATTTAGAGATGCCATTGGTGAAGAGAGATTCTCGGAGCTGGGGTTTTACGACTTGGGCGAGGAAGTGGCATGCAAGTGGAATGCAAATGATGAACGCCTTTTCCACGAGATCATATTCTCTAATCCCATTTCACGTGGTAGAAATTTTTGGAAACACCTAACTGCGGCTTTCCCAACACGAACGAAACAGGAAACAGTAAGTTATTATTTCAATGTCTTCATGCTTCGGAGGAGGGCCATACAAAACCGGTCTTTGTTGCTGGAGATAGATAGTGATGACGATGAGTGGAAAGGTGCTGATGGAGGAGAATTGCATCAGAACAGTTCTAATTTGATGGATTCAAATATGGATGATGAAGATGATGTTGGTGAACAGCATGGTGCCTGTAAAAGATACTATCTTGACAGATACCTAGATCATGATGATGAAGTCCACGGTGAACAAGTGGGAGTCTATGGTGAATTCTGCCAAGTTATGAGCGAAGATGATGACTCCACAATTGAGTCGTTTGGTAATCAAGATTTGTGTGTGAGCCTTGGGGAAAACATGCCATCCGAGTCTGAGAATGTCTATGCAGACGATGCCATAACTCAATGTGATGGAACTTCTAATGGCAATTGCAATGTAGATAAATAAGAGTTGTTGGGATTGGTGATGGAAGAGTTAAATGTAAGTTAGAACTTTTTTTCTCATTCAAATTTTTTAATTTCGTAGGTGGATCAAATTTGGTTCTCCAAATCTTCTCGGCTCGAGAAAATGTAACGTTAGATACTTGTTTTGATACTTTATTTCATCCACATTATGGAGAAAGAAAAAAAAATGTTCTAGTTTCTGCTTAAATTTCGTTGTAATGGTATCTTAAAATTTTAGAAATGGTTTTACTCGAAAAAGATAATGATGTTACTATTATTAATTATCAATCTCTTCGTTTAATAAAATTACTATAAAAATCTATTTTACTAAATTTAAGTCACATGTTTCTACCATCTCTGTTACAACCACCAGTTCCCACAAAAAAAAAAAAAAAAAAATAGGCAGAATGAAATAGAGGTTAAGGAAGAAGAAGAAGAAGAGAAATATAATTGTATATTTATTTATCGAACTTACCCGAGTCGAGCTCTGTACAAGACACTCAATATCGGACCAGTCCTGCAACATTGTAAGTCCCGATTCATGTAAGAATTTCCCCGCGATATCCTCTAGCTTCTGCTACGAAACTCCTCTCTCCCTAGCTCCCAGCTAGTAAAATCACTTGTAACAAAAATAACCAGTTGCCCTAACAACCTCGCATCACATCTCTTTATTCCCTTCCCCACGTGTAAGTCTGGGCTTTCTCACTACATGAACCCCAGTTTTCAGGCCCAAGTCCATAACGATCTCTCGTATTCAAATTTCTTTTTATTCTTATTTATATTTTTGAATTTATAAAAATATATGAAAAACTATTATAAATTTAACCATAACCAATATTTTGAAAAAATTATAAAAATATATATATATCGTCACCAGTGTGTAATGATTACCACTAACTAGTAATGTTCATAAATTCTTAAAACTTAGTCTATGAAAATTCACCACAAATTTTGACTAATAAAATTCTTACCAATATGATTTGATAATTTATCTTAACTCTAATTTAATAAAAAAAATGTTTTCAACACGATTTAATTAACCATTGTTAATTGTACATCTTGCATACATCATATATTTCTTTCAGGGAAAAAGCGTGACACTTGGGAACTCAAACAGTAAAGAATGGAACAAATTGGTATTATTTTGATCGGCCAATCAAGCCATTGTGCGTGGAGATGTTTGTCTCAATCGTTTCATATTTCCTTAAATTAAATTAAAGTTGGGGTGAACCATCTTGGGATTCAACGCTAATTCTCAACTCCTTTAATTTACTAGAATCTAAAATCTTGATGTAAGTTTATTAATTATTCAATTATTTAATATAGAGATCTCCGGCCTAGCCGTGATTGATATGTTAATAATCAAGCACACATACTTTGAATTCAACATACCAGTTGGACACACAATCAGCACATGTTTTGTGTTAGTCAAATTTGATGGGTTTGATTATGTAAACAATGAGTTTTCCCTAATATCCAACTATAAATACCCACTTATTATTCATTCTAAAATCATCCAAAGAACACAGCTCTTTTCTTTTTCTACAAACAAAAGTGCTGACGTAAAAGAGAGACTGAGTGTTAGAATTTCTTAAGGAGATTTTTATCCTTGAAAGGAATATGATCAGTGGAGAAAAAGTGAGCATTAAAGTCAGAGTGTTCTGAGTGAAATACTTTGTATTCTCAATTCTCTTGTCTAATTATCAATAAAGAAATAATCTTTTGATGGTTCTTGAGTAAAAGTAGCCCAATTTGGGGTGTACCGCTATAAATTTTGGTGTTCATCTTGTTCAATTGTTGATTATATGATTGTGATATCCGTTGCATTATTACCTTAATTATATGTTGATTTTCCTGATACCTCAACAACTGGTATCAGAGCTGGATTCTCAACTACTACAGGAAGTCCTCATATGCTCTGTGGTTGCAGCTTAGTCTGAAATTTCACATCAGAAAAAGCTTTCTAGACAATATTAGGGAAGCAATTTTTTTATGATAATGCTTTAGTGATTAATTCATTGGTAGTAGACACAAAAGATAGAGGTACGTACAAGCAAGCTGATTAGCTAGCCTTAATTGCTCTAATTATCAACTTTGGAATAGCAAGATGAAAGATCTCTTGTTTATCATCAAGATGCACCACCGTTGTTCAGCGAGACTAAACCAAAAGATAAATCAGATGCCGAATGGAACTTTGAGCACGAGCAGGTCTGTGGGTACATCCGACAATTTGTCGATGACAACGTGTATAATCACTTCTGTAACGAGACTCATGCTCGTACACTTTGGATGAAGTTGGAGACACTATATGCCTCCAAAAGTGGCAATAACAAACTCTTCTACCTGATCAAGTTAGTTCAGGTTCGGTGCAAAGAAGGAACTCCGGTAGCATATCACTTGAACGAGATTCAAGGAGTCGTGCAGCAGTTATCAAGGGCATAAATCTTGATGATGAGGTGATTGTCCTGATTGTGCTAGCTTCATTACCAGAGTTCGGGGAGACTCTGAATATATCACTCACAAATACAGCCCCAGGAGGAGACGCGAGTGTGGATTTCATCAAGATCGGCATCTTGAATGAAGAGATGAGGCGGAGATCCCAGGGGTTTCTACATCACAGTCCGATGTCTTGGCTACTGAGTTAAGGGGGAGAAGGAAGAACATGGGACGCACATATCAGAAACTGAGAGAGGTAAATCCTCTGGGAGATATGCAAATGTAAGGTGTCATCAATGTGGCGAAAATGGACATACAAAGAAATATTGCTGAAAGGCAAAGGCAAGCATGAACCCGGTGATGAACAAAAACGCCATTGAAGAGTTCAACGTTGTTCACGAGCAATATCAAGAGTACGTACATTTGGCGACTCAAGGAATCAGCTGGGTGATAGATAGTGGAGCAACAGTCCACGTCACATCTTGCAGGGAAGACTTCATATCCTATACACCCGGGGACTTTAGGGTGGTGAGGAGGGGCAATGAATGACTATCCAAGATTTTTTGGAAAAAAAGGATATGTCAGCTTGACTACCGTGGATGGCTCGACTCTAGTCTTGAAAGACGTCAGGCATGTACCTGACATGTTCCTAAGTCTAATTTTAGTGGAAAGCCTGGATGAGGAAGGTTTCTACATCACCTTCCATAAAGGAGTATGCCAGATTCTGAGAGACTCACTTGTGGCATCGAATGGATTAAAGATGTCAAATTTGTACATATTACATACAAGGAAAATCTTCTGAGAGCATGAATTATGCAGCATAAGAAAATGACTCAACAGAGTTGTGGCACAGACGTCTTGGCCACAAAAGTGAAAAGAATCTTACTTGCCTTGTGAGTAAGCAAGTTATGCCCGGTATAAAGCAGGTTCATATGAAATACTGCACAGATTGCTTGGCCGGAAAACAGATCAGGATATCATTCAAAGGTTCATTTTCGATTAGAGCCGAGAAAATTTTATATCTGGTGCACTAAGATCTATGTGGACCGATGCCAATATCACTCGGAGGTGCGAGATATTGGGTAACATTTATCAATGACCATTCTCGAAAAATTTGGGTGTGGACACTCAAAACCAAGGACCAAGTAGCGGAAACATTTAACAAGTTTCTAAACTTAGTTGAACGACAAACATGCATAAAACTTAAATGTGTTCGAACAGATAATGGAGGAGAATACATTAAGATCATTTGTCGAGATATGTAAACATATTCGACACCAAATAACACCAAAAACACCAGAGCTCAATGGATTAGCTGAAAGGATGAACATAACCTTGGCAAAAAGAGTCAGTAGTATGCTATCACATGCAAAACTGTCTAAGGATTTTTGGGGTGAGGTCGTGGTTGCAGCAACATATGTGCTGAACCGTTAACCATGCTTTCCTCTCAATTATGATGTTCCGGAGCAGGTGTGGCAAGGAAAAGAAGTTTTCTATGATCACTTGCGGGTAATTGTATGTGTTGTTTACGTTCATATACCGAAGGATGAAAGACATAAGTTGGATGCCAAAACAAGAAAATGCATATTTATAGGCTATGGCGATGATCAACTCGGATACAAGTTTTACAATATAGATCTCAAAAAGTCTATAAGAAGTCGTGATTCCGTATTTCAGGAGAATGAATTCTTGGAGAATGCTAGAGATGATAATTGTGGATCTGAATAAAATCTTGAATGGTGGCCTTCAACGGTAAATCCACAAACCGATTGAAGATCAAAAGGTGCAGAACGATCATTAGAAAGTTCCACCTAATGATGAAGTCCTTGTTCACAGTGAACCACCAGCAGAAGGTTCTCATACCACACGTTCTGGAAGAGTAGTGCGAACCTCAACCAGATTTTCCCGAATGAATATATTCTATTAACTGACGGGGGAGAACCACATAGCTTCGATGAAACTATGACCGGTGAACATAGGGATAAATTGATGGTGGCCATGCAAGATGGAATACAATCCTTGCATGATAATGATACATTTGAGCTGGTAAATTTGCCGAAAGGCAAGAAAGCTTTGAAAAATAAGTGGGTGTTCAGGTTGAAGCACGAATAACAAAGTAGTCAATCAAGATTCAAAGCTAGGATCGTCGTCAAAAGGTTTCAGCCAGAAACAAGGAGTCGACTTTGACGAGATTTTTTCACCTGTGGTGAAGATGATATACATCTGTATTGTGCTGGGCTTAGCAGCAGAGCTCGATCTGGAGGTAGAACAAATGGATGTCAAGACTGGATTCCTTCATGGAGATTTGGAGGAGGGAATTTATATGGAGCAACTAGAGGGTTCCACATAGAAGGGGAAATATCACCTTGTGTGCAGACTAAAGAAGAGTTTGTACGGCATCAAACAAGCACTGAGACAAAGGTACAAGTAGTTTGAATTTGTAATAACTCAACAGAGATTCATGAAGGCTACTGCAGACACTGGCGAACACACATGGGCAAGTGCCTCCCCTTGTCCCAAACAAAAAAAAATTTTACCAAAAAAAATTTTGCAAAATTACTTTTAAAACATTGTAATTTGCTCCTTTAAAATTACATTTTGCCCTCCCTTAAATTATATTTTGACCACTAAGATTTTTTTTTGGCCTAAAATTTTTCAAAAGTTTTTTGCCATTCCTTCCTAAAATTTTTGTGTCCGCCACTGACTGCAGAACATTGTGTACTTGTCAGAAAAACCTCTGATAATGATTTGATGGTGCTTGTGCTCTATGTAGATGATATGTAGATTGTTGGCAAATATGCTTTTGAAATCAAAGGCCTAATGAAGCAACTAAGCAAGACATTTGCAATGAAAGGACTTGAGGACAGGAAAAAGAATTCTTGGCATGGAAATCCAACGAGACAGGTATGCCAAGAAGACCTTGTTGTCGCACGAGAATTGTATTGAGAAGGCACTTCAGAGATTCAGCATGGACCAGGCAAAAATGGTTGGATGTCATCTTGCCAACCACTTCAAGTTGCATTCACATCAAAGTCCATCTACGGAGGATGAGGAAGAAGAGATGTGAAGTGTTCCATATGCTTCAGCAGTTGGAAGTGTGATGTATGCCATGGTATGTACTCGGCCATATTTAGCTCACTCTGTAGGTGTAGTGAGTAGATTTCTTTCAAAACAAGGAAATGAGCATTGGACGACAGTAAAATGGATATTAAGATATCTACATGGCACCTCTGAACACAGGCTAATTTTTGGAGGACCCAGACTTGAGTTGATAGGCAGCACAGATGCGGACTTTGCTGGAGATGTTAATTCTCGAAAGTCAATATCAGGGTATCTAATTACATTTGCATGGGGAGCTATGTCGTGGCAGTCAAAATTGCAAAAGTGTATAGCTTTGTCAACCACTGAAGAAGTGTTTATTGGAGCAACTGAGGCATATAAGGAGTTGCTGTGGATGAAAGGGTTTTTAGGGGAATAAAATTTGTGCAAGATCAGTACAAGCTGTTCCGTGACAGTCAGTGCAATCCATCTTGGGAAGAATCCTTCAATGCATTCAGGATCAAAGCATATTGATATTCGTGGCCATTGGAATTGTTAAAGTCCACACGATTACTAATTGATCTGATATGATGACTAGGACATTACCGAAATGGAAAATTGGAATAACGTATAGCAGTTGCAGGTTTGGTCAAATTCACAAAATGAGCTTGAGGGGGAGAATTGCTAATAATCAAGCACACATACTTTGAATTCAACATACAACTTGGACACAAATTAGCACATATTTTGTGTTAGTCAAATTTGATGGGTTTGATTATGTAAGCAATGAGGTATTAGTTTTTGTTTTCTTCATTAATCTCCACCTATAAATACATACTCACTCTTCAATCTAAAATCACCCAAAAACACAAATCTTTTCTTTTTCTACAAATAAAATGTTGAGGTAAAAGTGATATTGAGTGTTAGAATTTCTTAAGGAGATTTTTATCCTTGGAAGGAATAGGATTAGTGGAGAGAAAGTGAGCACTAAAATCAAAGTGTTTTGAGTGACATACTATGTATTCTCAATTCTCTTGTCTTTTTTGTTATCAATAAAAAATTAATCTCCTTGAGGGTTCTTGAGTAGACGTAGCGTAATTTGGGGTGAATCACTATAAATCTTGGTGTTCATCATGTTCAATTGTTGATTATATGCTTGTGATATTCACCGCGTTATTACCTCAATTATATGTTGATTTCTCTGATACCTCAGCAGGATAAGAGCTCAGGCTCCTTTTTGCATACTCGAGTTCGAGTGTTAGCTTGACATATTCATCTATATATTAAACAAATTTACTCGCTATGTTGTCAACTCGTCATTGATTTAAATGTGTTGGACCCTTGCGTGTGTATATATACACACGCACATAACCACTATAACAAAAAAATTCATTCTACACAAGCAAAACATCGAATTATGAAGAATCCTCTCTTCTACAACCACAAAATTCTTGTGTTTATGCCCTTTCTCCTCTGCATAATAATCACCTTCTCCATCCAATCCCAATCCAAAATGAACCACCGCAACCCACTGCATGCATGGCGGCGCCACCATTTTTGCCACCCAATCTCAGCCCAGCCTCCACCATCCATCTGCTACCACCTACATAAAATCTGCTTCTGTCCACCATTTCCACCACCGCTAGATGACGGTGATGAAATTGACCCAAGATTTGGTGTTGAGAAAAGATTAGTCCCTTCTGGCCCCAACCCTCTTCATAACTAAACCATAGCCTAGAATTTTCCATCACATAGTTGTGTTCTTTCCATTTATTCAATTTCGAAGAAAAAAACAGTGCCCCTTTCTTGATTTTTTCTCGTAACTCGTAATGGGGATTGTGGACTTAGTTTCTGAGCTCACAGAGTATCAGATTTCAATGAGTTTCATATCAGAAGGGTTTGCGTTTCCCCCCACTAATTGCATGGTGATTTGAAATTGCTGTTCCACTTGCATTCTTGAATAATTCGAAGAAAAAGCAGTCATGAGGGGCAGGTAACTTGGAAGATCAAAAAATAGATTGGAAATAGTCAGATTCATGTATGAAATTTCTTTACTTTTGTTATTATTATTTTCCAACTTAGGCTACGTTGTGTCTTATGAGTCGCCATAAATCTCATTAATGTTGAAATTAAGGGGGGACAAAATGGTATTTCACAACAATTATCATCGTGTTATATAATTGTCCATTTTATTAAAAATCCAAGTTTGATATGAAACAGCGTATTTTGTGATATAATAAATAAATTTGAACTCTACTTGTATTTAATATGATGTCTATGAACAAATTCTCGTGCCTATCCTATATACACTATTGAATTTGAAACTCATGAATCTCATGAGGTACTTGCGATCATTTAATGTCAATAAAATTTTTTCTCCATCCATCTATCGTTATGCAATTCCTTGATTATAATGATAAAAAAATAAAAAAAATTTCCTTGATTATAAACATAAATTATCTATATCTATATCTCTATCTATATCTATATCTCTATATAATAAGTGTTGTAACATTTACTATTCATCACTATTGTGATGAATAATAATTATTAGAGTTTAACTTGAACCGATTAAGAATTTTTTTATTTTAATCAGTTATTGATGTGCACAACTTCAAATGTTATTTTTTTGCAGTTTATATATAATAAGATATGCATCATTTCTTTTAAAAAAAGTTAGAGTCATCCCTTTGGTTTTTTTTCAATTCAATTACCGTAGCATTATCGTTTTTTTTAAAAAAATTGTTAAGGTCAGTCATATGAAATGTTATTTTCGACCAAATTAGAAAAAAATTGACCAACATACTGGTACCTAACACATCACTTAGTGTGGTGCCAACAAAAACTAGTAAATATATACTCAAGCTGATAGTGATAGACTATAGACTATACCTCAAATTATCTTACAAATATTTTTGTCAATATTGTTTAATATCATGAAACAATGCCCAAAATGGCATAACCAAATGATGAATTGCTTCGTATCATCCTAAAATTTGCAAACAACCTCAATATTTTTCGCTTGATGGGTAATACATATTTAAATGTAAGCACCATATGTGATCATAAATCTTAACATAACGGCAGACACAGTATTCAACATCAAATCTCGAAATCGAACAAAACAACGATGGCCAATGATAGAAAACCCATAAGTAATACTGTCTCACTTCTACATATCCGGTCTTACAAATACCAACAAACATACAAAAATCTACATATATATGGTCTTTACAAACACGCAATCCATATAAATATTTTACTAAATAATGGGTATGTTTGTAATTATGAAATGGAGATGATACATACATACCCTATACACCTATAGTGTTACTTGTATATGTATTCCTATTAGTAGAAATAGAGTTAAAGTTGGATTCTTTCATAGGATTACTATGAAATAATTTATTTTTATTTTAAATTGGCGTCCCAATTGCTTTAAACCGATACTTATTCCACACATATTTATTATATATACTAGTATTTTGCCACACACATTGTGAATATATACATTAATTCATATATTTTTTACAGTCTAAACTATATTGAAAAAAAAATTATTACGAAAAAATGAAATTCCAAAGAAATAAAATTAAATTATAAATGATGGTCTATTACAATACTTTTAAAAATAATTATTAATCTTTACTCCTTTGAAATAAAGTGGAAGTTGGGGTATTTTGGGTAAAGGAAAAAATGTTTCACCAAACTCATCAAAATTGTTTCTCTAATAACGTCTCCCTTAATTAATGTAATAGATAATAACTAATATTTGCTCCTTTCAAATAGGAGTGGAAGTTTAAAAATAATTGGGTAAAGCAAAAAAAGCTTCACCAAATACGAACACCAAAAACAGTATCTTTAAAGGTTTATCTTTTAATATATATATATTGCTATATATGTATTATCAAGCATGGGGTCTTAGAGTTTAAAATTTGATATCATGGTATATTTTTTAGGTGGATAAAATTATACATAAGCATAATTCGATGTAATTTTTACTTAAAAATAGTCTAATATGGTAAATTTACAACATAAAACTATCACAGTTTATCCAAATTTAAATGCAAGAAAGTTTATTTCAATATTTTTTTTAAACGCCAATCTTTTTTATGTAATTACTATATCATCCCAATAAAAATTAGAAAATATCATAAATATAAAAATTTCTAAAATTATCATATTAAATAATTATTAAAAATTATTTTTTTAAAAATAAATCTTTAAATTTTAATACATTCTCTGTATCTTTTTATATAAAAAATATTTAATACCAAAATTTTAGCTTTAATCCATAGAAATATACCAATTTTTCCAGAAATACTCACTCCCCACAGGCCACAGAACTCCTATTGTTACGAGAAAAACATAAAAAAAAAGTTAATAAATTAGAATAGAAGTGAATTATTTCAATATAATGACAATTCATATGAAAATTTATTGTATATTAGGAAAAATTACAAAATTTGTTATATATGTTGGACTCATTATTGTTTTTGTCCTTTACTTAGTCTCATTGCATTTTCGTACAACAATTTCGAATTTAAATCTTATTTTCACCATAATGCTGACTTGGCGTCGGAATTGTGGGATTATTGGACAAAGACTTAATCAAAAAAAATTATCCAACAACTTTTCCTTAATTTCCTCTAATCAAAACTGTCGAAATTCTAAATACTAGACTCCGACTTCAACTCAAAATCATTAGCCACACCAATTTTCCTTTTGAAGGGCTCTTATTGTTAATTTCTACTAATTGTTTGAATAAAGCGTGATCTTTTAGATAATCACATCTTATTTTTTTCAATTTAAGGATAATAGATAAAGATTTGTTTCTATCACTTCCTTTTGAAAGGACTCTATCTACATCCTAACTCTACCTCTATAAAAGCATTACCATGTTTTACAATTCGCATTATCCATCAACCAATTCATCTTCAACAATCACGTTTCGTTTTCTTCATAAACCAATGGCTCAAATAGGGTCAAGAATCATAATATTTTCTGTTCTTTTGTCAAGTTTTTGTTTAGCTTTTGCAGATGATGTGAAGTTGAACGTGGAGGCGGTGACCTCCATAGGAAAAACAGATGACAACTTCATATGTGCGACGTTGGATTGGTGGCCTTCAAACAAATGCGACTATGGTCAATGTCCATGGGGAAAAGCTGGCCTCCTCAATCTGGTTGTTTTTTTTCTTGGATACATAGTGTTTTCAATCTTTATGAAGCGTAGAATCTGATCAAACTTGAGTTCGAACTAACGTTAGTTTGCTGTCTTGTATTTTGCAGGATTTAGATAACAAGATTCTTGCTAATGCTATCCGTGGTTAGTAAAACGAATGACCAACTTTAAACTACAAGTTTTTGATCTATCTCAAAAAACCGTTTCATGATTAGGATTTACGTACTTCTTTCTTAAAGTTTTTCCCAAATCAAATTTCTTGTCATGTTTCTAATTGTTATTTGTTTTTAATATGAGTAGGATATTTTTTTATTTATAGAATAAGATATGTTTATTTTTTGTTAAATGTTTGATAACAAAAGATATATTAGATGGAGTCTCAAACCCCTCGCAAGTTTCGATAGTTTTATATTGTCTATGAATACTTATAAAATTGTCAAATCTTTATTAAAAAAACAAGAAGTTAAAAAAGCTCTGCAACCCTAATACGGTTTGTTGATTAATACACATATCATATATATGTATTGCATCAGCCTTCAATCCTCTTCGGATCAGACTTGGAGGTTCACTACAAGATCAGGTTTTATACAAAGTTGGTAACTCTATCAAGAAGTGCCCACACTTTAAGAAAAGAGATAAGGAACTGTTTGGATTCACCAAAGGTTGTCTTCACATGGACAGATGGGATAAACTCTACAAATTGTTCAACGATACTGGGTAAAACTAGCACGCATATGATACATAAAATGTTAGCTGACTTAAAGAAAAAGTAGCTGACAGATGCATTGATTTATTCAGGGCTAAAATAACTTTCGGCTTGAATGCTCTAATCGGAAGGAAGAAGGTCGAAGGCGATGATACACTTATGGTAGGAGACTGGCACTCAAAAAATGCTCACGATTTCATGCAGTACACGGCCTCAAAAGGATACAAGATCGACTCATATGAACTAGGTAAACTAAACTACGAAGTTTTAGCTGTCATCAATCTTTTTAATTTGAAATTTCTTGTTTTGTTTTGACATGAAAGACTCGTTTTCTGCAGGCAACGAGCTCTGTGGAAGTGGAGTATCGAAAAGAATAGAAGCAGAACAATATGGGAAGGATGTGATTGAACTCAAGAGGCTAGTCCAAGATGTGTATCCTGACCCTTCTACACAACCTAAGGTCTTAGGCCCTGCTGGATTCTATGACGAACAATGGTTCAATACATTTCTTCAGGCAACAGGACCAAATGTCGTTGATGGCTTAACCCACCACATTTACAATCTTGGCGCAGGTACCTACTTAAGGAGACTAAAACCTTGAATTTGATGATAATATACATCTATGTATATATATCTATTGGTGATTGTGCGTGTGTGTAATGCTTGGTTTTCATATTTTTTTGTTTGTGCAGGTGTTGACTCAAATCTTATCAACAAGGTTCAAGATCCGTATTTCCTTGACCAAATTGCTCAAACATATAAGGATATTTCCACCAGCGTCAAGTTATTCGGGCCATGGTCTGGGGCATGGGTCGGGGAAGCAGGAGGGGCTTATAACAGTGGCGGCAAAGATGTTTCTCATACTTTTGTTAATGGATTCTGGTTTGTACATATCTCTCTCAATGCGTGTGTGGGTATAAAGTTACATGTTGCACGATAAGAAACTATATCGATGATTGTCCAAACAGGTTTTTGGATCAATTGGGTATGACCGCAACATTCGACCACAAGGTTTACTGCAGACAAGCATTGATTGGAGGGAACTATGCATTGCTAAACACAACTACCTTCATTCCTAATCCAGATTACTACGGGTTAGTAATAAATCTTGTATTCCTCCTAAGGGTTGATTCATAGTCTCTAGAGAAAATCAAAGTTCCATTTGATATTTTTAACACTTTCAGTTGATTACTCTTTTTTCTTCAGTGCTCTTTTGTGGCACCGCTTGATGGGAAAGAAAGTGCTTGCTACCTCCCATAATGGCTCCCCCTACCTGCGGGCCTATTCTCATTGCTCCAGGAACTGGGTAAGCAGGATTTTCTTTCAAACCCATAATTTATTTCCTAAATAAAAGAATCGAACATTCTTTTCTATTTTGCACGATGATAAAGGCCTTTTTTTTTTTTTTTTTTGTGTTTTGTTAGGGTGATGGAATCACAGTGATGCTCATCAACATGTCAAACTCCACAACTTTTGAAGTTTCAGTAACCAATGACATGAACTTACACCCTTACGGATTCAAGTTGGAAGACAACGAGGACAAAACTCAGAGGGAAGAGTACCATTTGACTCCCCAAGATGGCAATATTCAAAGTGATGTGTTGCTGCTGAACGGAACACCATTGAAGCTCACAGAATCATCTGATATTCCTCAAATGGATGCGCACTTTGTCGATGATGCGTTGCCGATCTCCGTGGCTCCTGATTCAATAGTTTTTGCTAAAATTAAAGGATTCAAGGCTCCAACTTGTCTTAATTAGAGAAGTTTTCATTTATGCTTGAGATTTTGTTTTACGGTTTTTCCCCCCTAAATTTAAGTTTCGAGGAGGAAGAAATATATATATATATATATATATATTTAACTAGCAAGAAGCAATATATAAATTACATAAATTAAAAATGCTTATCATGTTGCTTTATATTATGATTATATTAGTTTTCTAGAAAAATTAATTAATAGTTCAATTTGAATGTTTAGCAAATAAAATATTAAAATAATAAAAAATAAAATTTAATATCAAATATATTTCCTATTCTTCATATTTACTATAGCATTGTTTATTATTTAGCTATTTTATCAGATATTATGAAATTATTTATCTTATGCAAATAATGTCACGCCCCGAGACCGGGGTCAATAACACCGGCATTGATTTCCATTACAACTAGGAAACCAATAAGCCTCGTAATATCATAATAACTGAAAACCAGTATATATTCCATAAATAAAGTAATCATTGTCTTTACAACTGAATTAAAACGTGAAACTAAAACTTAAAAACTGAATAACCAAAATTGTCTTAAAACTTAGAAAACTTTAAAACATAAAATATCTTGAACTACGCAGCGGACTTGATTCACTAACCCCAAAATTGGTGCTCTTCTTCTTGCTCTAATTCTTCTTCAGCTTTATCTGGGGATGTAGAGTAAGGGGTTGAGTGCTTTGGTAAACACTCAGCAAGTGGGGGACAATCGATATCATACATATATATAATTTTCATAAACTTGTATCATAAAACTTGCATAAATCGATATGAATGTATCTTAACATACTTGGTTGCCCTTACGAGCCATGACATAACATATCGTTTAATAATTTTCATATACTTAAGCACAGTAAAGCATTCTACTCTCTTCTTGGTACTGATATCAATCTCTAGACTTAACCCTCCTAGAGATGAGGTCATAACATCGGCTAACCCACGAATAAAGGGTCTGGATAATCCAGAAACAACGGATTACCACCGTATAAGGTTCTTTTAGCGGTTACATCCCACCGCATCAGGGTCATGGGGATCCAAATCCAATTAGATTTCGAGTTTAACGTGCTTACAAAATAATACTTTCATAATTTCAACATAATACATATCGATTGGGATTTCAAAACATACTATATGATTTTAGAAAACGAAACGAATAATTATAGCAAAAGCCCACTTACAGTGCTTGGATGCGTGTTTGAGTAATCAAGGTATGACTCGAACGGATTCTTCCTAACCTTGGCTTATGAACAACACGAGAAAAACAACCAAAACTTGAACCAATTTCTGGAACAACTCGAACAGATTTCTTAAACGAATTCCCCCAAAATC
This sequence comes from Haberlea rhodopensis, assembly GCA_907163345.1. NCBI lineage: Eukaryota > Viridiplantae > Streptophyta > Magnoliopsida > Lamiales > Gesneriaceae > Haberlea > Haberlea rhodopensis. Next base: position 31,160,802 of record CAJQUN010000001.1, read on the forward strand.
TTGGTTGCACTTCGAGGGGACAAGGTGTTGAAACTTGGCTCGGTTATGTTGCTGCCAATCGAACAGAAGCTGGACGTTCTTGGCTTGAACCAGTCAATGGAATAGGTTGTTGAATACTGATCGAGAATCACCCGGTTTCAGTTCTCGAAACTTGCTGGAACAGGGAAGAGATTTTCGATGGGATAGGTTGCTGAAGATTGATCGAGAATCACTCGGTTTCTATCTCGAAACTTGCTGGAATTACTCGATTAAATTCTGGACAGATTCTGGAATTATTTTCGAAGGCAATTGGATAGATTTTCGAACCTGCTTGCTTGCTGAAACTCGATGAAGAGGCTGGAAATCTTATGATATAAAGGGCTGGAAATCTTGACAATTTGGGGTCGGTGAAACAGATGCTGGAAATTTCGATGAAAGCCTCGGCTTTTGGTGCTGATTCTCGAAGGGATTTAGCTACTGGAATTCGCTGGTTTGATGCGAATAGGTTGCTGCAGATTTCTGGAAAACTTGGACAGAAACCGTGGTTTCAGACGCGTAAGTCACGGCTTGGGAGTGAGGGTTAACGTCGAATTTATAGGCTGGAACACTATCGAACTTTGGTAACAAAAATCTGGACAGATTGATGACAGAAAGGGACTGAAACAGATGCTGGAAACTTTCGAATTGTTGCTGCAATTTCTGGAAAAAAAACGAGGCAGCAGCTCTTCGGTTTTGGATTCAGATTTTCGAAGTTTTGGGCTGCTGCAACTGATTCGAATTATTGGACAGAAGCTAAGGGTTATTCTTCTCGATTTTAAGGCTGAGAAGGGGCTGGCTTTTGATGTGAAAGTGCTGCCAAGGGTTGCACTATTTATAGATGAAAGTAGAGGCTAAGATGAGGTGTTTGAGTAGGACTCTAACTTAAAAACATAGGAGGAGACTTGTGCAGATTGTTGCTGATTCTGTTTGATCATAAAGAGATAGAAACGTGCAGATTTGTGGAGGTGCTGGAATAGATTTTGGTTCGATCTTGACAGCTGCAAATCGATTTAATTGGAAGGAGTTTGATTTGGTTAGGGACTCCTTGATGCATTGAAACTCTAGTCTAGAGTTTAGGAATATTTAAACTCTTTTAAATCAGATTTTAGTTAACTAAAATCCGGGTTTTTACATCCCTCCCTCCTTATTGGAAGTTTCGTCCTCGAAACTCGAGTCAACTTGATTTAGGAAAAGATAGGGATATTTCTCCCGCATTGATTCTTCCATTTCCCAAGTAGCTTCTCTTTCCGTATGGTTTGACCATTGGACCTTAACGTAAGTAATTGTCCTTCTTCTCAGAACTTGGTCCTTGGTATCCAGAATACGGATTGGGATTTCTTCGTACTTCAAAGTCTCGTCTAAGTTCCCTTGAGTTACTAGGGGTTCTGCTTCCAGTACATGGCTTGGATCAGCAATGTATTTCCTTAGTTGTGATACGTGGAAGACATTGTGAATTCTTGACAGATTTGGCGGTAGTGCTATTTTGTATGCTAGCGTTCCCACCTTTTCTAAAACTTCAAACGGTCCCACATATCTTGGGTTCAACTTTCCCTTTTTGTCGAATCTAATTACTCCTTTCATTGGTGAAATCTTTACATAGACTTTCTCACCAATCTCTATATCCACGGGTCTCCTTTTCAGATCACCCCAACTTTTCTGTCGGTCCTGGGCTGTCTTAAGTTTATCTCTGATAATAGCTATCTTGTCGGTAGTAGCTTGTACTAACTCCGGTCCTGTGATAGCTCTTTCTCATACTTCATCCCAATATAATGGTGATCGGCATTTGCGCCCATAAAGTGCTTCATACGGCGCCATCCCAATACTACTGTGGTAGCTGTTATTGTAAGCAAACTCGACTAGAGGTAATAGTTCGCTCCAATTTGCAGTAAAATCCAACACACAAGCTCTTAGCATGTCTTCGAGGGTTTGGATAGTCCTCTCCGTCTGGCCATCAGTTTGTGGGTGATAAGCCGTGCTAAGAGTTACCTTACTTCCCATAGCTTGCTGAAAGCTTTTCCAGAAACGCGACACGAATCTAGGATCTCTGTCGGATAGGATGCTTACTGGGACTCCATGAAATCTCACTATATTGTCCATATATAGAGTTGCCAATTTATCCAAGTTGTAGTTCATACGGACAGGTAGAAAGTGTGCTGACTTGGTTAGTCTGTCAACAATTACCCATATTTCGTCATGGCTCTGTTTTGACTTTGGTAGTCCCACGACAAAATCCATGGAGATGTGATCCCATTTCCACTCAGGGATTTCCAGAGGTTGAAGAAGTCCTCCGGGTCTTTGATGCTCAGCTTTGACTTGTTGACATACCAAGCATCGGGCAACAAATTCAGCTACATCCTTTTTCATTGCGTTCCACCAAAAACTTTCCTTCAGATCCTTGTACATCTTTGTACTCCCAGGGTGGACTGAAAACTTTGACTTGTGCACTTCAGCCATTACTTCTTGTCTTATGTTGTTCACATCTGGCACGCACAATCGTTCTTTCATCCACAGGATTCCATTGTTATCGATCTCAAAGTCAGTAATTTCCTTCTCCCTGACTTGTTCTTTTAGCTTGGTTAGGCTCGGATCTTGATCTTGGCTTAGCTTGATGGTCTCTCGAAGACAAGGTTGAGCTGAGACCGTAGCTAAGATTATATTCCCTTTGCCTTTCCGGCTCAAAGCATCTGCTACTTTGTTTGCCTTGCCGGGGTGATAGCTAATAGTGAGATCGTAGTCTTTTAGAAGTTCGATCCATCGTCTCTGCCTCATGTTGAGTTCCTTTTGAGTGAACAAGTACTTGAGGCTTTGATGGTCCGTGAATACTTCGCACTTGGCGCCATACAGATAGTGTCTCCAAATCTTTAAGGCGAACACCACTGCGGCTAATTCGAGGTCATGCGTAGGGTAGTTTTGCTCATGAGGCTTGAGCTGTCTTGAAGCATAAGCAATCACTCTTCCTTCCTGCATGAGTACACATCCTAGTCCTTCTTTAGATGCATCACTATAAATAGTGAAACTCATGTCTTCCGTTGGTAATACCAGTACAGGTGCAGATGAGAGCTTTTCCTTTAAAGTCTCAAAGCTCTTCTCACATTCTTCACTCCATATGAACTTTGCGTTCTTTTGTGTGAGCCTGGTAAGAGGTACTGCTATTGACGAAAATCCTTCGACAAACTTCCGGTAGTAACCAGCTAATCCCAAGAAGCTTCGGATTTCGGTCACTGTCGTTGGCCTATGCCAATCCAAAACTGCCTCTACCTTTTTAGGATCCACTGACACGCCTTCTTTTGATATGATGTGTCCTAAGAAAGATACGCTTTCTAGCCAAAATTCACATTTATTAAATTTGGCATAGAGCTCCTTCTCTCTCAATGTCTGTAGAGTGAGGCGAAGATGTTGTTCGTGTTCCTCATTGCTCGACGAGTAAATGAGTATGTCGTCGATGAACACTACTACAAAGTCATCCAGGAATGGCTTGAACACACGATTCATTAAATCCATGAATACGGCTGGCGCGTTTGTTAAGCCAAATGGCATCACCGTGAACTCGTAATGGCCATACCGTGTTCTAAATGCGGTTTTCGGCACGTCTTCTGCTTTAATCTTTAGTTGGTGATAGCCTGTCCTTAAATCGAGCTTGGAAAACACTTTAGCGCCTTTGAGTTGATCGAACAGGTCATCTATCCTTGGAAGAGGGTACTTGTTCTTGATTGTGATCTTGTTCAGCTCTCTGTAGTCAATGCACAATCTCATGCTCCCGTCTTTCTTCTTTACAAACAACACTGGAGCTCCCCATGGGGATACACTTGGTCTGATTTGTTTCTTTTCCAATAACTCCTGCAGTTGTTCCTTAAGTTCCTTCAGTTCGGCTGGAGCCATTCGGTATGGTGCCTTAGAAATTGGTGTAGCGCCTGGCACCAAATTAATATCGAATTCCAATTCTCGGTTTGGAACAGAACCGGGCAGCTCTTCAGGAAAGACATCCGGAAATTCTTGTACAACGGGTATGTCTTCTATCCTGGGTTCATCTTCCTCTTTAACCTCGCTTATTGTAGCTAGATAAACTTCTTCACCGTTCTTCACAGCTTTCCACGTTTGTGCTGCTGACAGAAGGAATTTTCGTTCCTTAGTTTTGCCGTGGTATACGATCTCTTTCTCGTCTGGAGTTCGTAGTTTAACATTCTTGTTACGACAGTCTACTACTCCATGATGTTTGGATAGCCAATCCATTCCCAATATAACATCAAAATCCACCATTTTGAGTTGAATTAGCTCAGCATTAAACTTGATTTCATTAATACTAAGATTACAATCTCGATGTATGCTATGTGCTATAAGGGTCTTATTAGCTGGTGTTGCTACGTTATATGGTTCACTAAGCAGTTCAGGCTTAAGGGCTAGTTTCTTAGCAAACCTCTTAGATATAAACGAGTGCGAGGCACCACAATCAAACAATGTATACGCAGGTAATTCGTTTTAATAAATGGTACCTGCCACCACGTCGTTTGCGTCCTTGGCCTCTTCTCGCGTTATAGCAAACACTCTGGCGTTCGGCTTAGTCTCATTTGGTTTACTAGGAGGGCCGTTATTCCTTATAGTCGTCCCCCTCATATCAGGTTCGGGACACTCAGCAATTCGGTGGCCTGTCTTCCCACATCGGAAACATGCACCTTTTCCTCTGAGACATTCTCCTAGATGGTTGAATCCACAGTTCGAACATTTAGGGTACCTCTGTTGAGTTGAGCCTACTGTGGGTCCCCTTTGCTGGTTGCTGGATGGACTAGGCCTCTTGAAGTTTTGATTACTAGAGGTATGCTGATTGGTGGAGGGTCGCTTGCGTTTAAACTCTTCCTCGCGACGCTTAATGTCTGCTTCAGCCCTGATGGCTGCTCCCATCAGATTTCCGAAATTTGCGGTTTCGAAAATCGCAAGGGCGGATTGGATTCGACTGTTCAGTCCGATCCTGAAGCGATGTAGCTTAAGAGACTCGTCTGCCATGATACTCGGTGCATACGTTCCCAGCGAGTTAAACTTTGCGGTATAATCCACCACTGTCATATCTGTAGTCTGCGTCAGGTTTTCAAACTCTCGCAGCTTCTGGTTCTGGACCGCAGTTGGGAAGTACTGCTTCAGGAATGTGCTCCGGAACCTTTGCCATGTAACTGGTCCCGCTTCTAGCATAAGTGGTGACACATTTTCCCACCACTTCCCAGCTTGGTCGATGAGAAAAGACGTGGTAACTTCCACCTTGATATCATCCGGTACTTCCAACAGTCTATGATGGTTCTCTATTTGCTTCAGCCAGTTCTGGGCCATCTCCGAGTCTGAGTTACCATCAAAGGTTGGAACTCTGTTCTTCCGCAACGATTCATAGTGGTACTTTACACCTTGCGGACGTGCTGGTTGTGCTTGAGGTTGATTAACAGCAGGGTTATTCAAACCTTGAAGTGTTGTGGCCACAATGGTGGCTATTGCTGCCAAGTCTTCACGACTTAGTCCCACCCTCGGAGGTTGTGGCGGTGCAGGTGGAGGATTCTGATTTCCATTAGTTCTCTCCTCATTAGAGTTGGGAGGAACAGCATAGTTGGGATTACGATTGCTGCGAGTAGGACGTCCGGCCATTTCCTACAATATATAAAGATCTAAAATCTTTGCGCAGAAGGTATAACGATAGCAGAAAGATAAAGAAGACATGATAAACAAAATGATACTTTTATTAATCACTGGAAAAAATGTTTATCACAACTACTGAAAAGGAAAATGCTGAACATTGAAATAAAATGAAAACAAAACTCCTAAACAAAGCTTCTAAGAACTATGGATCTATCACTTCTCCACTTCCTAATTCTTCTACGACATCTTCCTGCATGGGTTCTTCCTCAGGGTCTTCGTCTGAATCTTCATCTGAATCGACAACATCCAGAAGATTTCTCATGTGATCATTGGCTTCCCTTAGATCACTGTTGACATTCAGGAGGTGAGTGACTATACCCCAGTAACCATTGCTTCTTACAGACAGGCGATGGTTCGTATTTTGAAGTGTGAGAATATGATCAGCCATTTGATCCAACTGATGTCTTTGGACTACGCATTTTTCCTCTGCAGTCCTATGGAGTTCGTCTTTTCTAGCTACTTCTTCCTTAGATTCCTCAAGCTGCTCATTAGCTTGATGATGATAGTAGCTAATTCTATGGACATCGCCTCTCAGATGTTCCGCAACTTCTATCAGTTCAGCTTTAGCTTCCTTGAGCTTCTCAATTTCTTGCTACATACTGAGGATCTGGACAGATTGCGCTCGGGTTGTCATCACCTAAACCCAAACACGGAATTAAATACTTGACAAATCATAAAATCAAGTATTAAAAGCAAGAATTCGAATTCTGGAATTTTTTTTTTTTTTTTTTTTTAAAAAAATTCGAAAATTAGGGTTCTAAAATTCGAAATAATAGGGGTTTCGAATTAATCCTAAACGGAGCTTGAAATCTGAAATTGGCAGAGGGTTAATGATCGACTTGCTTGGAAGATCTCACGAAAATTTTTAATTTCAAAAACGATCAAGGTACGATCTGTAAATCGGGAAAACGAAATAATTTGGGGGTTAGGGTTCTTGAGCTTCGAATGAGGAATTGATCGGGCAAACAAAGTCCGATCGACATGAAACTTGGACAGTAGGGTCGACTGGACGAGGCGGTTCCAATGATACACTGATCGAAGGTTATCGCGGCGGCAATCGGCGGCGGCGGCGAGGAGCCTAGGGTTTACTGTCGATAATCGAAAAATTTCCGAAAATATTTCTTAAAAATCAATTTTTCGAAAATAATTTTTTTTTAAAAAAAAAAAAACAGAAACTGGAAATTTTAAGAATTCAAAAATTTTCGTATTCATGTGATTAATCAGATTGGACTTCTGATTATCGTAATTATCATGAAACGACAATTTTCACCCAACTGTATTTATTTCTCCAGTTGGTCTATTTCAACCGGAATTTTCTTCTAGTTATTTCCTTAACTAGAATACTTTTCCCAGCGGGATTATGAAACCTGGCTAGCTCTGATACCACTAAATGTCACGCCCCGAGACCGGGGTCAATAACACCGGCATTGATTTCCATTACAACTAGGAAACCAATAAGCCTCGTAATATCATAATAACTGAAAACCAGTCTATATTCCATAAATAAAGTAATCATTGTCTTTACAACTGAATTAAAACGTGAAACTAAAACTTAAAAACTGAATAACCAAAATTGTCTTAAAACTTAGAAAACTTTAAAACATAAAATATCTTGAACTACGCAGCGGACTTGATTCACCAACCCCAAAATTGGTGCTCTTCTTCTTGCTCTAATTCTTCTTCAGCTTTATCTGGGGATGTAGAGTAAGGGGTTGAGTGCTTTGGTAAACACTCAGCAAGTGGGGGACAATCGATATCATACATATATATAATTTTCATAAACTTGTATCATAAAACTTGCATAAATCGATATGAATGTATCTTAACATACTTGGTTGCCCTTACGAGCCATGACATAACATATCGTTTAATAATTTTCATATACTTAAGCACAGTAAAGCATTCTACTCTCTTCTTGGTACTGATATCAATCTCTAGACTTAACCCTCCTAGAGATGAGGTCATAACATCGGCTAACCCACGAATAAAGGGTCTGGATAATCCAGAAACAACGGATTACCACCGTATAAGGTTCTTTTAGCGGTTACATCCCACCGCATCAGGGTCATGGGGATCCAAATCCAATTAGATTTCGAGTTTAACGTGCTTACAAAATAATACTTTCATAATTTCAACATAATACATATCGATTGGGATTTCAAAACATACTATATGATTTTAGAAAACGAAACGAATAATTATAGCAAAAGCCCACTTACAGTGCTTGGATGCGTGTTTGAGTAATCAAGGTATGACTCGAACGGATTCTTCCTAACCTTGGCTTATGAACAACACGAGAAAAACAACCAAAACTTGAACCAATTTCTGGAACAACTCGAACAGATTTCTTAAACGAATTCCCCCAAAATCTTGGTTGCACTTCGAGGGGACAAGGTGTTGAAACTTGGCTCGGTTATGTTGCTGCCAATCGAACAGAAGCTGGACGTTCTTGGCTTGAACCAGTCAATGGAATAGGTTGTTGAATACTGATCGAGAATCACCCGGTTTCAGTTCTCGAAACTTGCTGGAACAGGGAAGAGATTTTCGATGGGATAGGTTGCTGAAGATTGATCGAGAATCACTCGGTTTCTATCTCGAAACTTGCTGGAATTACTCGATTAAATTCTGGACAGATTCTGGAATTATTTTCGAAGGCAATTGGATAGATTTTCGAACCTGCTTGCTTGCTGAAACTCGATGAAGAGGCTGGAAATCTTATGATATAAAGGGCTGGAAATCTTGACAATTTGGGGTCGGTGAAACAGATGCTGGAAGTTTCGATGAAAGCCTCGGCTTTTGGTGCTGATTCTCGAAGGGATTTAGCTACTGGAATTCGCTGGTTTGATGCGAATAGGTTGCTGCAGATTTCTGGAAAACTTGGACAGAAACCGTGGTTTCAGACGCGTAAGTCACGGCTTGGGAGTGAGGGTTAACGTCGAATTTATAGGCTGGAACACTATCGAACTTTGGTAACAAAAATCTGGACAGATTGATGACAGAAAGGGACTGAAACAGATGCTGGAAACTTTCGAATTGTTGCTGCAATTTCTGGAAAAAAAACGAGGCAGCAGCTCTTCGGTTTTGGATTCAGATTTTCGAAGTTTTGGGCTGCTGCAACTGATTCGAATTATTGGACAGAAGCTAAGGGTTATTCTTCTCGATTTTAAGGCTGAGAAGGGGCTGGCTTTTGATGTGAAAGTGCTGCCAAGGGTTGCACTATTTATAGATGAAAGTAGAGGCTAAGATGAGGTGTTTGAGTAGGACTCTAACTTAAAAACATAGGAGGAGACTTGTGCAGATTGTTGCTGATTCTGTTTGATCATAAAGAGATAGAAACGTGCAGATTTGTGGAGGTGCTGGAATAGATTTTGGTTCGATCTTGACAGCTGCAAATCGATTTAATGGGAAGGAGTTTGATTTGGTTAGGGACTCCTTGATGCATTGAAACTCTAGTCTAGAGTTTAGGAATATTTAAACTCTTTTAAATCAGATTTTAGTTAACTAAAATCCGGGTTTTTACAAATAACCTACTATATTAATCGTCAAACAAAGTCTTTACCACTAATCATCTAATACTGAATATCAAGAACATCGCCAATCATTTATAATCTACTCATTTGTCGTGGAAGACATGTTATCACGTGGAATTAAGCGTCATTGTCTTGTGCCACTTTCGAACTATTTTATGTCATACATGTAATACGAGGAGATTTAGAATCCAGAAAAAAATAATATTACATAGAAAATTTGGAGAAATATCAAACTCCGATTTGCAGAAAGCAATTTCAGGGGAAAAGCAGATCTTTCCGCCGACATTCTTCTCTCCTAAATCATCTTCAATGTTCTTTGTTTAGCGTATCCGAAAAGTTACAAGAGCAGGGAATAAATTCTACTTGTCGTTTCTCTGGCTCTTCAATTCTTATCCAATGGAATCAAATCTTGATGAGTGCATAAATGGGAACTAGCGCAAACGATTGATCAACTTTTCTAATGAAACGTGACCATAAACAAGAAGTAAAGGATGATTCTCCCTCAAACAACCCAACGAACTAGGCTATCTCTTTAAACTGCCTCTCCTTCAAATAAGCCAACAAACCATGGAAATAACTTATACTTATTCATCTAGAAAAAGATTTGAAAAATGTCCCTTGGCAAAGAACGGAGAGTTTGATCAAGCAACAAGGTAACTCTTCAATTCTATATAGACTATATTGCATAAACTAATTATGTATTACCACTAACAGCTAACTGTTTCTCTAAGGAAGGTCTTCTAATGCTGTACAAGAAAACAAAGAGGAGAGCAGCGGCCGCGAGACCAAAAAAAGCATACCTCGGAATCTATAATCCTTCATAGGTATACCATATTCAACATGAAACTGAAAAATGGATTCTCTACCAATTTATATGCTCAAGTTTAATACATGCAAAAGTTATGTTGTTCAATGAAAAGGAGTAATTTTTTAAGGATCATGAACCGATGAACATAAACTTGGTAGTATGTGTTGCAGAGCCGACAAGAACCCCGAGCTGGGTAAGGAGATCTTTTGCAAAACAAATGAGTGAGGATTATGATTATAGCAGTTCTGATTATGCCACAGCAATTGCTGCAGCAGCTGTTGCTGTTCAATCACTTGAAAATTCAAAAACTAAGGACCATAAAGGGACAGGATATGACCCTGATAAATCCTTAAACACGTTGAATAGCAAAGCAGAAGGTGCTGAAATTGCACCTGAACCACTCAAGAGTTCATTGAAATTATCTGGTAAGATCGTTCTGACCTAATACCTCTAGGCTCTAATACAGTTCCTAGTTTTTTGTCCGTCTTTCTGGCATCAAGTGATAAATTATTCATGCAGAGGAAATTCCAAACTCAAGTTTGAGAGGTAAAAGGATCCCTGAGAAGGCACCATCCATGAAGAAGAAAGTAAGTTTTGGAGATATTACCGAGATGCCTGAAAAGACAGCACCAGGGAAGACCACTGAACATGACCCACCGTCCATAGCAAGGCCTCCATCTTTTGCAGATAAAATATTGGATAGCACAGACAGTAAAAAGCCTGAGACCTCATTGCCAATACCTGATCATCCACCGATGGGATCGTCCATGACTCAGACTCTTGAGAACAGAATAAAGAATGCAATAACACCTGGTCCTGTGGATACAAAGGCAGATGTTTGGGAAAAGGCCGAGATGGTTAGCATTAAAGAAAGGTATAATCATTATTTCTAAGTTGATAGGACAAATATTGCACGTTTGCGTGTGTCTGCGTGAGTGAAAAATCTACAAAAGAACTTAGGTGTGACTACGTATTAGACCTGCATATAATGCAAGAAATTTCAGGTATGAGAAGATGATGGCAGATATCGACAACTGGGGGACTAAAAAGAAGACAAAAGCTAAACGCAAAATAGAAAGAATAGAGGTTACTTCATTACATTACTACGTACCTTTCAATCGAAATTATTAAAAAAGCTGAATATATATAGATGATAAATTGTCAGGCTGAACTGGACAGAAGAAGAGTAAAAGCCATGCAGAGGTACCGCGATTCGATGAAAAGAATCGAAGGGATTGCAAGAGGAGCCAGGGCACAAGCAGAGGAGACTCGCAGAAATGAGGAGTTCAAAGTCGAAGAGAAAGCAAACAAAATCAGATCTACTGGGAAACTTCCACCTATGTGTTTGTGCTTTTGATTAGAAGAGAGAAAATCGGTTTATTTTCTCTGTGTGTAACTCGTAGAAAGACGGCCTCGTTTACGCTTTGCGATCCTTGCAATTTGGAGTGGGTTACCTGAAAATTTCGTTAGTAAAATATGATATGAGTAAATTCTGAATATAATATTGTTATCCTAAAAAACTTCATATCAGTACATCAATCTCGACCACTTATGCCAAGATATAAATGAATAAATTGATTATTCAGCAACCAAAATATTCAACAATAAATAAAATGAAAATAGTATTTTACTGTTGAATGATTATATGATAACTCTATTTAGTATTTAGGATATAAAATTATTTATCTTCTCGTCTTACTTTATCTCAAACTTTGAAACAAATGATCATTGACAAATGGAGAAATTTAGAAAGAAAAGAAAAAAACAAGAGTACATATAGTAGGGGTGTAAACGAACCGAATTAAGCTGAATATGCAGAAAATTTTAAGGTTTGAATTCGGCTCAAAATAGTATATTCGAGATTGAGTTCGATTCGAAGTTCGAATAGTTTCAAAAAATTGGCTCGAGTTCGGCTCGAATCAAAGTTCGAGTTCGAGTTGGCTCGAAAAGGTTCGAACATATTCGCGAGCTATTCGAGTTATTGCTCGAATATATACACCCGAAAGGTTTGAAATATATTATTTAATATATAATTATATTATATTAATAAAATATTAAAGTTCGTGAGCGGCTCGTGAACTATCGAACAAAGTAATTTGGGCTCGAGTTCGGCTCGAAAAAAAGTTCGAACATGTTCGAGTTCAGCTCGAATTCGAGAATTTCGAATTTGAATCAAATATTTAATTAGCCGGCTCGAAAAGTTCGTGAACATGTTCGTTTCGTTTACACCCCTAACATATAGCCAGCCATAGAGGTGGGAAATGAAAATCATAATCTTGCTATCTTTTACATGCCATAGTTGAAATTGTGTTCTGACTCCCAACAGGTCTTTTTTTCTCTGTTCTCTCTCCTCCGGATAGTAGTTCTCCCCCTTGGTTCCCGGTCTCCTCCTGGTGTTTCTCCATCGTATTCTCCGGCGTCTCTCCGCCTTGCCGTCCCTGTGTTCTCATCGTCTTTATCTCCCCATGGATGCTGGAAACTCTCATTTCTAACCTAGACCCAGAAAATATGTCAACCCCATCGAACCATCATCCTTTGCTGTTGCTGCACGCCTTTGCTATCCCAAACCCAATCTCTTGGCAGCTAAGGAAACCTTTCTCAAAGCCTAGGCTCCTCGCGTCCAAGTCAATGTGAATCTCATGGATTCCAACTCCATGGTTTTCATTTTCTCCAACAAATCTGATTTGGGGAAGTCATTTCAACCTCCCCATGGAACTTCAAAGGGTCACGGGTCTTGCTTCAAATTTGGCCTCCAGCTCTAGCCTTCCAAGAACTCAACTTCGACTCGGTGATTTTTTGGATCCAGACCTCAAATATTCCGGTGAACTTCATGACTAAGGAGGTGGCCAAGCTCATATGAAATCACATCGGCACTTACCTAGCTGATGACATATATTCTTAAGCCAAAAAAATGACGTCCATACCTACGTGTTCAAGTGGAGATCCCATTGTCTACTCCTCTCAAGAGTAACCTTTTAATCAATATCTCACCCTCCCGTAATCTGAATATCGATATTTGCTATGAAAGATTGTCTGGTTTTTGTTATAATTGTGGTTGTGTGAATAATAGTTTTGAGTTATGCAGTGTGTTAGTTCCGAATACGGAACCAAAAAATCTCCCATTTGGACCTTGGCTTCGTGCGCTTCTAGCTGGTCCCTCTGGTAAATTTTAGTCCTGCTCTGAATACAAATATACGCTCATCCATAGCCACTACTCTCGAGATGTCTAATGAGGAAATTATTTCCCCTGCTATTTCCACGAACACATTTAATACCCTGAAGTCAATCTCCCTTCATATTCCTCAAGAAATTATGAGTAATCCAAAACCTTCCCATGGTCTGAAAATCAAAGAACCCATTATATCTATTTCACCTAAGTGCCATAAAGCAAAACAAGGTCTGGAATGAGTTACTCCTTTAATGAATGATCCTAAGATTGATAAAATTCCAGTTACTAATGATCCCCAAAATTCTGAAACTCAAGCTCTTCTGCCCTTTGTTGAAGCATAACCTTGGAGACGAGATTAACTAATCTGAATAGACCTATGTCTCATATCTCATACCAGTCGTTTAAGAAAATCAATTTATCTTTCCCAAGAATATAAATTTCTTCCCATGTTTCTGCTCTACCACGGTTATGATCAATCCGGACGATGCGATCTCCTTAATCCGCTATCTGTCATAGATACTAAATACAGCGAAAGAAAAATCCTTCATGTTCGACAGTCAGTCCAAATTATTACTCAAAAAATTGAGATTGAACATTTATCTCCCGAGAAAGATACCAAAACAAAATCATCAACATCCTCATCAGTCCAACTATCTGAATTTTTTGATAATGATATTCCTGGACCGGGAGGGCTTAAGGAGTAATCATGAATATTCTCATCTGGAACTGCCAGGGGATGTCCAATCCCTAAGCCATTCGAGCTCTCGTGGCTCTTCTCAACTCTCATTCTCCCTCCCTCATCTTTCTCTGCGAAGTTAAATCTCAATTCAATCAAGCGCTTATAAAATCCTTTCAGCTGCTAAACTCACTAATATTTTCTGTGTTTCTTCGTCTGGTAGTGCTGGCGGCCTCTGTCTGACCTAAGATGGCACGGTCAATCTCTCGTTTGTTTACTCTTCTCCTTGGATCATTCATTCAACCATTGATCATTCTCCCCATCTTGTCAGCTCTTTCATCCTTACTATTGTTTATTGTCCTCCTTACCAATCCTTAAAATCTGTATTCTGGGAGGAGTTGGGGGATTCATCGGTGTCTTTCACTGACCCGTGGTTGGTTGCATGCGACTTCAATGCTATTGTGGCTCAATTTAAAAAGCAGGGTGGTCGCCCTTTTGAGCCTAACTCCTCTTGTAATTTGCAGAGTAATTTAGATTCCCTTGGCTTTATAGACTTGGGCTTTGTTGGCCACCCTTTCACCTGGAACAACAAGAGGGTTGGTATTCACAACATTCAAGAGAGGTTGGATCGAGCAGTTGCTACTGATTCTTGGTTTCTTGCTTTCCCTAAGGCTGTTGTTTCTCATCTTACCGCTCTCAATTCGGATCATAAGCCATTACTCATCTCTACTACTCCCAATGTCATCTCGGGCCCGAAACCTTTCCGTTTTGAACAAATGTGGCTCCAAGCTCCTGACTGCTCTGAAGTCGTTACCAAAGCTTGGGGTGTTCATGTTCTCGGTAACCCTCCTTTCAAGCTGGTGAAAAAATTGACCAATACCAAGAATCACCTCAGAGATTGGAATCGTAATTCTTTGGCTTTCTTCCTATAAAAATCAAAGATAGCAAGAAAGCGATTGACTCCCTTGAAGCTAATATTCAATCCTCAGACAACATCCGTAAGGAAACATGTCTTCAAGCTAACCTGGATTCTCTCCTCAAGCGAGAAAACATTATGTGGAGACAGAAATCGAGAATCAATTGGCTTAAATTCGGCGATGCTAATACAAAGTTTTTCCATATATCTACTCTTGGTCGTCGTAAAGGTATCTGCATTCGTTCCATTAAGTTATTTGATGATTCCCTGATTGAAACTTGGGATGGTGTTGGTTCCAGATTTGTCAATCATTTCAAAAATCTTTTTACTCAAAGTTCAAGAACTCACCTCCTCCATTTCCAAATAACCTGAATGAGTTGTTTCCTAGGATGATTTCGGACGAGGAGAACAACATTTTGTGTGAAACTCCCTCACCGGATGATATAAAATTTTTTGTTTTCTCAATGGTTTCGAGCTCATCCCCTGGACCGGATGGTTTCCCCTATTGTTCTATAAACATTTTGGGAATACTACAGGCACAGACATCACCAAAGTGGTTCAGCATTTCTTCACTAAGGGTTTGCTCCTAAAGGCTTGTAATCATACTTTTCTGGTCCTTATTCCCAAAAAAGAGTCGTCTTCTAGATTTGAAGAGTTTAGGCCTATTAGTCTTTACAACGTTATATATAAGGTGATTTCCAAAATAATTTCCAATAGGCTTAAACCCCTTCTTGATAAGATTATATCCCCTCTCCAAATGCCATTTGTTCCAGGTAGATCTATTGTGGACAATGTTGTTATCACTCATGAGATCATGCATTACTTGAACACGAAAAAAGGCAAAAAAAAAATTCATGGCTATTAAAATTTATGTGGCCAAAGCTTATGACCATGTGGAGTGGCCCCTTCTATGCACTATCATGAAGAATCTTGGTTTCTCTGAGATCTTCATTAATTGGATCCATAACTGCATCTCAACGTCCTCCTTCTCGGTTTTGACGAATAGATCCCCTTATGGTTTATCCATCTCGTGGCATTCGCCAAGGTGATCCTCTTTCACCTTCGCTTTTCATTATCTATTTTGAGATCCTGTCTCGTATTCTAGCATCGAAGGTTATCAATGGCTCTTTGAAGGGTGTTAAAATGGGTCGCGATGTCCTTGGATTAATCATATTATGTACGCTGATGATCTCATCATTTTTACTGAAACTTCTGTGGAGGAAGCATATGCCTTAGCAGACACCCTAACTACTCTCCAAGCGTGGTCTAGTATTTACGCTAATATTGAAAAATCTGTGATCCACTTTAGCCGTAATACTCCTCAGACCCTTAAAGATCAGATTATGAAAACCCTGGATGTGGTGGAATGCCCTCATAATCTTAAACATTTGGGTAAACCATTTTGCAAAACCAAAATCCAGAAAAGAAGCCTCTAACGATCTTCTGGATCACTTCACTCTTCGATTAGCTTCTTGGAAGTCCCGTCATCTCTCCCAGGCAGGTCGTGCGACGATGATCGGGGTCGTGGCTCAAGCAGCTCGTGTGTACCACATGTCTACCAATCTCCTCCGGATGTACATCTCTAAGGCGATTGATTCTGCGATCCGTATGTTTTGGTGGGGTGACTCTAAGGACCACCTTAAAATCCACCTCATTGCATGGGACTCAATTTGCTTACCAAAAAAAGGGTGTGGCCTGGGCTTCGTCGCACTTCGGATTTTAATAGAGCTTTAGTTTCCAAACTTTCTTGGGCCCTTTGCCGGGATCCGGGAGAAAATATATGCCTGAATCATCTCCACAGTAAATATATAGGTAACTGTAATTTTTTGGATTCCCCTAAATCATTCTCCGGCTGCTCCTGGATAATGCAGGATATTATCCATTGTAGAGAGCTCATTGTCAATGGTGCATGTTACAAAATTGGAATGGATTCTAACATCTGCACATGGGAAGACCCTTGGATACCTATGTTCCCCTGCTTCAAACTCCCTTACAATCACCTTGACTGTAGAACGATTGTAAAGTATTCTAAGGTTCGTTCTTTCATGCATCCGAGTCATCTTACCTGGAATTTGACCTTACTGGATTCCCTATTTGACATTGAGGTTCGCAATGCGATTCTGCGCATTCCGATTCTTTAACACAGAGCTTTGGTGTGGACTCCTCCGAGTAAAGGAGTCTTCTCCACGAAAAGCGCTTATTTAATCGATCAAGCCCACAGGTTCGTTAATTCTGACCCGAGTATCGTGGACAAAAAATATGATATTTGGAAGCTTAAAGTTCATGAGCGCCATAAGTTTTTCCTATGGAAATTAATTGACAATGCTTTACCTACTCGGGCGCGTCTCGGAAAAGTGTTCCATGTAGAGGAGTCTGGTTGTCTCTTGCGCAATCAGCAGGATGATTCTATCAAGCACCTATTTATCTACTGCCCTGTTGCCCAACAAGTTTGGTATCTATCTAAATGGAACTTCAAGTTAAATGCGTTCGAAGGTTACCCCTTGAGGCGTGGTTGGATTTCTTAATCCATGGAGAGAATAACCCTTTGGACCATCCAAGTTGCCTTGAATTCTTCATATTTTCAGTCTGTGCTATAGAGGAAATTTGGAGTCTGTGCAATGGGATGCGTGAACAATAGGAAAGTGAACATGCAAACCCTTATCCGATGTATTAAGACTAAAACGACGGATCACTTTAATTCTCAAGTTCATGTGGCTCAACCCAAGAAAGATTTGCAAAAGGTAATCCGCCCCTGTTTTTGGCAAACTCAAAATTAGTGTCGGCTCTTCCTTTGTTGCAGGAATTTCTGTGGCTGCGTGGATCATTCAGGATCAACTAGGGATGATTATTCGAGTGAAAACTACCCAAATTTGGGCCTCGGATGTGCTGGCATCGGAAGCCAAAGCTTTGCTCCTTGCTCTGAATGGTGCTCTATCACTTCATCTACTGGATATACCTTCGAGAGCGACTCCCAAGATACGGTGAACAAAATCCGCAAACTTGACCCTGTGCCTAGCTGGACAACCCTCCCAGAAATTGTTGCTGCCCAAACCATCTTCATACGCAATCCAACTTGGTCCATTGCCCTCATTCCCAGAGACTGCACAACTTGGCGAAGTGGTCTCACAATTCTCGTACTTTGAGATGTTCCTATTTCTTCCCCTGTTTGTGATAGATTTATTTTTGACCCTCCTTAAACTGTGGCTTGATTAGTTTTTTGTTCTCGTAGCTGGTTTTTCATTTTCGTTTGGTGCGGTCGAGTGATTCTGTCCTTGCCATGTCTTTGTAGACTGTTATCTATATTTTATTTTACCCATAAAACAAAAAAAGCTATTTTCTACATCCATGATTTTGGGAATGTGATGTAATGCGACAGAAAACCCTAATAAACGTAATATTTTTATTTTATTTTTTGAAGTCTGACCTTAACCTAGACCTCATTTGGGTATGGGATTATTATAGGGAGAATTGCAAGGAGATAAACTTTTGAGAAACATAATTCAGTTAAGTCTGGGAAAAAATAATAGTACAGAAAAATCCAATTTTCAAAAAATCTTTGTTTCAAATAGGTCTAGTTTCAAAATTTCAAATCAATTTGGTATTTTATTTTGACTCAAATGCCTCTCAATGGTTTAGTAAATTACATTATACTCCCTTGAATTTTATTTTGAAAACAAATATGCCCCTGTGTAATATTATATTATCTATTACATCCTTATATTTATAAAAAGATGTAATTTAACTCATTCTTTTACGAGTCTCCTTATTTCTTGGATCATTGCCACAAAATGGTATTGAGCCAAGGTTTATTCTGGAAATGCTAAAATAATATTTAGAATATTAATACTATCTCAAATGGAGGAGACAATCGAAAATATGGATCAGAACGAATGTTCAAGGTGTCACTCATATAAGTGGTAATTCCAAAACTAGGAAGCACTAAATCAAAAGCATATGACAGGAGCTCAACGCTTCAATCATAAGTGGAAATTATTACGAGGAACATGATTATGCCTACCTGGCATAAACCATTACAAGAAATTAGAAAATGATGGCTACGAGGCTTCATCAAATGAACCTCAAACTACAGTTCCAGATAGCTGAATTTCAGGAAGATGATCATCCTGAACATGAGGACGTTATTCCAGACCCCAATGGTCCAATAGGATCTAGATCAGACGATTAGGATGGGAGAACCAACCTTTCGAGAAATCAAGCCGGATACTTCTAAGATGTCCCAATACCATGTCCCTGCACAGATCCATCATATTCAAAGTCAGATGGAGATCATGGTTAAACATTAGGAGGAAATTCTTGAAAACCTTCGATATGTTCAAAACCGAGTTAAAGAGTTTGAGTCAAGACCAAGTCCTACAGGAAGAAGAAAAAGAGGGTGACTACCACCGTCCTTTGGAATAGAACTCGTTTTACATTATAAAAAAAAAGGAAAACAGAGGAGGTCTGAAGGCCTTTGACGAAGACTGAAAAAATGCAGTCCTACGATGAGAACCAATACTTTCTACAAAGTAATTGAAAGAATCAACCTGAAAGATCTATAAGATCTTGCTGATTCGTTTGCGGGATTGAATCTCATAAACTTTAAAACAATCAAGTTGGCGAAATTCCTCCACTTCCACCTCCACAAAAAAGTTAAGGAATTCCGCAAAATATGGAACGTTGAATTAAGATTTGGGTTATGTTCATGACCGACTCCTTCTCGGTAAATTTTAAGTTTTGTAGTAAGTCACCTCATTTTTAGGATTTCCGCTGGGCATATATGTAATTTGTAGCAAATTATAACTGATGATGTAGACATGGTGATAAGCATACTGTGGTGGAGATGGGATGTCTTCTATAGAAGATACATTGTTTTGACAAATGGATTTTCTCTATCCTTGCAACGAACATGAGATAAATGATGGGCCAAGTGGATAAGTCTATTTATGCTATGCACAGAATGATGTCTAAGTTAAGAACACTTTGTTTACATGAAGTGATGAACGTTTGCCTTGTCTTTTTTATTTTTTGGCATTTATTTTTGTTTTTTTATAAAAAACTTATTACAATATATTTGTTTTTTTCTAATGAACGTCGTACTCACATTAAATGAGGAGTCTGTTCATCTTGCTTTCATGTCTAACTAGGGGAGTCACTATCTTTTCATGCTTTTCCATCTAACGAGGGGTTCCGGGGATTTCGTTTTCAAGAATCCATCTAACGAGGGGAGCCACTTGTTAGAAAGTATCTTTCTTTTCTATTTTATTCATCTATAATTTACAGAATAAATACAGCAATGATATCATCTATTTTAGGAATACAAATCAAATGCCTATGATAACGTTCTAGTGAAAAAGGAAATGATTTCTTTCCATATCTTTCCCTGTAATTTCTCCCATCTTCCATAACTCAAGCCCACACCACTGTCAAATGTTTATTGCTCGAATAAATGCAATATACAAGGTGATTTGACATAGGAAATGGATTATTTTACATTTCTTGAAAGCATTCATGGAAAACGGTTGTTTGTCTTACTCGGGTAACATGCTCATTACAGTCATAAACTACAACAGGAAACCATTTACTTACACAGATAAAACCAATACGAACATTCTAAAAATAAATGCTTCAAATTTATTTGACAGAAGATAGTGAGCATTTTCGTTTCCATATACTTGTTCTCCTTGGAAATGTTGTACCATTTCAATGTCTGTTCTCGATGAGAATCATAAGAGATCTTACGACATCTTTGATTATGCCTAGCCAAGCATTAGTTTAAGTCTTATTTTGATTTAGTTTTATGTCTAGCTTGATTTGTTTGTTGTTTGTGTTGGGATATGCCCTAAGACAAGTCATTAGATGATTGTTTAAGACATACAATGTTTATGGTTTTATGAATGACAATTCATTATTATATATTATTCTTTTAACTGTGCATTGTGAATTAATATATATGTTAATGTCCTTAGAATAATATTGTATTATTCTTAAAGATGTCCCTAGTCAAGTATTATCATGAATAGGGATAATGATAATACGTAGAGACTAGTATATGTTGATCGATGAATTGTTCATTGATATGAGATATCAAATCAACATATGGGTACATGTTAGAGAACGACGTACTGGACAGACCCACCATGAGAATGCAACATGGATAGTTATATGATCGTCATATGCAATTCTCATAGTGATAATAATGTATGCAATCCTTACGACTTGTGATCATCAGAGATCCCAACATAAGGAGTTATGTATCTTGATATCGTCAAACGTTACCCGTAACAGGGTATACTATAAAGGCGACTATTGGATACACTACGAATTATGTAGAAGGATGTTGACTGATCGAGATAGGATTTGTCCCTCCTATATAACAGGAGATGTGTTTGGCCCTTGATCAAGTGAGAACTAAAATGCATGGCCATGCTCGAATGAGTCGATATGAGATATCGAGCTTATTCGTTTATTCTAGTTCTACTTGGGGATCAAGAAATAAAGATTGGATATACGAGTATGACTATTCCATGACTCGTGTTCAATCTAAACACAAAGGACGAAGGGATTAAGTTACATGATTAATATTATCACAAGTTCTAAAGGTTATGTCGAGTCATTGACATTCTTGTAATTTGGGTAGCATCGATGTGTTGCTAGATACCGCTCAATGCTTGCGACATAAAATGAGATTTTATGTCACTGCCAACATTACAAGATCCTATCGGGTCACACAAAAGATTAAATCGAGAAGGGAAATTAAATTCATTGGATGAATTAATTAATTAAGAAGAGTCTTAATTAAGTGATTAAAAGGTTTTAATTAAATCATGGGTTTGGGCCCATAAGACTTTAAGAAAGTCTTGAACCTTAATTGAAAGCCTTTTAATATAAATACAAGGTTATGATTTAATTGTAAGACATAACTTTAATCATTCCAACCTACACGAAAAGAGGGACTCGGCCGCCTCATCTCTTTCTCTCTCGGTTTCACAATAGCCGAAGGGGAAGTAGTGATTTCGAGCCATCCTCTTCGATTTAGAATCGAGTGTGTTTCTTGTTCCGGTTTAATAACTTGTCTAGCAACTTGTTATTAAACTATCCCTTCACCCAATTTGATCGTGTGGATACCGTTGAGGCAAAGCTCATCGAGTTTTGCTATTGACTCGGAGAAGGCGTTGGACGTTTGTGCTGCTCCGTGGATTCTGCTTCAAACACGCTACAAGGGTAAGACCTTCGTATTCCTTAATCCGATATGATAACCAATGTATAGATCTGCTGGTTTGTAATCCTAAAAATTTTATTCCGCTGCGTTGTATGCTCTAAGGATTACTTACAGTGGTATCAGAGCCGCGTACAAGGCTCATATCGGATTTATGTGGTTAAATAGTTTAATCATATTAGAATTAATATTGCATGCTATTTAAAATTGTATATAATCAGATATGATATGATTAAATTGAGTTTGTGAAAATCATCGTATAATTATATTTGATATAATTGGCGAATAATTGTATACGATACACGAATGCGCAAAATCGAAAAATGGCTCAAAGGTTCGGCCACTACAATCCTTTACTCTCGGCCGCCGCTTAGGAGCTAGGGTTCGGACCCTTGGCTTGAGCGTGGGCCGAGTCGCCGCACCAATTAGGGTTTAGAACCCTTTTGGCTCGATAAAGACTAAATTGGCACATGATGGTCCGAACATGGTTCAAGGGTTCATGCAATATGGCGTGTGAGACCGCATGACGGCTAGGGTTTTTTGAAACTCGTGGCTCGAGATGGTCAAGCCGCCACCGCTCATGGATCGAACATGATTGGGACCGTGACTCATGGCTAGGTTTGGAACCTTTTGGCTCGATAGACATCAAGACGGCCGGCGCGAAGGGATTAGGGTTAGGACCCACGGTTCGATAAACTAGCTGCGCCGCATGGTCACGTGGGTGACGGCCGAGTCATGGGCTAGGGTTTTGAACCCTTGGCCCATGCATGGTCCAACCTTGTGGCTAGGTTTTTCGAAAACAATCTTGGTTCATTTTAAGTCGCTTAAGTTCGTGGCATGTGATGTCCCGAGCGTACGATAATTTTTCAAAATTCTATTTTACAGTTTTAATTAGAATTAAATTTAAAATGTTTAGAATTTAATTAATTAAATGTTAATGCATGCTTTATGTGTTGTTTGAGCATGGTGCGTGGTTATAGCCCTTTGACCTATTAGATAGGATTTGTGGATGTTTGTAATTTATAATACGACCTGCGTGTCGTGCCTTTCTCTATTTCATTCTAAATGTAATCCCCCCTATGTTCCCCTCGAATGTGAATCGAGGAATTCTATATCTTGTAAATAGTGTAGTTTATTTTATTGATGATGATCAATGAAGATGGAGCATCGTGCCGGGATGAGGAGGCCATTCACAAATTGGAGCCAAAGGAAGGTGCTTGTGGAGTTACCTTAGGTTGACTCATAGGATTTCTCATTGGCTTGAGAAAATCATTAGTAGGGGCTATAACCATGTCACGTTTAATTATGTATGTTGATGCATTATTTATCTTATGTTTTAGTTTGATAATAGTATTACACATATATGTAGATATGTATACAACTATATGTAGTGGACATATTTTAAATTATCAAATTAATCATGAGATCAATAAATCCCTCTAAAATATTAAGTTTTAGATGCCTTCCAAAATAAAAGTACTCGTCAATAACTTCGATTGTACATGTGTGGGTTTGCCAAAGCAAAACACCGTGGCAATCTTAGTAAGGCGCGAAAGGATAAAAGTGATATCCGTTATACTTTAATTGGGTACGACTTAACTAGGTTATCTCAATAGGATTGGGAACCTAGAGGCATGTGTTGGATTTTAATTCATTTGATGAATTGAACAAAGTGTTGTTCGTCCAACTATCCAAGAATTATATGTGATGTAATTGACAAAGTGTTGTCTACCTAAATAACCGAGTCTTGGGCGATTAGCCAAAGCTAACTCAAGATTAGGAGAAATATGGATCTTGGCCCACTAAAGGTTTCGAGGGTTGATACTTTTTCAAACAAAATAGTGGGAGTATCATTTAATATAAGGCCATGTTAAATGATTTAAATCATAAACTTATTTTGCATATTTATATTGTAGATATCCATGGCAACTAACAACGTTACTAGCACTTTATCACTGCGATCGGTCCTTGAGAAGGACAAATTAAATGGGACGAATTTCCTAGACTGGCATAGGAACTTGAGGATAGTCCTCAAGCAAGAAAAGAAACAATATGTCCTAGAGGAACCCTTGCCCGCTGAGGAACCTCCCCTAACAGCTACAAGAGCTGAAAAAGATGCTTACAAGAAGCATCAGAGTGACGCACTTGATGTTGGGTGCCTCATGCTTGCCACCATGAACTCTGAGCTTCAGAAGCAACATGAGGAAATGGAGGCGTTCGATATGATCGAACACTTAAAGCAGTTGTACCAACAGCAAGCAAGACAAGAGAGGTATGACGTCTCTAAGGCGTTATTTCAGTGCAGGATGGTAGAAGGAAGCTTAGTTGGAACTCATGTGCTCAAGATGATTGGGTACATTGAGAATCTGGACAAGCTAGGTTTTCCATTGGACCAAGAGTTGGCAACCGATGTGATCTTGCAATCGTTGCCTGAGAGCTTCAGTCAATTTGTAGTAAATTACAATATGACTGACATGGAAAAGACTCTACCACAGTTGCTTGGTATGTTGAGAACATATGAAGCAAATACAAAGAAGACTAAGGCCACAAATGTTCTTATTGTGAATAAGGGCAAAGGAAGGGCCAAAGCTAAAGGCAACAAGAAAGCAAAGAAGGTCTTTGCTAAATCTAAGCCAAAGTCTTCTGCACTAAAGCCAAAGGGAGGGATAGCAAAGGAAGGGAACTGTTTCCATTGCGGTGAGACCGGCCATTGGAAAAGAAACTGCAAAGTATATCTGGAGGATCTAAAGAAAGGAAGTGTGACTTCCGCTTCAGGTATTTTTGTTATAGAAGTCAATTTATCTACTTCTTCATCATGGGTATTAGATACTGGATGAGGATCTCACATTTGTGTAAATGTGCAGGATCTAAAAAGGAGTAGGACGTTGGCGAAAGGTGAAGTTGATCTCCGAGTTGGAAATGGAGCAAGAGTTGCTGCATTAGCTATAGGAGATTATCATTTAGCTTTACCTTCTGGTTTATCATTGATTTTGAAAGATTGTTATTTTGTGCCTTCAATTACTAAAAACATTATTTCTATTTCTTGTTTGGACAAGTATGGATTTTCGTTTATAATAAAGGACAACTGTTATTCTATTTATTTAAATGATATGTTTTATGCTAGTGCACAAATGTTGAATGGTCTTTATGTATTAAATCTTGATATGCCTATCTATAACATAAATACTAAAAGGATTAAAAATAATGATTGTAATCCGACTTATCTCTGGCAATGTCGCTTGGGCCACATAAACGAGAACCGCATATTTAAACTTCATAAGGATGGAGCATTAGATTCATTTGATTTTGAATCATATGAAACATGCGAATCTTGTTTAATGGGCAAGATGACAAAAGCCCCTTTCAAGGGACATGTTGAAAGGGCAAATGTTTTATTGGGACTAATACATAGTGATGTATGTGGACCAATAAGTACACAAGCTAGAGGTGGTTTTTCAATACTTCGTTACATTTACTGATGACCTCAGTAGATATGGGTATGTGTACCTAATGAAACATAAACATGAAACCTTTGAAAAGTTCAAAGATTTCAAGAATGAAGTACAAAACCAACTTGGCAAAAGTATCAAAATCCTTCGATCAGATCGAGGAGGTGAATACTTAAGCCAAAAGTTTCATGACTATCTAAAGGAGTGTGGGATAGTCCCACAACTCACTCCTCCGTATACTCCACAATGGAATGGTGTATCCGAGAGGAGAAATCGAACCTTGTTAGACATGGTTAGATCAATGATGAGTCATGCAGATCTTCCGATATCGTTTTGGGGACACGCTCTAGAAACAACGATTTTCTTACTGAACCGTGTTCCATCTAAATCAGTGGAAAAGACACCATATGAGATATGGACTGGGAAGCGTCCTAGTATGTCTTTTATGAAGATTTGGGGTTGTGAGGCTTTCGTTAGACGTCACGCCACTAACAAACTTGGACCCAAATCTGATAAGTGTTTATTTGTGGGGTATCCTAAGGAAACGAAAGGATACTATTTCTATTATCCCACCGAGAACAAAGTAGTTGTTGCTCGGACTGGTGTATTTCTTGAAAGAGAATTTATTTCTAGAAAAATCAGTGGGAGAAAAATAGAACTTAGTGAAGTTCAACCACAAGAAAACACTGAACCTGAGATTGAGATGGAAACAGAGCAGGCACCGCAAGCTGTTGTGGAAGAAGCACGTGCTCAAGAGACACAAGCCCAGCGTAGGTCTGTAAGAGAACACCGGGAGCCACAGAGATATGGATTTCTTGTGACTCAACAAGGTGACTTACTACTTATTGATGAGGATGAGCCGTCATCTTATCAACAAGCTATAATGGGCAATGATTCTGAGAAATGGCAAGAGGCCATGAAATCTGAGATGGAATCCATGTATACAAACCAAGTATGGACTTTGGTTGATCCACCTGAAGGGGTACGACCCATAGGGTGCAAATGGATTTTCAAGAAAAAGACCGATATGGATGGTAATGTACAAACCTATAAAGGTCGGCTGGTTGCAAAAGGATTCAAACAAATTCATGGTATTGACTATGATGAAACCTTTTCACCAGTGGCCATGGTTAAACCATAAGGATCTTACTTGCAATAGCTGCATTTCATGATTATGAAATCTGGCAGATGGATGTCAAAACAGCTTTCCTTAATGGAAATTTACTCGAGGATGTGTACATGACATAGCCCGAGGGTTTTGTCGATCCAAAGGATGCTGGAAAGATATGCAAGCTACAACGATCCATTTATGGATTGAAGCAAGCTTCTCGGAGTTGGAATCTTCGTTTTGATGATGCAATCAAAGAGTTTGGTTTTATCAAAAATGAAGATGAACCTTGTGTCTACAAGAAGGTCGGTGGGAGCGTAATCATTTTCCTAGTGTTGTATGTAGATGACATACTTCTTATTGGAAATGATATCCCTGCCTTGCAATCTGTAAAGATTTGGCTAGGGAATTGCTTTTCGATGAAAGACTTAGGAGAAGCCACCTATGTATTAGGAATCAAGATCTATAGAGATAGATCGAGAAGGCTTCTTGGTCTAAGTCAAAGTACATACATAGACAAGGTGCTTAAAAGGTTTAGCATGCAAGAATCCAAGAAAGGATTCGTGCCTATGACACATGGTATTTATCTCTCGAAGGAACAGTGTCCTTCAACACCAGATGAGAGACAACGCATGAGTAAGATTCCATACGCGTCAGCTATTGGATCTATCATGTATGCCATGATATGTACTCGTCCCGATGTATCGTATGCTTTGAGCATGACGAGCAGATATCAAGTTGATCCAGGTGAAGGTCACTGGATTGCTGTCAAGAATATCCTAAAGTACTTGAGAAGGACTAAGGATACATTCTTGATTTATGGAGGTGAGGAAGAGCTCAATGTAATGGGTTACACTGATGCAAGCTTCCAAACCGACAAAGATGATTTTCGATCGCAATCTGGATATGTGTATTGCCTGAATGGAGGTGCTGTGTGACTTGCATGTTTTACTTGTTGTTAACCACATGTTGTGTGCTCAAATGACACTTGAATCGTCCGATTATTATGAGCTAAATTTTTTTTATGAGTTCAAACTTGAGAAAAGAATGAATTATAGTAGTGACTATTCAATGAGGATTTTTATCTCACTATGCATATGAACTTGATTGTTGATGATTATTGACTTGTACATGAATATCCTAATTTGAGTTAGCATGTCAAGAATGAGGAATATATTGAGCACAATGAGTCATGATCTTGTGGATTGCATGTTGAATAGTGATAATTGTTGTGAACTCAATGATTTGTCTTGAGCATCTTAGAGTACCTTAGAAACTATTTGATGATGACACTTTGAGGCGAAAGTTTATAGTTACAAACTTGACTTGGAAATGATCTAGGCAATTTTTGGATCGTTTGAGCCTTTCAAGCTTACCATGAAAATATCAATCTCTAGTGATAAGTTTGGGGGAGTTGATAGGGTTGAATATTACGCGTTTTTATGCTATGATATGTATATGTTTTCGTGTTGATTCTTGGATTATTTTACGATTTATGGTATATATTTCTATGTTTCAGGAATCAATGTTGAAATGCATAAAAGTGGATGAAATGGGCTTAAAAATGCTGAAAATGACCAAACTGAGCAAATCTGGAAAAGGAGGGACCAAATCGCAAGATTGGAGATTTGAGGTCCGCGATCGATCGCCAACTTTCGAAGATCGATCGCCACCATCCAGAATGTTTCCGCGATCGATCGCCAACTGACGAAGATCGATCGCCAAACCCGAAAATTTTGAGATTTTGTTTCCTTCTTGGTTATTTTGTGTCCAAACCTTACCAAACTCCTTCACCATTATATATATTAGGTCTTGGACGAAAATGGGGACTTTTATCATATTTTTCACCCTAGGAATAGCCTCCATCCATCCTCCCATCCTCCATATCACCATCATCCATCTCTATCCATCAACCATCCTAGGATTTTGGAACACCTTCAACAAGGCGATTCAAGAGACGATCGAGAAGGAAGCGAGAGAGGGAGCAAGGATCTACGAACGAAGTCGACATCGGGAGTTTATTCTTGTCTTTTAACAAAAACTTGATCGCTTTTATTTTAAACAATTATTTCCAATCTAGCGATTTTAGACCGCAAGTGCACGGTGTCAAGTTTTAGTATAGATAGGAAGAATACGGATTGTCGAACCCACAGGGACTAACAAGCAAGTACCAAATAAGAAGCTTTTAACTATATTTAACCTACGAAATTGAATTAATAATTAAACTACTAATTAATTAAATTAACTACTAATCCAACCAAGTCAATAAAAGTAAACGAGAAAAATCCACTAGAGAAGATTATCGAGACTTTGGCTCACCAATGCAATCCCCTACAATTCTCGATTGAATATCCAAATATTTCTAAGGTGACGAGTTCTCTGAATGCATTCGTTATACTTTGGTCCAGTTATAACAAGTCTAATATTAATGTTGCAGTAAAGCACTCCCGTGTCCTTATTGAACAATTAATATCGAATAAAGATCTATGAAAACTACTAGCCTTCGATTTTGGTAAATCTATTGCTATCACACGTGTGCTAGATTTTACTTGGTCCGTCTCAACCTAAAACCCACGGTATAATTTACTCTATCGTATTGCAATATCCTATGGTCAATTCAATCGCAATATAACAATCATTCAAGGGCGATCAATCCCTCAAAAGCATGAAGATCAGTAAATTATACGCAAAGAATTAAAGGAATTCAATCAAATAAATCATCAAATCATAGGTTCATGACAAAGGATTGCCTAGCCTCGATAAATAAATTAGTTCAACATAGTAAATCAAAACAAATCAAAACAAATATTAAAAGACAAGAATAAACTCCCGATGTCGACTTCGTTCGTAGATCCTTGCTCCCTCTCTCGCTTCCTTCTCGATCGTCTCTTGAATCGCCTTGTTGAAGGTGTTCCAAAATCCTAGGATGGTTGATGGATAGAGATGGATGATGGTGATATGGAGGATGGGAGGATGGATGGAGGCTATTCCTAGGGTGAAAAATATGATAAAAGTCCCCATTTTCGTCCAAGACCTAATATATATAATGGTGAAGGAGTTTGGTAAGGTTTGGACACAAAATAACCAAGAAGGAAACAAAATCTCAAAATTTTCGGGTTTGGCGATCGATCTTCGTCAGTTGGCGATCGATCGCGGAAACATTCTGGATGGTGGCGATCGATCTTCGAAAGTTGGCGATCGATCGCGGACCTCAAATCTCCAATCTTGCGATTTGGTCCCTCCTTTTCCAGATTTGCTCAGTTTGGTCATTTTCAGCATTTTTAAGCCCATTTCATCCACTTTTATGCATTTCAACATTGATTCCTGAAACATAGAAATATATACCATAAATCGTAAAATAATCCAAGAATCAACACGAAAACATATACATATCATAGCATAAAAACGCGTAATATTCAACCCTATCAACTCCCCCAAACTTATCACTTAATCGTCCTCGATTAAGCATTAAAATCATAAGGTAGAGTTCATTCTTGATATTTGAAACAATTATTTCATGACTTGCTTATTCTCAGAAATCTCATGCATATATACAAACGTTGACAAGACATGTTTTCTCTTAATTCAAACAACACATCTCAAAATCGGAACGTGTGTGTGTGCTATAGTCAATCTCAAGTTTCATGCACATATTCAAGATCAAATCATGTTAATCAACTCAAAGTCAAGATTATCATCAAGCATTCCATAGGCCTATTTTCAAACAACTTCTCCACTAATGATAGTTACTCACTAGACTTGGATCAATAGGACTTTTTAAGCTTGTAATGTAAGGCCTTTGGTGTTGGCTTCAAAGAAAAGATAGGGTAACACAAAGAAGAGAGTATAATCATGTAAAATTCAAATTCTTTAGCACAAGTTTGAGCTCCTCTTCTTTTTTTCTTTTATAGCCTTGGCCACTTTGGGTCTTATTTAGTCATTTTTTTCTCAAGGCTTTATATCTATCTTTTTCTTTTCTCATTCATCTTTTTTTTTTTCAACTATAGCTCATCAAAATATAGCAAATTATGTGCATCTAATGAGAATCATTATACTCCCTTTAGGTAAAGATTCTTTCAATTTAGGCTCATAAAGGTGGGTATAATAAGTTTGCCAAAGAATGTTGAATGGGGGCTAATAGTATGTTAAACATACTCCATTCTTTTGCAATTAGGCTCAAAATGAGACACTAGAGATTGATATTTTCATGGTAAGCTTGAAAGGCTCAAACGATCCAAAAATTGCCTAGATCATTTCCAAGTCAAGTTTGTAACTATAAACTTTCGCCTCAAAGTGTCATCATCAAATAGTTTCTAAGGTACTCTAAGATGCTCAAGACAAATCATTGAGTTCACAACAATTATCACTATTCAACATGCAATCCACAAGATCATGACTCATTGTGCTCAATATATTCCTCATTCTTGACATGCTAACTCAAATTAGGATATTCATGTACAAGTCAATAATCATCAACAATCAAGTTCATATGCATAGTGAGATAAAAATCCTCATTGAATAGTCACTACTATAATTCATTCTTTTCTCAAGTTTGAACTCATAAAAAAAATTTAGCTCATAATAATCGGACGATTCAAGTGTCATTTGAGCACACAACATGTGGTTAACAACAAGTAAAACATGCAAGTCACTCCCCCAAACTTAAATCAAACATTGCCCTCAATGTTCAAATGAATCAAAAGGGAAAAAGTAAACTCCCCTGATCAAGACGCTTGTATGAGGGTTGATGAAGATTTGCTCATGAAAATTCCACTGTTGTAGGGGTTCATTGCTCCAACTGAGTACCTAGCAAGAGAAGAATGCAAATGGTAAAATATTCGACTCGAGAGATAAACAAACTAAAATGCAAAAACTGGAAAATAAAACAAAACTAAAACAAAAGGATATGCTTGGGTTGCCTCCCAAGAAGCGCTGATTTCTAGTCGTCGGCTTGACCATCAGAAGCAACCATCAAAGAGCGGCTGCCGCCCATAGTAAGTATCGTATGATACCACTAATGGGTCTTCATTCAGTATGCCCTCAAGATTGGCAAGATTGTAGCAGTGTAAGCTCGTCGCTCCAACAACATTCGTCTTAAAATGACAGGAATGGGAGAATGATTCTTGACTTGGCTTCATATATTGGAGGATGTAGTGCGGTGAAGTTGGCATCGATGAAAAATACGGATCCACATATGGCATAGAACATGTCTCCATCGATGGGCTCAAATCAGAATCTTCGAAAGTCTCTTCCTTCGCCAACATCACACTCGACTCCTCTTCACATGGGAACCCCTCGGATGACATCTCTGAAGTAGTCTCAATCTCTTGAAGAGGCTCAAGTTCCCTTGACTCTTCCACACTAGTAGGATCACTCTCCCAAACTTTGTTGGTTGAGTGATCGTCATCATATAACCAAACTCGATTCGTCGCCTCTTGATTTGTAGCCCTCATCTCTTCCTCTTGGCAGCTAGTTGAAATTGTTTCCATGAGAACCGCCATTTGCTGCTCCAGGTGACGCATAGAGTTGGTTTGGCACTCCAAACTGTTCTCGGTTGATTCTAAGAATCTTACTAAGGTATCCTCTAACTGAGTCGTGAAATCTGTCGAACTATCTCTCTTCTCTCCTTGATGCTCAAATGGTTGGTGCGTATCATTAGGGTAGTGAGGCTCCGGTGGGTATTGGTGACTCCAACCTTGTAGTGAAGGATCACAATGCCAGTGGTAATCGAAGTCCGCCATATCATTGAACAGGTGCAACACACTGTCCTCATCTCTATCAACCAGGGGACTCCCAGTCACCAGTGCTCCACTGAATACCCATCCTCGTGTCTCTGCATCCAAACCTTTGAAGAAATATTGCAGAAGATTATAATTCGGGAAGTTGTGATACCGGAATGTGTCTGCCAATTCATTGAATCTCCCCCACGCTGCATAAAACGGCTCTGAATATTGTTGGACAAATCTTGTGAAGACTTGTTGATGAAGCATCACAAGTACCTCGCAAGAAAAACAAATAAAACAATTTAATTTTTTTTTAATTAAGTATATACAAAAGAAAAAAATGGTTAAATTACAGTCAAAACTTCTCGTATGATATTACTAAAATTAGTCCCCGGCAACGGCGCCAAAAACTTGATCGCTTTTATTTTAAACAATTATTTCCAATCTAGCGATTTTAGACCGCAAGTGCACGGTGTCAAGTTTTAGTATAGATAGGAAGAATACGGATTGTCGAACCCACAGGGACTAACAAGCAAGTACCAAATAAGAAGCTTTTAACTATATTTAACCTACGAAATTGAATTAATAATTAAACTACTAATTAATTAAATTAACTACTAATCCAACCAAGTCAATAAAAGTAAACGAGAAAAATCCACTAGAGAAGATTATCGAGACTTTGGCTCACCAATGCAATCCCCTACAATTCTCGATTGAATATCCAAATATTTCTAAGGTGACGAGTTCTCTGAATGCATTCGTTATACTTTGGTCCAGTTATAACAAGTCTAATATTAATGTTGCAGTAAAGCACTCCCGTGTCCTTATTGAACAATTAATATCGAATAAAGATCTATGAAAACTACTAGCCTTCGATTTTGGTAAATCTATTGCTATCACACGTGTGCTAGATTTTACTTGGTCCGTCTCAACCTAAAACCCACGGTATAATTTACTCTATCGTATTGCAATATCCTATGGTCAATTCAATCGCAATATAACAATCATTCAAGGGCGATCAATCCCTCAAAAGCATGAAGATCAGTAAATTATACGCAAAGAATTAAAGGAATTCAATCAAATAAATCATCAAATCATAGGTTCATGACAAAGGATTGCCTAGCCTCGATAAATAAATTAGTTCAACATAGTAAATCAAAACAAATCAAAACAAATATTAAAAGACAAGAATAAACTCCCGATGTCGACTTCGTTCGTAGATCCTTGCTCCCTCTCTCGCTTCCTTCTCGATCGTCTCTTGAATCGCCTTGTTGAAGGTGTTCCAAAATCCTAGGATGGTTGATGGATAGAGATGGATGATGGTGATATGGAGGATGGGAGGATGGATGGAGGCTATTCCTAGGGTGAAAAATATGATAAAAGTCCCCATTTTCGTCCAAGACCTAATATATATAATGGTGAAGGAGTTTGGTAAGGTTTGGACACAAAATAACCAAGAAGGAAACAAAATCTCAAAATTTTCGGGTTTGGCGATCGATCTTCGTCAGTTGGCGATCGATCGCGGAAACATTCTGGATGGTGGCGATCGATCTTCGAAAGTTGGCGATCGATCGCGGACCTCAAATCTCCAATCTTGCGATTTGGTCCCTCCTTTTCCAGATTTGCTCAGTTTGGTCATTTTCAGCATTTTTAAGCCCATTTCATCCACTTTTATGCATTTCAACATTGATTCCTGAAACATAGAAATATATACCATAAATCGTAAAATAATCCAAGAATCAACACGAAAACATATACATATCATAGCATAAAAACGCGTAATATTCAACCCTATCACTGTGAGCTGGAAGAGTTCAAAGCAAGAAACAGTAGCCGATTCTACAACGGAAGCTGAGTATATTGCTGCCTCGGATGCAGCAAAGGAAGCTGTTTGGATGAGGAAGTTCATTTCTGAACTTGGAGTGGTGCCTAGCATTAAAGATCCGATAGAACTCTATTGTGACAACAATGGAGCGATCGCATTGGCTAAGGAACCAAGATCTCACCAAAGATCCAAGCACATACTTAGGCGTTTCCATTTCATTCGAGAAATCGTTGAAAGGGGAGATGTTAAAATATGCAAAGTACCAACAGATGATAATGTATCTGACCCATTGACGAAGCCACTGTCACAGCAGAAGCATGATCGTCATACTAGATCTCTAGGCATTAGGTATATGTCTGAGTGGTCTTAGTGCAAGTGGGAGATTTGTTGGGATATGCCCTAAGACAAGTCATTAGATGATTGTGTAAGACATACAATGTTTATGGTTTTATGAATGGCAATTCATTATTATATATTATTCTTTTAACTGTGCATTGTGAATTAATATATATGTTAATGTCCTTAGAATAATATTGTATTATTCTTAAAGATGTCCCTAGTCAAGTATTATCATGAATAGGGATAATGATAATACGTAGATACTAGTATATGTTGATCGATGAATTGTTCATTGATATGAGATATCAAATCAACATATGGGTACATGTTAGAGAACGATGTACTGGACAGACCCACCATGAGAATGCAACATTGATAGTTATATGATCGTCATATGCAATTCTCATAGTGATAATAATGTATGCAATCCTTACGACTTGTGATCATCAGAGATCCCAACATAAGGAGTTATGTATCTTGATATCGTCACACGTTACCCGTAACAGGGTATACTATAAAGGCGACTATTGGATACACTACGAATTATGTAGAGGGATGTTGACTGATCGAGATAGGATTTGTCCCTCCTATATAACAGGAGATGTGTTTGGCCCTTGATCAAGTGAGAACTAAAATGCATGGTCATGCTCGAATGAGTCGATATGAGATATCGAGCTTATTCGTTTATTCTAGTTCTACTTGGGGATCAAGAAATAAAGATTGGATATATGAGTATGACTATTCCATGACTCGTGTTCAATCTAAACACAAAGGACGAAGGGATTAAGTTACATGATTAATATTATCACAAGTTCTAAAGGTTATGTCGAGTCATTGACATTCTTGTAATTTGGGTAGCATCGATGTGTTGCTAGATACCGCTCAATGCTTGCGACATAAAATGAGATTTTATGTCACTGCCAACATTACAAGATCCTATCGGGTCACACAAAAGATTAAATCGAGAAGGGAAATTAAATTCATTGGATGAATTAATTAATTAAGAAGAGTCTTAATTAAGTGATTAAAAGGTTTTAATTAAATCATGGGTTTGGGCCCATAAGACTTTAAGAAAGTCTTGAACCTTAATTGAAAGCCTTTTAATATAAATACAAGGTTATGATTTAATTGTAAGACATAACTTTAATCATTCCAACCTACACGAAAAGAGGGACTCGGCCGCCTCATCTCTTTCTCTCTCGGTTTCACAATAGCCGAAGGGGAAGTAGTGATTTCGAGCCATCCTCTTCGATTTAGAATCGAGTGTGTTTCTTGTTCCGGTTTAATAACTTGTCTAGCAACTTGTTATTAAACTATCCCTTCACCCGATTTGATCGTGTGGATACCGTTGAGGCAAAGCTCATCGAGTTTTGCTATTGACTCGGAGAAGGCGTTGGACGTTTGTGCTGCTCCGTGGATTCTGCTTCAAACACGCTACAAGGGTAAGACATTCGTATTCCTTAATCCGATATGATAATCTATGTATAGATCTGCTGGTTTGTAATCCTAAAAATTTTATTCCGCTGCGTTGTATGCTCTAAGGATTACTTACAGTTTGTTTGTTGTTTTGATCGGCTATTGTGGATATAGTCCATTTGTTTTCTTCTTAGTTACTTAGCAGTCCTTTAACTCTTGTATTAGGGTTGAGGTACCTCCTGTACTCTGTTATTTTTAATATATATTTTGTCGTAACAAAAAATATTAAAAATTATACCTAGCCAAGCGCATGAGGCAACTTCTTTTAGCCTTGTCGAACTCTGATAACTGTGAAACCTAGCCACAAACCAGTTCATAATAGAGGGTGAAGGTTGCGTTGGAAATCAATTTTTTACCGGTTCTATCTTCACATTCATTGCTTTCTTCTATAGTTAATAATACCATATTTACGACTTCTATGATGTTTGTGATTCCCTTCTATATAAATTAACTGTCCAGTGTCTATGTATGAACCGAGAGTTGAAACTTCAAGTATGCGAACCTGCTGCACTGCTGGGAAAATCGTTGTTGCTGCCTGGAAACAATCACCACGGGAGCCTTGGTATGAAATTCACAAACTTTGTGCTGGCGACTACACGATTTTACCTCATTCATATCAAAGGCGGTATTCTACCTAAGAAGAATGTGGAGTCGATCCTCCTCAGCTAATGCTATTTGTTCTTGTTATCCACCTCAGCATCATTGACTTGTTCATTGTCCTGATCCACCACCGGTACTTTTATGATCCTTTTCCCTTCTTTTTTGCTTGTTTCCATTCCCTTGGCAAGGATAACTTAAGAGAAAAGTGATAAAAGTGATTATTATCCTTAATTTTTCCATCATTGGGCTGTCTAAACTTCAATGCGACCCTTCTAATGGTTATCATTGATTGAAATAATTCAAGTACTGGCAGTTAGTTTGCACGTACATGAGCCTTTTGTATAATTGCATTTACCCTTGCTCATTATGCTTTTAAGTTCACCTAGCCAGTTAAAGGATCATTACAAGAACTGATACGTCGGCATGTATTGTGGCTTAGTGATATTTTTAACTGTAATTATTATTATCCAATTTTTGTGTGTGTTGACTGTTGATGGCTGAAATATTTTTGAAGGTATGTTGACCTTAATTACTTCTATTGATTTTTTTCTTAAAGAGACATTAGTTATTCATTTGTTGTGAGTAGCAGGAAGAAAGTTCCAATCATAATGGGAACAGTCAGTCCAACTTATTCATCCCTGAATCAGATCACAAGTGAAGGCTAGGATCATTCCAAAGTCAAGAATCTGGAAACTTGGAAGTTGGGCTTCTAACTACTGGAACAGTTATTGATAACCGAGAACTTGCTACTCAAGTTGAAGCTTTCGGTGGCAGTTGAGATATAGCAGGTTGCTTTGGGTTAGTGACTGGAAGTTATTCTCATCTCAGTATAAGAGGATCTGTGCACCTCATTTGCAGCTTGAGGGGGTCATTTAAAAGAGAGATACACGACAAGAGAAAAACATAGAGGCAAAAGAATTGAATCCTGGGAGTTTTTTGAGAAATGATTATTGAGTGGGTACAAGAGAGATTCATTGGAATCCATAACTTTGGTTGTAATTGCTTTGTATACTCGAAAATAAATGTCACCCTCCCGTGGAGTAGGGTATTCATATCCGAACCACGTAAATGCCGTGTCGTATTTCTTTCAGCTGTTATTCTTTACTATGTCATTGCTCCGTGTGCGTGAGTTTTTCCAATCTGTTATCTCACTGCCGTGTGAATCTTGAGTGTAAATTGATTAATCTTCACTCAAGCAAAGGGTTCAAATGTTACTGGAAATCATCAAATTCATCGGCTGTGCATTGTGTCCAGAATTTTTGGGATGACATAATCGTTATTGCTGAATCTCTTGTGTAATGTGTTCTTGATCAAGGGAATTGAAGGCGATCAATTCACAACAGTTCCAATAGTATTTTACCATGTATAGTCCATATTTGTAGTCTTGCAAGTATCCTATCCTTCTCATAATAGTGGCCATCTTGCTTATTTGGCCGTGGATAACAACTCAGTATCAAATCTAACATTATATATGTATAATATATTATAAAATATAATTGTAGAATGAAATATTTCGAAATGATGGGCACTCGTTTATCATATCCAAGTCTTGACCACGGGAGCCTTGGCAATGATTGTCAAGGCCTGGATGTGGAAGTGGCAAACTAAGGCATGGAGCCAACGTTGAAAATTATGGATTTAAACTACTTTTTCCCATAAAATTAACTGATTTATATGGAAAAAAACAAGTTAATCGAACCAAAATCATCAGAATAATAAAATAAAGTATATCTAAAAAATTTAATTATTCTCTCAAAAGTTTGATTATTATTAGTATTGTTGGTTGGTCTTAGTTAGCTCTCCACACTTCTTTGTTATTAGGGACATTATCACTATTGACGTGGAATACATAAATTAGAAATCAATGATAGGGGCATTGTCCTCTCGGGTAATATCAAAATTTCCAGCATTGAGAAAGGATTAATAAAGAGTAAATACTGAATCTTTACTATCTAGCGGGGAGAATTTACGTTCAACAATTCAGGACTTTGAGACTAATAATTAGTTAGCCTAACTAAAATTATGTGATTAATAAAAGAGAGTATTGTTGGCATAAAGGTAGATCGGGCGGGTGCCCACCAAGATATTGTCGTATTTGCATCTAATGGTCCTCACCACCTATTCCCCTCAATTATTATCATCTTGTTATTTTTTCTCTTTATATATCTCAAAGTATCTTGATATATGATATTTTATATACCATATATATAAGCCTTGAAGGAGTTACTGTTCCAATGAACAGTAACTCCTCCCTTTTTTTCATTTTTTTTCATTTTTTTTTGTTATATATATATTTTATTTATTATTTGTTTTTTTATTTCCTTTTTCTTTTAGTTTTTCTTTATTTTTGTATTTTTCATAAAATTTTTGGCATGATAAATTTCTGATAGATTGCAGGTCGTCGATTTTGCTTGTTAATGTACATTTTGATTTTTTGCTTACCTACGACTTATTGCTAATATTTCTTTTTTGTTATATATATTTTTTATTTTTTATTTGTTTTTTTATTTCCTTTTTCTTTTAGTTTTTCTTTATTTTTATATTTTTTTATAAAATTTTTGGCATGATAAATTTCTGATAGATTGCAGGTCGTCGATTTTGCTTGTTAATGTACATTTTGATTTTTTGCTTACCTACGACTTATTGCTGATATATGGTATTACATTTGTTCAAATATTCCCTTAATGTATAAGGAGATTATATCAAAACCCTTGACCCAATAGTGCATCCCTCTTACCTCAATTTTTAAAAATTAAAATGTTTTCTTTTTTTTTTTTTGGAAAAAAACTTGTTGATTTTGTTAAGTATGAACTAATAAAAAAAAGGTAGTTCAAAATAGATTTTTGTCGTGTCAAACTTTAATAATACTTTTTTATGTGAACTTCTTTAAAAAAAAGAGTTAAAAATAAGTTTTCGTTGTGGCAAACTTTAATAATAATTTTTTAT
Source organism: Haberlea rhodopensis (assembly GCA_907163345.1). Lineage (NCBI taxonomy): Eukaryota > Viridiplantae > Streptophyta > Magnoliopsida > Lamiales > Gesneriaceae > Haberlea > Haberlea rhodopensis. The sequence goes on from CAJQUN010000001.1 coordinate 31,200,274, forward strand.
AAAATATTCGGCATAATGAATTTTTGGTAGATTACAGGTAGTCAATTTTGCTTGTTTGTATACATTTTGAGTTTTGGCTTACCTACGACCCGTTGCTAATATGTGAATATTATCGATTACCTTTGATATGACGTTTGTCATCAAATTTTCCCTTCATGTACAAGGAGATTATATCAAAAAAATTAGAAAATATTAAATTATAATAATTATATGTTACTTGTTTGATAATAATTTGGGTCGTCACATTTACATTCATTTTGTCAGAAAGTATATAAATAATTATAAAAGTAAGATGACTAATTAATCATGAGACCATAGCAAGTAATATAAGAGCAATATCCTAAAATAACAATGCAACTATAACAATGAATATAAACTATAATTCCTCTTATGAGATGCTCGCTACTGCTATGAGAAACCGAACATATCTGCATTATGAAATGAACCATCGTCATTTTGAAAACTCTAGCGAACAACTTTTGATTGGTTTTTTGGAGTTCATTGAGATTTACTTTTATTGTTATATCTGATACCATCTAGTACTGCACTTTCGTAGATGACTTTTGTTTAGAGAGTCTATTGGGCCCTACAAGGATATCATATGCCAACTCTTGCTATGATGTACTATTGGGGAAGACTTTTGTTTACTCCAACATATTTGATTTTATATACGTACGATTTTGTATGTTCTATGCGTATGAACCATCTTTTTATTCTCTAGAACTGTCTGTTGAACTTATGTCGGACGCTTTATTGGACATATATACCAGATTATAAGCTCACTGGCACCGCGCCTTGCGTGGTGCCAAATTAACTAGTAAATATATATATACTTAAAGTCTATATCAAATGATATTATATATTTATATACCATCATCGAGGTTTACAATAATTACTACCAAAAAAAAAAACAGCTAATTTTAAAATCGATATACATCTCCTCTGAGGTTGTATCAATTTTGCATTTATTTCCGCCAAGTCTTAAAATTACCTGAGATTGTTATCTAAGTATCTCATCATATTTAAGATGATATATATATTGAGAAATGTATATACATTTTAAGTATAAATAAATAAATATATAATATTGGTACAAACCTCTCCCAAGGTATATATGTAGTTTCAAAGTCAACTGGATTTTTGGTAATTACTGCAAACCTCAATGGACATTAAAAACAAACAAAATAATTAATTTTGTATATTTTTAAACTTTAAGCTCCTGTATATAACTTCCCACCTACTTTCTATTACCTACACCAATTTTACTCTTATTTTTCAACCTACTTTCATTAATTCTCTCAATTCACTAAATTTATTATTTAGTAATCAAATAATTACATATACGCAATGTGTGTGACTGTAATAAATAATAATTATGATTTGAAATACAAAGTAACGATTTTAAGAAATATAGTCTGTGTCACAACAAAATTTATAAATATTTTAATTAATTTCCTACTTTTTGGTTCATGGCTACTTTTAGATCTAAAGTCAGGCAATAACAACTCCCTTTGAAATTTTGAACAAGGACAAACCATTCACTAATAATGTCTCAAAAAACTAAATTGGATTTCAATTTTTTATAGATGAATAAATAAATTGCAGAGTTTGGCTTCTGTGCATTTATCTTTGTATTTGAAAGACAAGATTCTAACATGTAAAGCAAATGATCCAAACAAATAACGCCACAACTTCAAGATAAACAAGAGCTAAAAGTGCAATTTGTCATCAATAAAATAATGCATACACAAATTTGGAGTGAAAGCATTAGAAAATATACAATTATATATATATATTATCAAGGCGAGACCATTTTTTCTTGACAACAAAACTTGATAAAGAAAAATGATTAAACCGTTCAAATCTTAGTTGTATTAAAAGCACGATCAGTCATACGGTGACATTGACACGGCACAATATTGGCACAATGATACAAATTTGTAATTTTTTTAAAATATGACACAACTGTGACACGATTCTATATATATATATATATATATATATTATAAAATACTAAAATTCACATTTTTGAATTCTAAAATAATGTAAAAGCAACAATAATATTTTTACAAAATTCAAAAAGCATATAAATAAATGAATGTCACTGGAAGTATCATAGTGTCATGCATACTAAAACCAAATACATATTACTCCAATTAACATAAAGTTTAACAAACACGTCCAAACAAAATATAACACCAAAATATTCTTAACAAATTCAAAAAAAACATATAAATAAATACATGTCAAAGTAATCATCATAATATCATACATACTAACACCAAATATACATTACTTCAATTAATATAAAGTTTAACTAACACGTCCAAATTTCATTGTAGCCAAAAAAAATTTAAATTTTACAATTAACCCTCAAAGTGTCCTTTCTGTGTCGGATACACTCATCGGCTGTATTTGTCGGACACGTTCATCGGTCGTATCTGACACGTGTGTCCGATTTTGGTGGGAGTTTTCGACATTTGTGTTCGATTTTATATTTTTTTTAAAAAAAAATGACATGTCTTCGAGGAGTGTTCGAGAAATGTCGATATCTTAAAAGTGCCCGATAAATTATCGAATGATTTTTAGGTATGTGTATATATTATAGGCAATGACAAGAGAGAGAGGCAGGTAAGAGGAGTTAACAGAAAGGCATTAATGAGGTTGTTAGCGCAGAAATTACAGCATATCACAGATAGAGGAAGGAATAAAGAAAAGGACAGTATGTACAACCGACAACTGGCTATTTAACCTTGACATGTGACACTCCTGCATATTGAATTTTCTCCAAACGAAAGAAAACATTAACAGTAATAAGTTATTGGTTGGTAGCCCAGATGATGTTGCTAATAAATAATAAAATTCTCCAGTTAATCACCTTTCTTAACTAAAATTATTAAATTTCAGCAGTGCTTTTGTTATCTCCAATTCCATTTCGTCCTACTCTCTCTCTTAAGTCACAAAGATCTTTACTTTCTTTTCTTTTTGCTTGGCACAAGCAAGTGTTCAATGACACCCCCAAAAGATAAGGCGTTCCTTTCCTTTCTGCCTTTTTCATCATCAATGTGTGAACTTTGGTTATGGGCTATGATTGAGTTGAACAGAAGTGGTTCTTAGCTCATCTTACTGCCTCATTTCCAGACCCACTTCCATTTGTGCGTTTTCTTTCATTCTGACATTTTATCTGGACCCATTTTTTTTTTTTCAATTTTCTTTGATTTTGCAACCTTTTTCCTTGAGGAAGGCCCATGAAATAAGCATGCAAGAAATACTTGGTTTGTTGTACAGTGCAGCAGAGATCTCAAATGAAAAATGGTTTTAAGTATTGAGACCTCCAGTGTTTGAGAATCTTCTGAAACCAATTTCTAGGCTTAAAATTTCAATCTTCACAATGAGGCGGCATGGATGGCAGCTCCCATACCATCCTCTCCAGGTATGATTCTCTTGGTTTTTGTTCATACGCAGACACAGACACACTAAAAACGTATGTATAAATCTCCATCCGTGGATGTATTTATTTTCTTCTTATTTTCAATGTTTGTTTGAATTCCTTTTTATGTTCAAATGGATTCGAGCTCAGATTTGTATGTGCGCAGGTGGTAGCTGTTGCTGTATTTCTGGCATTGGGATTTGCTTTCTATGTGTTCTTTGCCCCTTTTCTAGGAAATAAATTATTCCAATACGTAGTAATGGGGATTTACACTCCTCTTGTGAGCACATTGCAACCTTCCTTTTAATATTCTTTTTCCTTTGCATTTCACATTATAATTTTTGTCAGACTATGAAGAAACTTGGATCTGAATTTTAATTCTTGCTTCTTTGACTCATCTTCATTTTATCACCAATTAAATAATTATTGTTATTCTTTCACTTTTAACTAAAAGGAAATGGGTAGGAAACGGAAAGGCATTCAAGTTGTTGTGTCCTGTCACTATTATCCGATAAGGCAGATGAGTTGCTTGTCCTTTAGCTTTTTATTCCCCATACAGAGCATCAAGAGCCATAAGTTTTTCCACTAATAATTTGGCTAAAATAATTGTAGAGATTGTATCTCACTGTTGTTTAAATCCCCTTGACATTAGTCGAATCTTGATCTTGGACCATTGTTACATCACATTTTTGCCGATTCAGACATTGTTATATTTCTTGCCTAATTGATGTCAAATAGTGTGTTTTGAATTGGCCAAACACTGAAGTATAATTTCTTTGTTAACTGTGAGTTGCATTGCAGAATACATTATTATACACTATGCAATTTCAATTCATGAAGATATGATATTGAATCAACCATGTGTAATGGATAATTTTGTTTATCTGAACGAACATTCGGGATGTGATGTGATGTTTGTGAGCAACATTTGCACCATCTGCGATGTGTGACTGTGTATGCACTACATCGTTCGATATATGGGGTTTGGGGATGAAACCAGCATTTGTATCTCCTTCACAACAATGTATATTTAAATTGATGGTTGGATGAGCACATTTAAACCAGAAATGCTATTCCCATGATCTTATGCAGTTACCTTGTTATTTCTCAGATTATATGCGTCTTTGGCCTATATGTATGGTGTGCTGCTGCAGATCCCGCAGATCCAGGAGTCTTTAGATCCAAAAAGTATCACAAGGTTCCCCCAACTAAAAATAACCCCAAACCAAGTACACAGAAACTTGGTGGAGAGCCAGCTCATATACAAGATGCCAATGTTGGTATAACCAGAGTGGAGACTAATGATAATAGCAAAAATGAGAGTCAGCCTCCAGCTGATGCTAATACTGAAAAAAACAGCCCCTCTTCTCACAAGAAACCCTGCTTCATTGCCCTCTTGGCTTTATTACCTTGTGCCTTTGTTTGCAATTCGCATGATGAATCTTCTGTTCAGCAAAAGAGTGAAGATGGGATGTTCTACTGTAGTTTGTGTGAAGTCGAGGTGTGTACTTACATATTTAATTATAATTGCCTTCTTCAAGTAGATCTTCACTCAACATGAACCTACAATTTTGCACTAGATTGATAGACATTAACTAGGTTTTTCATGGTTGCTTTTTCTCACATACAAGCGATCTTGTAGGTTTTTAAGTACAGCAAGCATTGTAGAGTCTGTGACAAGTGTGTGGACCACTTTGATCATCATTGCAGGGTATTATTCAGTGTTTGCAGTACGTATAAGCGTAACATCTTGGTCGATCGAAGACCTTCTAATTCCTTTCTTAATCTGCTTTACTGTAGTGGCTAAACAATTGCATTGGCAAAAGGAACTACCGAAAGTTCTTTACTCTGATGGTGTCTGCCCTTCTGTTGGTATGCTCAAGAATACATGACTGTCTCAGTTATCTTCACAAAGTCTAAATATTACTTATTTGTACAATTGCTGATGAAATTTTGTCAGTCTTAAGAAGCAAAATGTGTTACCTATCACCATTTTATTCTGTTCTGCGCCTTATTTCTTTAAGTTGTATTTGAGTTCTTAACACGATTTTGTCATTTCCATTGTTTCTGTTATCCTTCATAATATTTTCCGTAAATTCAACTCTTACAAACTATTCGTCTCTATGGACACTTCCTAAATCAATAAGGCGCCCAGACTGTTATCATTTCATTGAATAATGATAGATTTTTTACTTAATTGGACTTGAGATTGCAGTTTATACTTCAGTGGTCGACTGGAATCCTTGTGTTGATCTGTTGTTTTCTTGAGAGGAAGAAATTCTCCATAGACGTCAGCTCCAAGTTAGGAAGCAGTTTCACCATGGTTCCTTTCGTTATTGTCGTGGTGCGTTTTCCATTTGAAATCTTCTGCCAAATCTGCATTGCATCCTCTCATGATATATTGAATGAATGTTAGCCAGTTGTCCTATAAACATGCTTGCCACGGATGACATAACACCAAATAGGAGTAGCAGCCCATTACTTATAATTCACCCTTAGCTAATATATATTTGAAATACGAGCTGAAATTGTGTTTTTTAATTGATACAGGCAGTCTGCACCATATTGGCCATGATTGCTACTCTGCCACTTGCTCAGCTCTTCTTCTTTCACATTCTTTTGATAAAAAAGGTCTCACGCTCTTATGTTTTTATATTCGATCATGGTTTTGCTAACACTAGTAATGAGTGATGGAACTTCTATGGCTTCTGCTGACAATTATTGTGGTTGAATTGGTAGGGAATTAGCACTTACGATTACATTATTGCATTAAGAGAGCAAGAACAACAAGCTTCTGAAGGGCAGCAGAGTCCTCAGATGTCTACTGTTAGTTCTATTACTGGTTTTAGCAGTGCAAGCTCCATCAACAATTTCCATCGAGCAGCATGGTGCACTCCACCACGCCTTTTTTTTTGAAGATCAGGTATAAGTAAAATTTTCAAAATGTTACCGTTATCACGCTCTTGAGCTCCTGTTATATGTCAACTCATCATTTTCTACCTGGTACGCATTACTAACTTTAGGCCCTGTTCATGATATATTGTTACTCTGTAGTTTGATGTAGTCCCTCCAGACACGAGATCTGTCAGTTCACTAGGCAAAAAGATGGCAGTAGAGGAGCCAACAAAGAAAAAGAATCCTGCAGCAGTAAAAATCAGTCCGTGGACATTGGCACGTTTGAATGCAGAGGACGTGTCCAAGGCTGCTGCAGAGGCAAGGAAAAAGTCCAAGATTCTACGGCCTGTAATGAGGAATGAAGCATCTTATGCCCTTGAAAACGGACAGTAGTTTTGGAAGCAGTGGACGTATGGCACCAAGAATGGATAGTAATAAAAGGAGAGGAGGTAGCAAGCGAATCCACATGCCTGCGGAGATGCCTCTTCAACCTCTTTCCCAAATTTCAAGAGAAGAAGCTAAAAGCAATAGAAAATTAATCTCTGAGACATCAACAGGCTTGACAACTCTTCAGCGTGAAGCTCGAAGTGCCTTTACGAGAGGACGAGCTATGCCAGACTCAACAAACACGGTTGCTTCATCCCCCGGCAGTAGCTCAGATTCTCCTGATATCCAGCCTTTTCAGGGTGCCTCATCAGCATCCCAAAGGCGAAAACAGATTGTTGGCCTATCAGCTGATTTGATGATGGATAATCAGAATGAAATTCCATTCTCAAGATCAACAAGTGGTGGATATGATGCTTCTGGTGGAGAAGATAGTGACCAAATAACTACGAGAATTCAACATGGGTCAAGAAACTGGAGTAGTCTCCTGTTTGGCTCTCAACAAGAAAAGGTTGCCAAGAAATTCATGCCACCATCCACATCTTACATTGCTAAACCATAAGAAGACTTGAACATGTAAATCTGTCATTCTCATGGCATATGGCAGACTGTAGAGATTTTTTAATTTGTAGCTTAGGTAAGATAAGAGTTTCTCTTGTATTCCTTTATCAGATGCCTTTCGGGCTTAAAGTTCTGATATAACTTTTGGATAAGGTTTGTTTAGATGCCTACATTGAGAATTTTGTCTAGCTGCAGCATTCTCAGTAATTTTTTGTGCCCGCAAGAGGGGAGTGGAGATCTGGTCCGTGAAGAATCTAGTGTAAATGTTTCCTATCAATGTTCCTAATGATTATTACTAAGCTTCTGTTATCCAAGAAATCGAGTTCCTTGATATCTAGCACTAACAGAGGCATTATCACAAAGTACTTCATTGTTATACATTTTGAAAGGGATAAATACTCGCACGTGTTGTGATACTTTGATTTCTCCATATTCATTCAACCATGAGATTTTATATGGCCTTGGGTTTTTTTTTTTTTGAGCATAATTATAATTGACATTAAACGGCAATGAGTCAAAGATGAACCAGAGGCTAGATTATGCCATCTACAATCCAGAGCAACAAAAGATTCATATAGCAAGCCTGCTAAATACAAACGCCAAAAAAAGGCGTACAACATATGGCCTTGGATTTTGTCATAAGTTGTTATGATCACTAATGTGGCCAGGCACATCCAGCGTACTAAAAGTCAAGAGGAAGCCTTGCGCAAACCAAATGATGTGATCTACTAGCAATTCACGCATGAGAAATTCAAGGATAATGGATAAAAGACCTAGTTACATGATCTGACAGGAGTATGGATTTTTTAGCTTCATTTTTCCTTTTATACTATATATGTAAGTGCATCGATCGAGTTTGTGGCTCACGGCACAATATACATTCATATTTTAATCATACTAACTTTAGATATACATTTGAATCAAACTCTAAATATGTGGTATTTGTCTCGCAATAGAACACATCAAATATAACACACGATTGATTATTGTAATTTTCGTTCTTGTAACAGAACTCGTCACTATTGGAGAATCACCAACGACTAGAAAGGTTTAAAGTATGGATTAAAAGATATTTTGCTAAATTAGTAATCTACCGAATACCAACTAGAATTCAAGATCTAGAAGCCTGAGTCTGCAAATATGTATATCGAAAACTTGATTCGATATTTAACATTATGTCAGATTTTCCGACAATGGTATCATAGTCATCTAGGGCTTGATCTCGCCAACAATATTTATGACATCATGTTCTTAATTTATGTTGCACTTTGTCATGCATGAACATAAATTGACAAATAAAGAAAGAACCAAGAAAAATAAAATTTGCAAAGAACAATAAGGTTACTGTACATAAAGGGAGAGGAAAACAAAGGACTTATATTTGTGTTTGGCGATAGGGAATTGTTTCATGAGATACTAAGTTCAATCGAAAAAGAAGAAAAATAGAACCATGTTTGATTGATCATCACAAAAACACATTTGATAAATGCAAAGAGAACGAGGCAACAACAAAATCAAAAAATGCACAACATAGAATAACATGAGATTGGGCTACAATTTTTCATGACCTGTTTTCCTCGAAGATCAAAGGTATAAATGATAGGTTGATCTGGTATAAGTTCAGTTTCCGGAGTAGTTGCATACTTGCATATGCTTCCAGTGAAGTTGCATCGCAGTGTGCATGCCAAAATCTCGAGAGAACAATTGTTCATTTCAGTCGATGCCAACAGTCAATGGTAGCTGAAGGATCTCTCTGATTCCCTCACAGACCTGTATGCCACAAATAATGATTGCAAAGCTCAACAGTTTTCACATTGTTCACCTAAATTGGAGAAACATGGTATTGAAGAGGGAAATTTGAAACCAAAGGGAGCAGTGTACCATCTTAATCTGAGTTTTAATTGATGCAATTAAGCGAGTGTGCTCATCAATTTGCCTGCACAGTAAAGCAGATTTAGTTTGCATATGAAAAATACCAGCTTTCTTACTTCCAAGTCACCCGAAAGGACTTAACAACTTGATGTATCAAGAAAGAGGTCAAATAAAACAACGGTTATGCAGCGTTATGTTTTATCCAACTTTGATACACTTAGATACATTATGGAATGTTGGCCATTCAAAATGGATGATTTGCTATCCATTTGTGGCTTTATTATTACTGATAAAAAGAATAACTTTGTCCCACTTAACTAGGGTATATGCCATATTAATACTTGTCTTAAGGAGACAAATACCTCGATATATGTTCTTCCTTGGTACCAATAAAGTTGAGAGCTTCAGACCTGGTAAACTCCACATGAAATCCAAGTCCAACATCTACAAAAATATGACTCGTATCTGGCCTGCATTCAAGCAATCTATTCCGATAATGTTCAATGGAGATCACATAAATAATAAATTAATTTCCATCCAACACCCGAAAATTAACATTCTACAAGCTCAAAAATCAAAACCGTGTTTATACATCTTACAATAATCATTTAGTCACTGAATAGAATCTTGATGTGCATACTAGCAAATTTATTACACTAAGAAATATAGTCTATCATGAACATTAGAACATTTATCCTGCATATGCGGTTTCAAAAAAAGCTAACTCCTCATGTATATCCATCTCCAAAGACATAAAAGAAAGGGTATAAAGACATACACATCAGCTTGCATATAAACTTCAGAACCAAGGTTGACCAGTGTCCTAAGACAGGTCACATTATTCTTCTCCAGGTTCTCAATGTTTCTTTTCAGATCAGAGCTGTGAGGACAGAAGTTAAGCAAAGCTAAAGCAAACACCGACTCCAAATCTTTCCGAAAACTACAATTCCCCGAAAAATATGCATTTTACACAGAAATCATTTTAATTTGGTAGCAAATTCCTTCTTCTGTGATGAATTTCAAGATGCAAACAAACACTGGACAGAATATAGGAAACAAAACTTGGATGGATACAAAATCTTCTGTTGCTCAAAGACCTTGTCCCTGCAATATAAATGGAAATAATAAGGCCACTCGAATAAATTTTGGATTCATCGTTGATGAATCAGCTCAATATTTCTCCTTGTAAACATATTGCCTCAGCAAAAATTTCAGGGGGAGGGGGGCGATGGCTGTAATGTTATTCCATGAGATCATCTTGATAAAACCTGATTTGAATATAAACAGTAACAGCTTTAGTGAAATGAATCTCTTGATTTATTCATTGACATGTATCAGATTTATAACCTTACAATTTACAAGGTAATGAGCTACTAATTAGGATGATTTATATTTGCCTAAAATATAAAGATTACAAGGCTTAATCTAAGGAATGATTACAAGGCTTAATCTAAGGAATGAATTCTATTGATAAGTTTATATCTTTAAGATATGATTTATCAATATCTTTTTATTTAAATTAGATTAGATTTGATTGGATTAGATTGTTATCTTATCTTTTAGGTAATACTAGAACAATATCTTGTAGTTATTAGAGTTTAATCAATATTCAATAAACAGAAAGAGGTGATTTACCACCCCAATATTATTGTCTTTGATAACTTTCATGGTATCAGAGTTCAGGTTACTCAATTAAACCTGCATCATCGTGAATTTGGAATCTCGTCCGATCGTTTTTTTTTTTTTTTTTTTTTTTTTGTTCCTGGCAAGAACAGAAAATCACGTACAGATTTCGTTTCTGTTCAGATTTTTTTAACGTGCATCTTTTTTTTTTTCCCTGGCCAGAACCGAAAATCACATTCAAAATTCGTTTCTGTTCAGATTTCTTTCCGATCGTGCATCGTGTTTTTTTCCTGGCCAGAACCGAACATCACGTACAGATTTTTCCGATCGTGCTTTGTCACTCCACAACACCTTCACGAATTTTTTGGTTGTTGCTTCCGGAATCTCTGTCCAGTAGCGATACCAAGGCATCTTCGTTTCTGTTCGCCCGTTCCGTTCGTGATCCTGTTTTTCACGAATTTTTTTTTGGTGTCGTTCAGTTCGTTTATTTCCAGCAGCAACACATACAGTGTTTCAATGGCTTTTTCTGGTGTTAGTGGAGGAAACGATTCTACGGACTCCGCACATAATCCTCCACCGGTTAAATCCATCACACCCACTGTTGGTTTTGAACCTTTCTCCCTCCAAATCACAAATCACAAATCACAAATTGAACGGAAAAAATTTCCTTCAATGGTCCCGCTCTGTTCAAATGGTAATTCGTGGAAAAGGGAAAATTGGTTATATCGATGGGTCAATCTTACCACTCACTTCCACCGATCCAGCTTATTCATCGTGGGACGTCCAGAACTCGATTGTGATGGCGTGGCTCATCAATTCTATGGAGGAATCTATTGGTGAAACATATCTGTTCCATTCCACAGCGAAGGAGATATGGGATGCGGTAAAATTGGCTTATTCCGATCTTGAGGACTCTTCACAAGTCTTTGAGTTGCGCAATCAGATTAGGAATTTGAAGCAGGGTGAGTATACCGTCACTCAATATTTCACAAATTTAAAAAGACTTTGGCAGGAATTGGATCTTTTCGTTTTTTGTGAATGGAAAGATGTTGCCGATGCTATAATATATCGGCACTTACTGGCTAAAGATCGGGTATATGATTTTCTGGCTGGCCTACATCGTGATTTGGACCCTGTTAGAGGGCGTATTCTAGGCATGAAGCCTCTGCCCTCCATCGATGAAGTATTTGCGGATGTTCGCAGGGAGGAAAGCCGCCTGAGGGTGATGCTTCCTGATAATTCATCAATTCCAGAAAATTCGGCTCTTGTTGCTCGGACTCCCACTGCCAGGTCAGATTCCAAGATGAAGGATGGAAAACCATGGTGTGAGCGATGCAACCGCCACTTTCACACAATTGATACATGCTGGAAAATACATGGAAAACCAGCAAACTGGACCCCAAGAGCCAAAACACGTGAAAAAAGGGGTTCCCAGACTGCTGAACCTACTACTACTGTTTTTTCTGGTGAAAAATCCAGTCCACCGGAGGCGTTATTTTCAAAGGCACAGATGGACCAGTTGCTGAAAATTATATCCAGCACCTCTGTCTCATCTTCACATATTGCAGCCACAGGTACCCCGTTACAGCCCTAGGTGACATATCTCGGACAGGTGAGTGTTGGATTATTGATTCAGGGGCTTCGGATCATATGTCTTCCAGTCGGAATTTGTTTATCACCTACATGCCTAGCAGAGACCCTAAACGTGTCAAAATAGCAGATGGTTCTTATACTGATATTGTGGGTATCGGCGATATCGCTATCACATCCAACATTCTTCTTAAGAATGTGTTACATGTCCCTAATCTCTCTTGTAATTTGATCTCTATCAGCAAACTCACACGGGATTTAGCTTGCTCTGTATGTTTTACACAATTTTCTTGTGTGTTTCAGGACCAGACTTCGAAGAGGAGGATTGGCGGTGCTAAGGAAGTAGCTGGACTCTATTACTTTCAAGGTTCTTCTTTCCAAAGTCACCTTGTTCAGAGTCCTGTTGGTAACCCGTCATTATCTCGTTACCAGCAAGTTTTGTTTCTTCATTATAGATTAGGTCATCCTAATTTTGGTTATCTTAGACGGTTATTTCCATTTATGTTTAGAAACAATGATGTTTTTCAATGTGAAATTTGTCAATTATCTAAACATACTCGGTGTTCCTTTCCATCTCAACCTTATCAACCGTCCAAACCATTTGCGTTAATTCATAGCGATATTTGGGGACCTTCTCGTGTCTGTACTACATCAAATCATCGTTGGTTCATTACATTTATTGATGATCATACGCGTGTTTGTTGGGTGTATCTTTTAAAAGAGAAATCTGAAGCGGAAAAAATTTTTCGGAATTTTTATTCCATGATAAAAACACAATTCAATGCCATGATCAAAATTCTACGAACTGATAATGGCACCGAATATTTTAACTCAAACCTTCATGATTTTTTATTTAAACATGGGATCATTCATCAGAGTTCCTGTGTTAATACACCGCAACAAAATGGTATTTCAGAAAGAAAAAACAGACATCTTTTGGAAGTTGCCCGCTCACTCCTATTCACGACCAATGTTCCAAAACGTTTTTGGGGGGATGCAATTTTAACAGCTTGTTTTTTAATAAATAGGATGCCTTCAAAAATCTTAAATTACCAATCTCCGGTTAACTGCCTTCAGTCAGTTCATCCTGAGAATAGGATATTCTCTATCCTTCAGCCCAAAATTTTTGGTTGTATGGCTTTTGTCCATGTCCATGAACATTCTCGCAGTAAGTTGGATCCCCGCTCTCACAAATGCATTTTTTTGGGTTACTCATCCACTCAAAAAGGGTATCGGTGTTTTTCAATTGACAAAAAGCAATACTTTGTGTCTCGGGATGTTACGTTCTTTGAGTCGGTACCATTCTTTCCTACATCATTGCCTAAGCCTTCGCGTAAGGGGGAGATGTCTGAGTCAACTATTTCACAACATGTTCTTCCCAATATTTGGGACCTAGAACCTTCCTACACACATGACCCTATGTCCATATCTCAAAACAATGTTGTCCCAACACCACCTTCGACGCATCCAACGGCAGGGGGAGATTTAATCCAGCCGTTTCCTTTGCATTTTTCAAGGTAAAAACAGCCATAGAAAGTAATAGAACCAACACTCCTGGACAGTCACGTCTCTAATTCGAAATCTGCGTCCAAAGATGACATGGATATACCGCAGGGAGACATAAATGACTCTGCTTGTGATCTTGATGAACCAATTGCTTTGAGAAAAGGGACCAGGACATGCACACAACACCCACTGGCAAAATTTGTGGCATATGGACATCTATCTCAGTCTACTAAGGTATTAATCTCAAATCTCTCCACTACTAAACTTCCAAGTACTATACAAGAGGCTTGGGATGATACAAATTGGAAAAAGGCTGTTCTAGATGAAATGCGGGCACTTGAAACAAATAGCACTTGGGAAATTGTGTATAAACCCAAAGAAAAAATACCAGTGGGCTGTAAATGGGTCTTCACAATTAAATACAGAGCTGATGGATCGATTGAGAGATACAAGGCAAGATTGGTTGCAAAAGGATACACACAAACATATGGTGTAGATTATCAATAAACTTTCTCACCTGTTGCAAAAATCAACACAATTAGAGTTTTGCTTTCCTTGGCCGCTAATTTAGATTGGCCACTCTACCAATTGGATGTAAAAAACGCCTTCTTAAATGGAGATCTTGAGGAGGAGGTTTACATGGAGTTGCCACCAGGATTCAATAAAGAAAGTGAAAACGGAAAGGTTTGTAAGTTGAAAAAATCTTTGTATGGGTTGAAGCAGTCTCCAAGAGCCTGGTTTGATAAATTTACCAAAGCCATTCTGAGACTTGACTACCTTCAAGCCAGTACAGACCACACACTGTTCTATAAACATAAGAATGAAAAAAAAACTATTCTTATTGTTTATGTTGATGATATTGTACTCACAGGCGATGATCAAGAAGAAATGAAGAGACTGAAAGAAAAATTGGCAACTGAATTTGAAATGAAAGATTTGGGGAAGCTAAGATATTTTCTTGGTATGGAAGTAGCAAGGAACAGAACAGGAATCTCTGTGTCTCAACGGAAATATGTGTTGGATCTTTTAAAGGAAACTGGAATGTTGGGATGTAAACCAACTGATACTCCCATGGATCCTAATATAAAGTTAGGAGGTACAACGAGCAGTAATCCTGTAGATAAAGGAAGATATCAACGCCTAGTTGGTAAACTGATCTATCTTTCTCATACAAGACCGGATATTGCCTTTCCTGTGAGCTGTGTAAGTCAGTTTATGCATACTCCTCTGGAAGAACATATGGTGGCTGTTTACAGAATCTTAAGGTACCTAAAGGGGACCCCGGGGAATGGTCTCTTCTTTAGGAAGACAGAAGCAAGAAACATAGAAATCTTTACTGATGCGGATTGGGCAGGATCAATAAATGATAGAAGGTCTACATCGGGTTATTGCTCCTTTATCTGGGGAAATTTGGTAACATGGAGAAGTAAGAAACAACCAGTTGTTGCAAGAAGCAGTGCTGAGGCATAATTACGGTCAGTAGCTCATGGAGTATGTGAAGGATTATGGTTAAAAATGCTACTTGAATAATTAAAGATGAATATCATAGTACCAATGAAATTACTTTGTGACAACAAGGCTGCAATTGATATTACTCACAATCCGGTGCATCATGATCGAACGAAACATGTTGAGGTTGACAGACATTTCATTAAAGAGAAGATTGAGGAAGGAGTGTTCAACATTGTTCATATACCGACCTCAGAACAAACTGCTGACATTTTAACAAAAGGCTTGTTTAAGCCTACATTTGGGAAATTTGTATGCAAGCTTGGAATGCACAATCTATATACTTCAGCTTGAGGGGGAGTATTGATAAGTTTATATCTTTAAGATATGATTTATCAATATCTTTTTATTTAAATTAGATTAGATTTGATTAGATTAGATTGTTATCTTATCTTTTAGGTATAGAGTTTTCTATAAATACTAGAACAATATCTTGTAGTTATTAGAGTTTAATCAATATTCAATAAACAGAAAAAGGTGATTTACCACCCCAATATTATTGTCTTTGATAACTTTCAAATTCCTTAATACGCCCCCGCAAAATCGAGGTGCCATCGGCCACTGAGATTTTGGAGCGCAGAAGATCGAACCGGGTTCGATGTAATGGCTTTGTGAGAATTTCAAAACTTTAACCCTGGCGATCGATCACCACTTTTCACAAATCGATCGCCAAAAAGTTCTGGCCATCACGATCGATCGCCACTACTTCTATCTATCCGCATTATCTATATATTGTGTTTACCTAAGTTATTTTTATGACTAAGTCATAACGGTGTAAATGGAACATTTTGGCTTTGACATATTCCAATTTTGTGTTTTCAAAAAGGTGTAACATTGATTATTACGGATGAAAATAGGGATGGAAAAATTTTTGGCTCGGGAGAAGTATCAAGTGATCATGGGTATTGACGTAGGAGACGGTCAAGAGGCCTTTGTGTGATAGGTCACGAACGAAGTGAAGATCAATGGCGATATGCTTCATTCGCGAGTGCATAACAGGATGCAAGGCCAGACGTGTAGCACTAATATTGTCACATAGAAGACGAGGAGGTGCGCTGAGTAGAATACCGAGCTCGCGAAAAAGATATTTGATCCAACAGACTTCAGCAGCAGTAAAAGCAAGAGCACGATACTCAGCCTCAGTGGAAGAACGTGCGACGCCTTGCTGTTTGCGTGAACGCCATGAAATTGGATTGGAGCCAAGGAATATGATGTAAGCCGAAGTAGATTTACTATCACGGTGATCTCCACCATAATCTGAATCAGTGTAGGCAGTGAGATGGATTGCAGAGGAGTTGCGAAGTAGAAGCCCGTGATGAATGGTTCCCTTTAAGTATCGAAAAAGACGTTTAACAGCACCCCAATCATGATCTGTAGGAGATGCCATAGCTTGAGCTAACCGGTTTACAGTGAAGGCAATGTCCGGGCGAGTTAGAGTGAGGTACTGCAGTCCGCCAAGAGCACGTCTATATTCAGTCGAATTAGTGAAACCAGAGGTCGAAGTGGGGGGATGAACAGCCATGGGAGTGCTCAAGGGCTTAGCACCATCCATTTGATGACGTCGGAGAAGATCGAGAGTATATTTGTGTTCAGAGAGGAATAATCCTTCTTTGCAGTGGGTAACTTCAATACCGAGAAAATACGAGAAGGTGCCTAGATCTTTGACGGCAAATTGAGACTGGAGATGATGAATGGCTGAGATAATAAGCGACTGGTTGGAGCCCGTAATGATGAGATCATCCACATGGACTAAAACAAAGAGCTGAGCTTGATCACGACGAAGGATAAATAGAGAGGTGTCGGATAGTGATTGAGTGAAGCCAAAGTTGAGCAGGGAAGAGCTTAATGCCTGATACCAAGCACGGGGTGCTTGGCGAAGGCCATATAAAGATTTCTTGAGGCAACAAACATGAGACGGTTGATGATCATCGACGGGTGGTTGGATCATATAAACTGGCTCGGAGAGGGAGCCATGGAGAAAGGCGTTGCTGATGTCCAGCTGGCGCAGAGGCCAGTTTCTCATTAGTGCAATGGAGAGGACAGTTCGTATAGTAACAGGCTTGACAACGGGACTGAAGGTTTCAGAGTAGTCGATACCTGAGCGTTGATGAAATCCTTTGGCAACGAGGCGAGCTTTGTACTTGTCAAGAGAACCATCTGGTTTACGTTTGATGCGGAACACCCATTTGCGCCCAATAATGTTGGAGTTGGAGGGCGGTTGTACAAGATCCCAAGTACCATGACGAGATAAGGCAGTGAACTCTTCAGCCATGGCGGTGCGCCAAAAGGGATCAGAAAGAGCTTGGAGACTGAGGTTGGTCCAGTGTCTGACGGAAGGGGATGTTTAGTGGTGGAGTAAAGAGCCTTAGGTTTGAAGATGTTATTCTGACTGCGAGTCCGCATACGATGAGTACGAGGTGGACCGGGAGCAGGAGACTGTGGAGCAGTGTTATCCGGAGGTGGTAATGGTAACGACGTAGAGGAGGTGGCGGTACCAGGTGCAGATATGAGCGGGCAAGTGACTGGTGGTAGGTTTGCATGAGGTGCTGGAGCTGGTATAGAGATTGGATGGATGAGTGAGTTGTCAAGCGGTGGAACTAGAGCATACTTCCGACTTGCAGAAGACTGGGCGTTGTCAAATGGAAATATATACTCCATAAACCGAACATGGAGTGAAATGAACACGCGATTAGAATCCAGATCAAGACATCTGTAAGCACTCTGAGAGGTAGAATAACCAACAAATAAGCAAGGCCTAGATGGAGAATCCAATATACCTTGAGTGTACGGCTTCAGCCAAGGATAGCAGAGACAACTAAACGTACGGAGCTTGAGATAATTGGGCTGTCGACCAAATAGGACATTAAAGGGACTACGATGGTGAAGTATAGGAGTCGGCATCCTGTTGATTAAATAGACAGATGTTTGTAGAGCATAGGACCAGAACTACGGCGGAAGGTGAGCATGATGTAATAGAGCACGACCAGTTTCGAGGATATGACGATGACGCCGTTCAGAAGTCCCATTTTGCTGGGGTGTGTGTGGGGCAGTAGTAAGCCAGCTGATACCTTGTGTCACAAGATAAGGTTTGAGTGCAAGAAATTCCCCACGGTTGTCACTGTAAAGATTTTTAATAGTGTGGCCAGTTTTTCCACTGGTAACTTATACTGTGAAAAAAGGAGGCCACTTGCGATTTGGTAGTCATAGGAGACAACCAACAATACTTGCTGTAATGATCAACTAATAACAGATAAAAACGACAACCATCAACCGCGGACACAGAACTAGGACCCCATACATCGGCATACACATAGGGAAGAGGATGTAATGCAACCAAGGATGTCTCAGTAAAAGGTAGTCTGTGAGATTTGCTCACGTTACAAGAATCACAAAACTTGCTTTTATCAGATGTTTTATTCGTAATAGGAAAATTAAAACGAGAAATAATAAATGAACTAGTGGTAAAAGCGGGATGTCCAAGTCGAGCATGCCAGGTGTTAGTAGAAGCCCGAACCCCGAGTAAAGCAAAGTGCACGGTAGACTTTAGATGAAATGAGGGCGGACGAATATGATAGACACCATTGTCACATAGTCCTCGTGCCAGGTGCACCCCCGTAGGTTGATCCTTCACAATAAAATGAGATAGGTAAAATTCAACAGATACATTGTTAGCCTTAGTAAACTGGTGAACGGAGAGCAGATTCTGCTTGGCCGATGGAACACATAGGACATTAGATAATTGAAAATTACGGCTGGGAAATTTAAGAACAGATGTACCAGTGTGAGAAATCGGAAGACCAGTTCCATCAGCGATGTGAACTTCTTCGGTGCCATCATACTCGGAATGAATTGTAAGATTCTAGAGGTCAGTAGTCAGATTATGAGAAGCTCCAGAGTCCATTAACCAAGGTTGTGGTTGCGGAGATGCTGTGGGAGATTGCACAACTGGGCAGAGGGTGACATCTTACGACAATAAGGAGCGATATGGCCAGGAGTACCACAAAGTTGACAAATAACTTGAGAGCTTTGTTGCGCTCCCCAACCAGAAATGTTGTTGCCGCGGTAGCGCTGATTTCCACGACTTGAGGAGCCACCACGGCGTTGGTTATTTGGGCCACGCTGAAACTGTTGGGTGCGATGGGTTGGACGGTGCGTGGTGTTGCGTTGCGCAGGAGAGGGCAACGCAACGTTAGCTGTGGCGACAAGGTTTGAATTCTGAGATTCTAGCCTTTTGAGATAGAGTTCATGTACGACCAACAAGTCATGTAATTCCTCAAACTTGAGGGATGATTCGCCGGCACGAATTGGAGCCGCGATATCACGATACGGGTGGCCAAGACCGTTGAGGACGTAAAGTGTGATATCGTCGTCCGAGAGTGGCTTGTCAATTATGGCCAATTCGTCTGTCTTGGCCTTGATGTGTTGAAGAAAATCGCTGACAGTTTGCGTGCCAAGGTTTGCACGTGACAGATCATCTTTGATCTGCATAACACGAGTCCGCGAGCGGCTGCGAGGAGCCGACTGAGCGTGGACCAAGCTTGTACTGCAGTGGTTGAGGATGAGACAAGTAGAAGAATTTCTGGAGAAAGGGAGCCAAAAATGGCAGCAAGCAAGAGCTGATCTTGCTGGAACCAGAGAGAGTAGCCATCGGACGCAGCAGACGGAACGGAAGAAGATTCGTCAATGTGGTTTGCGAGATTGTAACCATTTAGAAGTGCAACAAGGTGGGCACGCTAGGAGGGAAAATTTGAGGCTGTGAGGCGTATAGGAATGTGTTGGTGTGCCGTGAGAGGGACAACAATGGTGGTTGGGGATGTGGTTTGTTCGGTGTGGGATGAAACCGACATGATTGGCAGTAGCAGAATGAATGGTAGCAGCCAAAGTGGGTAAGGATCGAAGAACAGATGTCGTGAGAGTTTAGACTTCTGATACCATATAAACAGTAACAGCTTTAGTGAAATGAATCTCTTGATTTATTCATTGACATGTATCAGTATTTATAACCTTACAATTTACAAGGTAATGAGCTACTAATTAGGATGATTTATATTTGCCTAAAATATAAAGATTACAAGGCTTAATCTAAGGAATGATTACAAGGCTTAATCTAAGGAATGAATTCCTTAATATTGAACACAAACCAATTAAATCCTCGTTGTAAGACCCGTAACCAGTTGAAACAGAGCTAGCAACAACAATAACGGATGAACTTCACCCGTGAATGAGTTGATGATAAAAATTTAAGAAATCAACAATTTTTTTTACACGGTTAACAGGAACCAGTAAGAATGAAGCTGCGAGGCAAGCAAACAAAAAGAGCTGAACTAAAAGGCAGGGAATGGTTACCGCTCTGCAATAGCACGAACAAGATCAGGTTTCAGTCGCAGATCAACGAACTCCTCATACTTCTGAACTTTCTTTTGCCGTGCCCTATCCATATCAACCCTGTTGCATGATTCGTTTACATTGTATAGCGGATCACCACCGGTAAAACAGCTTATGTGCAACGAAAGAACAATAGAGCCAACATTCGTAATCGATCATGGAAAACATAGAGCCATAAAGGATCAGATATTCAAAATCAATTTAAAAACCCAACATTTCACTTAAAACAATTGTTTCTCAGATCCTAATTTGTCCGATTACATATTTTATTCTTTTTAATAAATGGACTGAAAGAAAGCTCAAAGCACGTTCTTGCTGAGCATTTCATCAAACAAATAAAGTGCATAGCATATACAATGGCTCCAGGTTCAGAATAGTTAATCAGGCTACCTGCTTTCAACGCTATTCTTATTTCTTCACTTGAGTTTTGGTTCAGTGGCTGTAATTTTTCGACGTCTTCAAGTTGCTTCTGCGGTTACGTCACCAAAGAAGATGAGCTGTTTGTGGAACGTTTGCGAAAAAAATACTCAATATATATTAAATATTTACGTAAATGTTTGTATGTAGGTGGGCGTTGGTAAAATCAGGTGAGACCAAACATTTGGTTTGAACACTTTGATATGTTTAAAAATATATGAAGTTTAGTTTTAACTTGAACAGATTTTTTGAACGAAGAATATTATTTTACTTATTCCAAATAAAGTAAACATCTTAAATTTTACCTACCGACAGAGGAGTATGCGCTTATAATATTGTGTTATGTTTCAATGTTTTCTCCCCAAAGATTGTAATATGAATATGAATTTTAATTTGAACGTGGATAACTTCATCCTTTGGTTCATTCGCATCTATTGTATGTTTTAGCACAAGGTTGGACACTAGTTAGTTTAACTCTTTCTTGCAGTGAATAGTACTAGTTTTTGTTTGTATAGTCTATTGTCACGTTCCGTAACTTTCTAGAAGAATCCGACGAATTTGGAGGCTTACACAGATTCCAGAAGCTTGGAGAACATGTTGGAGCACCCCGGAAGCTTCTAGGTCCTACTTGTTATTTCTCTTGTAATGTAGAGTATTTCTCATGCTAGGACATTCTAGAATGATCATTGTTGTAAATTCCTAGAATATTCTGGAGACTCAATCTCCACCGTATGATAGATTTAATCTTGGCCATTCATTTGGGAGGGGATTAGTATAAGTAGCATTGCCCTACTTATTTGTAAGACACCAAGTTTTCTAGCATTCAAGCAATACACTTATTCTCTCAAGCTTTCTTTCAAAGTTCTTTGCTTCCTTGTTTTGTTTTAGGCTTACTTAGCATCTTCGCAGGCAAGGATCGTTTAAGTGCCACACGATATTTCGGTATGAAGAATCGACACGTGACACTACATTATCCTTATAGTAACTGTCATAATATATACCAACTTGATTTCGGTCTCGTCCAACCTGAGTTGCTGATGGATTCTGATTTAGTAACGTAATGTAAAAAGTATATATCATAAATTTGCTGCACATGGATATATCCACTATATAGTAGCATCGATAGAAGATATCATAAACCACGAGTTTACCACAAGAAAACATAAGTAACACTCACTGATCCTAATATTCTTATTGCTGCGCTTAAACTAAAACGAAACTTGAAAAAAATCTCTTCTTGTGCGCTTGGACTAGAATGAAAAATTTAAAAAAGATCTTAATCAATTTGGTGGGAAGAAGATTTCTTGGGCCATCCTCTTAGAGCTGAATTTCTGCTCCACGTCCGGGCCAACATTGAAAGCTGCTTGCAGAACTTGTGGAGACAACGCCTTCCATACCGATGTCCTTCCAGCTAAATGAGTAAATATAGGACTGCAATACCCAAATACAATTTCTTTCTTAATCAGGAAATAGTGATCAGGAATATGTTGTTTGTGTACATATTAGCACTGTAGAATCGTCAGTCACATTTTGCATTAGCGTAGATGGACAGATGGACAACATAGGGCAATAAAATTTGAATTCGCCAAATCTTTAGATGTATACTTACTTGGGTGTTGTGATGATGGAGAACCAGTCCATGCCATCAGGATCAGCAATCTTTGAGACCACAAAAAACCTTGGAACGATGAACAGATTACCAGACTTGAGAGTAGTATCCAACACACGCTTCCCATCAACGCCAACAACTTGAACACGGCCACTACCCCGAACAACATACGTGACTTGCAGAGCCGAGTCACACGAAAATCCTGGAGAACACATAGCGTTCCCATTTAGACTAACAAGATCAGCCCCAAGTCCAACGTCTCCAACCAAAGGCAAATTCTTGGTGTTCAGAACCACAACCTTTCCACCATTTTTTATATCCACATCTAGTGGAGCTTCTTCACAGTTCAATGCCATGCCAATGTAATGTTCCTTCTTCGGCTCTGGCATCTTGAAGTTGGGATCAAGCTTCACGATCCCGTAGTCAGATTGCTGCCCAATAAGGGTCTTCACAATGCTTTCTTCTAAGTCCCACGCTCGGCTCACAAACTCAGTTGAGAACCCGGTAAAGATGCCATGAGAGCCAGTCAAGAAAAAGTCGGTGAAGGAACCAGATTTGTGAGCTTTAGAGGTGTCACCAAGGAAGAGAATGACTAGGTCAGTGTCATCTTTGTTGTACCACCAGGTGACAACTCCAAATGGAAGGGCAACAGCATCACCCTTCTTGATTGCAAGAACCTTTTCTTCTTTTTCAGGGAGGACAATCCCAGCCACTCCACAACCTTAAAAAAATCATCATTATAACTATATGTACTTCTGAGAATAACAAAGCAATTAACATGTAATCAAACTAATTAACTTGAATAATAAAAAGTGCCTAATAAGCAGCCAATAATTTCGAATTTCTGGACCTCTAGCCAAAGAATAAGGCATAAGGTGTGGCCCTTACCTTTTTCCTATTCCTGCTACATTCATAGTAAGAGGCTATGTTGATATATGCGCTAAACAAAATCTACTCACTCAAAAAAAATTAGGGGAGAGAATATCGATAATCGAAAACTTCTAACTAAAATGACTACAAAGATTCATATGTGATGGAGTTTGTTAAATGTAACATAGAAAAGGAATTGAATTACTGATCTTGGGCTAGGTCTTGAAGGAAATTTCAATGGCTCCAAAATGCTCATACATGCAAACAGAATCTGTTATGATAGAACAAATCGAAACAGATTTACATATTAACAACCTTGTAACCAAATTACACTACACCCAATCGAAGAATAAAAAAACGATGAACCCTAGGAACAGATGCATGAGCTTTTGACAACAAAAAACCAATCCAGTACATTATACCTTGAAGAACATAGGCAACTTTGGCGGAATCGGAGTACCGTGGCATAGCAAATCCGTATTTCTGAAGAGAGAGCTTTCCGGCGCCGATGTTTCCTTCACGGAGCATCGCCAGATCGTTTGGGCACCACGCATGGTACTCCCCGCCGTCTCCACCATACAACTTTTTCGCCAACTTTGGTGTCAAATCGATCTCCATCACTCGGTATATATAGGGTATATCTTTCTCTGCAAATCGAGTAATGAATTGATGCAGTGATTGTGAGGCGAGTGGATCTAATTTATAGAGAGAAGACGAAGAAATCCGATGCCGATAGGTAGGGAGGTGGCGAATAGCTTTTGCACGTGGCAAAATTGTGGGTCCAGGTAAGACTACAGGATTTACAAAATTGTAGGTCCAGGTAAAATTATGATTTGTAAATAGGGAAATTCCCGAGTTCTTGTATATATTTATGTATGGTATTTTATCAGGAAGTTCAGCCCAAAATTGAGAGTATTATTCCTGATATAAATATAATCATTTGATGATATGAATTTCACTTGTGGTCATTCATATATGTATAGGTAGTGTTAATTTTCATATATATATATATTATTATCTATACTATACTATATATATACTATATTATAATGTGTGAGCACCTTAAAGTAACCACCTTGGTATGGTCATTGTGAAATTCCAAAAATACCCTCTATTTGCTATAGTAATAGCCACAAGATCATGAGATAAAGGATAATATCGGATGACCACCTATTAACTTCCCAACTTAGTTCCCAATTTTTCATCAATTTTTTTTCATTCTGAAAATATGTTCAACAGTTTTTTCACTTCCCCATAAAATATCATATTTAAATTAGATATTTCAAATATAAAAATTTAGTATACATATACAATATATAAAATTTAAAATTTTATTACACACGCAACGCGTGTGCATTGGCTGCTAGTATATTATAATATGTGAGCACCTTAGAATAATCACTTTGGTATGATCATTGTGAAATTCCCAAAATACATTATATTTGCTTTAGTAATAGTCATAAGACCATGAGATAAATGGATAATATCACATATTAACTTCCCAACTTAGTTATCAATTTTTCACTAATTTTTTTCCTTCCGAAAATATATGCGATAATTTTTCTCTACCCCATAAAATATCTTATTGAAATCAGATATTTCAAATATAAAAATGTAGTATACATATACAATATATATAATTTAAAATTTCATTGCACACGCAACGCGTATGCGTCGGCTGGTAGTTATTATTATTATTATTATTATTATTATATATATATATATCTATACTATCTATACTATATTATAATGTTTAAACCCCTTATAAAAACTAACTTGGTATGACCATTTTTACATTCCAAAATTACCCTCCTTTTCTATTTAAAATTACCCATATCTAATTACACAAAAGCCCTTACCAATCTAAAATATTACTATCACACTTGCTATCTATGTACCAATCAATTTACATTATGACATTCACAATCATACAAATTACCATCATACCTATCATACAAATTATCATATTATCCTAAAAAATTTATTAAATTCCAAAAGAATTTAAATATAAAAATATTGTATAATCATTTTATAATTTAAATTTAAAAAAAAACCTAAAACCAAATAAAAAACGACGTTACAAATCACAACAATTTACAAAAAAATAATATATATGCACGCAAGACGTGCAGAATGAGACTAGTATATTATTATTATTATTTATATATATATATATATATATATTATAAAGAGGGAGCATGCTAGAGAGCTATTTGGCCTCTTGGTATGGCCATGTAATTACCAAAATACCCCTAAATCTTTTATTAATCACAAATAGTATGCCAACATGCAAAATGAATGAAATATTCCTGAGACTTTTAATAATTTCAATTTATCATAATATATTATATTATTAAAATTTTTGTAATACCCTTAATAATATCTTCAATTACAATATTATCATATCACATAATATTTGTAATTACATATTTAAATTGTAATTTTATACAATATAATTTTTTTAAAAAAATTTACATAAAATTATATGTCCACGCATCGCGTGCCAAAAATCGATAGTATATATATATGGGTAAATAACATACATCCCCCAACCTTCACTCACTTTAGCACTTCACACTCTAACCTTTCAAAATGTAAACTTACCCCGCTGAATAATTTTAAGCAGCGCATTTAACCCCTAAACAATATCAGGGGATAATTTTCCCGAATATTCTGGCTGAAATTACATCGTGTGTGTCTCACATACCATGGTCGAGAGGTTAACTGTCCTGAACATATATCCTCGACTGTGGCATGTGCGACACACGTGCGAAAATTTACGGCCATAATATTCAGAAAAATTATTCTTAAATATTATTCAAGTGGTTGAGTGTAATACTTAAAATTGGAGTTACACCACAAGAATTGCATGCCTCCCTTAAACATTGGTCTTTTAGTTTTGTTTTTCTTTTCCCAAACTTCAATCTGTCCAGTTAGGTTTAATTTTCGCTCATTATCCTTTATGTCCGACTCGTTTGAGGCCTTACATTGGATGTCTAATCTAAAAAATATTTATTTTTTATGATTTAGTAATAATTGTTTTTTAACACTTGCCTTTACAATATTTCAACTCTTGATCATATGCTCTCCTCCTTTTACCACCACCATGTCCAGTTAGTGCTACTTCTTCTTTATCATTTTTTTTCCAACAATGTTACATGATTTAAAACGAGTTCTAATCTCCAACATAACCATACTAACTTGTAATTGTGCAGGAAACAAAAATGTCAAATGATGGCCATCATGTATGTATCATTCTGCTAGACATTATTATAGCTAAATATAATTGTTGACAATTCTTGCTCTAACTTCAAATGTCAATCCTCTTAACATTAAACACTATAATCACATAATGGTAAATATGAACAATGAGTTTCTTCACCTAATGAAATAATTAAAAGTCACAAGACTAATCGTTCAGCAATGATGGACAAAATATTATTGAGCTTTCTTGTTTGTTTCATCATCCTCCCTCATCATAAAATGAAACTATTGTTACTTTCCTCAGTCGTGTCCCCATATCCCCTTTTATTACAAAGATTGAACGTTCAAAATGCATCCAAATACTTGTAATGCGATAATATCCAAATACATTTGAAGTAAGTATGACTATGACCGATCTTCATTCCAAAAAAACTTGATTTCACGCACGTTTGAAGGTCAATTACACACCCATCTGATCAAAAATGTTTTACCCCCTTCCCTGAGCAGATTGAGAAGATTATATAACAGCAGTCAAGAAACTACAATGTAATTCATAACCAAAAAAATTAAATAAGCTTCTTCTTTTCAAAGAAAGACTTTAAATGCCATAGCTGCAGCCCTGCCACACAGAGGCAAACAACAAGGGAGAGAAAACTCAACCAGCCCATCTTCGAGTTGGTTGATCTATTCAGCAACTGCATCTCTTCTTCCCTACAATAAGCATAAAAATATATGCGAATTCAGATATAATGCAATAATGCTTTCTGGGTTGACAAAAGGTAAAGTTACTTAAAGTAACGATTTAGCATTACCTTTCACGTAGATAGAACATCTCGTCGTGTATGTTTTGGACCGTATCAAACATTTTCTTCAATTCTATTTCCATTAACTGGATACATAAAAAAAATAATCTCGAGATTAAACTGAAATTAAACTGAAAGGATGGTTCAAAATCCACTTCTCTATTCCAGAAACAGATGGTCGAAGTAGATCTAGTTGCTTATGCAATTTTGCACCATGTTGAGTCCAGATATGTGGGCTACCAGTTGAATTAATATCTTTTACATCAAGTTGGCTGTATTTCTTAATATGCCTCTATGTTTGAATCTATGCATGTGATAGTACCCGTACCGAAGAAGTATTGGCTACCAAGCATTCTAATCTAACCAGTTCTTGGCACAGCCTTTTAATTTAGCTCATAAATGGACAAACATAATACCATCGAAGGTAGTTACCTATATAAAATCATAATATCCTGCTAGATTTTGAGTGAGAATAAACTAATCAAACAAACCTATATCGAAAGTTTCATCCAAAGACAGATCCATGAATTTGGACGAGTGGGGGGCTATGGAAAGCAAGTGGGAGCCAAACTTATACTTTTGAAGAAACTAAAGATTTTTGAATTTTAAGTTGAGGCGTGGCGGCTGCCCCTGATCGCCTTTGATGGCTGCTGGATTTGCCTTAGGGCTTGACTGACGGAATCCCGAGCTTCTAATAATTTAAGCAACCTCGTAAAAAGAATCGATCCAGCGAGAAAAAAAATAAAAACTCGAACCATAACTTGAAAACACAGAGATTTCAAGTTCCGTGGAGCATTTTTCACCTTTTCATTAATTGTAAGAAACTAATGAGTCCACATTCATCTGTAGCACATGCCAGCACAAAACCACAAAACACAGCAAAACAAATGAATATATCAATGGATGCGAGTAAATGAAACACGACCACTTACTTCAATAGAACCTTTCTTGGCAACATTGGTCCAATCCTTGGCAATAACACCAGACTTCCAATCAAAATCAACAGTCATAGTAGTAGAAGGTTTGTGATCAGAAGCAAAAAAACATGCCATGTAGTCACCCTCCTCGGGTGCATGAAATGAAAAGTGCCCCTCACTGACATGGTCTGAATAGTGATAATTGTTTCCATATGCCGATGTTACCTACAAGTACATAAAACTTAGAGACATATATATCATCCACATAAAAAGCATAGGATAAACAGGGAGGATAATCAATAAAAAGCATAAAAAAACCAGCCAGGCGTTCGGCGAAAACCAAAATCAGCAATTCCTTAATAACATTTATATTGTCTCAGAAAACGCATAACAACGAACAACCAATTATTTCTCACATGCATGCATGGTCTGCTTAGTGAATCTTTTAACTTAAACTATCGTAACAAAGAAAAAAATTGTAAATCACAAATAAGCAACCAAAAGATGTTATTTCTAAAGGCTCATTATGTATATAAACAAAGTCCCAAAGGAAATTATATCTAATAAATTTTTATATAAGAAAATAGCAACATAAATAATTAGAATTGTTGAAAACAACAGAGAGAAGAAAAAGATCGAACTTTTTTTTTATAAACCATTAACATACAGCGAAAAATCGTACACATGTTATCCAGGGGAAATTCAATGAAATAATAAACAAACCCATGTAAAGCCGCGTTGAGCTAATTCCAAACCCATGTAATTCCCTTAATCATAAAGAAACTAACTCACAAATTGATTTCATATGTTAACAAAACCGTTGTACACCTAAAATTAGCTTATCCCACTCAGCAAAATGATCCGAAATAGAAACAGAGCACGCACCAAAAGAAGTAGAAGTTGAATAAAATTACATCAAACTAAAACATAAAAAACCGTACTCCCGGCATTTAACTACAAAAAATCCTTAAAATTAAAATTTTGGAAAGAAAAAAAGCCTACGAAACAAAATATTACGCGAACTGTGACTTTGTGAGAGTCAGGCAAAGGTTGACCCTCATTGGGGTTGACAATATGATACTTTCCGACAGTCATCGCGTTGGCCTTTATGTCTTCCGATATACACTTGGTGTGACCCGATTCCAGATCGAACCGAATAGACTCGGCCGGAATCCATAGCAAGAAAGCAGTCGCTAAAATCAAGAAAAGACTCTGCCTCTGAATTCGAATACCCATATTCAATCAAGGTTTTTAACAATCAAAGCGTCGTCGAATTTCCACTCTATATGCTTTAGATTCAAAACAACTGGGTTTTTTGGTGTTTCAAATTCAACTGTTTTCAGAAAAAGTTAACTGGATTTGATTCCGGTGTGATAGAAGATGAAATCAGAGAAGCCGAGGTCAAAAGAGTGGTGCCACACATAAATAATAGGTCAATTCTCAATTTTCTGTAAATTAATTGATTTGTCATTTATTTTTGGTAATTGAATAGTTTGGTGTTGTGAAAAAAATAGGTGTCTTGACCAATCAGATCATTCCACGTCGGATTACAGATATCGATCAGGTTTTATGTATTTGCTTTTTCCAGTTTAAAAGAATGAGAATATCTTAATGGCAATGTAGTTATGATTTGCGAAAAGCTTCATGGTTGTTGATATCAAGTAGTGATTAGTTTTTCTTTTACGCTATTTGATTCAATATAAGTTGGGAAAGACCTTTTTTTCTTTTGTATATGGCTATCATGTTGAATAGAACAGAGTTTTACTTTGCCTTAGCCATTTTCTATCGATAAGCTTCAGATTTATCGTATTTATTTATATGTGACTGGCCTAATAGTAATAAGAATTTGATCAAGGGGGCAACCGTTAATTATTGTGTTTAGAAGATCATGGTAAACATTGTATAATTGTAGGTAAAAAACATTATTTAAATAATTATAATCTATTATTTGAAGAAACTGACTTGCTTGATTTTCATAAATAATACAATTGCCGAATTTTATTGTAATAATACAATTATTACAATGCTTGATTCATTGATATTCAATGAATGGACTTGCTCGATTTCAAGAAAGACGATATCAGGTTCTTTGTATGTTTAACCGACTCATTCTCTTATGTAAGAGTAATAAGAGTTCTGATGTGTCAAAAGAGTACTTTGTAGTGATACTTTTTGGTAATTTATTGATATTTATATTTATCCATCGGTTAATTATAAATTATTACATTGATAAATGTTATTTCGGATTGGGAGGAAAGAAATAATAAATCTGCATTGTTTCATATTGAGAAATCATTTATTTTACGGACAATAAAAATTTATCGTGGATATTGTATTTTTTGGTGTTGGCTAATTCTTTGTATTATTGCAACATAGGATATGTAAATATCATATATTACACTTATGCCCCTGTTATAATACTACATGTATCTGTGCAGACGTGTAAAGATAAAAACTTAAAAACTAAAAAAAAAATTAATAGTATGTGTGTGAGGACGTTTATATATAAAATATAATTGATTGAAAATATGAAACATATCATTGTACTTGTTCCCACTATAAATCCAACACGCATGGCATGAAACAAAAGCCAATATCCCGCCGTTAGACCATGCAACCATGTTTGGTAATTTGCTGGCAATAAATTATTATACATGCAACGCGTGTACTTCGGCACTTATTAATTATACCTAAATAACCTTAGCATCTATCCAAAATTATTCTAATTTTATGTTTTGTGGAAAAACGATTTCCTCTCGCTCTTGTTTTGTTCATCTTCTTTCCTGAATTTTTTACCATAACTTATTTTATCTAAATTAGTACATTTAAGATAATATATACTAGTTTTGTAGCAAAACAGCTTATAAAATTCCAAAAAAAATTCTAAAAGATGCTTTTAATTATGAAGTGTTTAAGTTTTTTAGTCGGGTTATTCGAAGAATCCTTGAACCCAACCCGAGGTATACCAAATTATTTTGGTTAGGATTCAAATAGTACTAATCATTGGGCAATAAATTGGTAATCGGCCCGAATTAGCTACCCGTGCCAATCCATACAAGTTTGGGCCCTTTAGGCGGACAGATCAGTAAGCAATCAAAATTACAGATTTTGACCTTTTAAGGGGTCGGATCAACATACGCTAAATAGAAATGGAATAATTTCACAAAATCTATAACAAAAGTAGCTATTTCTTATTCAACACAAATTATCCATAACTTATTTAAATTTAATATAGCATTACGGATGCAATAATTGTAAACTAGTTATCTACATTTGACTTTATGATAAAAAAATTATTTTGAAAATATAACAATAATGCACATGCAACGTAGTTAATTTTTACACACACACAAACACGCACACATCAGGGGCGGATTTACTGTAGGGGCGGGGTGGAGAATTAGTGTATATACATTAAATCGTTTAGAATGAAAAGAGCAAAACAAGTGTGGAACAGATGACAGAGTCAAATGTTTGGCTGCATTGGTCAGGATTTCGATAATCAACCATAGTAATTTCCTAAGATTTTTGGATTTGCCCCCACAAAATATTTGATTTTAATTTTTTTTTTCATCTAATTACATTTTTATTTATTTATTTAAAAAAATATTCTTTAAAAATTATAAAATGAAATAATTTCATATTTATTTTTCCCAACTTCTTTTTTAAGTGTATTTCTGTTTCAAAATATATATTGATAAAAATATTTTTCTTGGAAAAACTTTTCTACTTAAATTTAAGCTTCACTGTATATATTAATTTGAAATTTAGATAAAACGGATTATGAATTGTTTACAAAAAATTGAGAATGAAGTAGCGAGTAAACTTAATACTGTTACTAGCTACGCCCGCATCATCTTCGCCTCCAGCCCCCCCTAAATTGAGAATGAAGTTGTAAGTACACATTTCGTTATTGTGAGTGCGAGCCTTAATACTATTGTCATAATTGGCATTGGAGGATACGAGAGGAGACCATATGTGCTAAAGACTTAAAATTTTATGGACATCGAGCTCCCCAGCTTTGCCGGGATGGATAAATGTTCATGTCAACTTTGGACAGACTCAAATTCGAGTCGTTCTCGATACAAAGAATTGATTTAACCCCTCCCCAACTAAAAAAAATGTATAGACATATGAGAGACATTAGCTTGATCATGGTATATCGGGCAAAATCATATAAAAGTTGTAATCCATTAATTGCGCATTAAATGCATTCATTATTGTTGCAAAGGCTTTTTTATCCATCAGTTAATTATAAATTATTACATTGATAAATGTTATTTCGGATTGGGAGGAAAGAAATAATAAATCTGCATTGTTTCATATTGAGAAATCATTTATTTTACGGACAATAAAAATTTATCGTGGATATTGTATTTTTTGGTGTTGGCTAATTCTTTGTATTATTGCAACATAGGATATGTAAATGTCATATATTACACTTATGCCCCTGTTATAACACTACATGTATCTGTGCAGACGTGTAAAGATAAAAACTTAAAAACTAAAAAAAAAAATTAATAGTATGTGTGTGAGGACGTTTATATATAAAATATAATTGATTGAAAATATGAAACATATCATTGTACTTGTTCCCACTATAAATCCAACACGCATGGCATGAAACAAAGCCAATATCCCGCCGTTAGACCATGCAACCATGTTTGGTAATTTGCTGGCAATAAAATGTTTAATAAATTATATACTACATGTACGTTCGCCCCTAAACATATACCTAATATACTAAGTTATACATGCTTCGACACTTATTAATTATACCTAAATAACCTTAGCATCTATCCAAAATTATTCTAATTTTATGTTTTGTGGAAAAACGATTTCCTCTCGCTCTTGTTTTGTTCATCTTCTTTCCTGAATTTTTTACCATAACTTATTTTATCTAAATTAGTACATTTAAGATAATATATACTAGTTTTGTAGCAAAACAGCTTATAAAATTCCAAAAAAATTCTAAAAGATGCTTTTAATTATGAAGTGTTTAAGTTTTTTAGTCGGGTTATTCGAAGAATCCTTGAACCCAACCCGAGGTATACCAAATTATTTTTGTTAGGATTCAAATAGTACTAATCATTGGGCAGGTAATCGGCCCGAATTAGCTGCCAATCCATACAAGTTTGGGCCCTTTAGGCGGACAGATCAGTAAGCAATCAAAATTACAGATTTTGACCTTTTAAGGGGTCGGATCAACATACGCTAAATAGAAATGGAATAATTTCACAAAATCTATAACAAAAGTAGCTATTTCTTATTCAACACAAAATTATCCATAACTTATTTAAATTTAATATAGCATTACGGATGCAATAATTGTAAACTAGTTATCTACATTTGACTTTATGATACAAAAAATTATTTTGAAAATATAACAATAATGCACATGCAACGTAGTTAATTTTTACACACACACAAACATGCACACATCAGGGGCGGATTTACTGTAGTGTATATATATTAAATCGTTTAGAATGAAAAGAACAAAACAAGTGTGGAACAGATGACAGAGTCAAATGTTTGGCTGCATTGGTCAGGATTTCGATAATCAACCATAGTAATTTCCTAAGATTTTTGGATTTGCCCCCACAAAATATTTGATTTTAATATTTTTTTTCATCTAATTACATTTTTATTTATTTATTTAAAAAAATATTTGTTAAAAATTATAAAATGAATAATTTCATATTTATTTTTCCCAACTTCTTTTTTAAGTGTATTTCTGTTTCAAAATATATATTGATAAAAATATTTTTCTTGGAAAAACTTTTCTACTTAAATTTAAGCTTCACTGTATATATTAATTTGAAGTTTAGATAAAACGGATTATGAATTGTTTACAAAAAATTGAGAATGAAGTAGCGAGTAAACTTAATACTGTTACTAGCTACGCCCGCATCATCTTCGCCTCCAGCCCCCCCTAAATTGAGAATGAAGTAGTAAGTACACATTTCGTTATTGTGAGTGTGAGCCTTAATACTGTTATCATAATTGGCATTGGAGGATACGAGAGGAGACCATATGTGCTAAAGACTTAAAATTTTATTGACATCGAGCTCCCCAGCTTTGCCGGGATGGATAAATGTTCATGTCAACTTTGGACAGACTCAAATTCGAGTCGTTCTCGGCACAAAGAATTGATTTAACCCCTCCCCAACTAAAAAAAATGTATAGACATATGAGAGACATTAGCTTGATCATGGTATATCGGGCAAAATCATATAAAAGTTGTAATCCATTAATTGCGCATTAAATGCATTCATTATTGTTGGATGATATGTATTCTGATCATTAGGATTTACTACTATAAATATCGAAGCATTACAGGCCGTGAAATTACTTGTTGAAATGAAGCTACTCTAGTTAATTACTACATTAATTTGTCAAATATCAAGCATTCAAAACTACGATAGAATCAACACTTTTAGGCTATCATCATATTAGATTGTATCATATTTACTATTTAGTGCATATTTGCAAAGGCTTTTTAACATCATTAAATTAGCTTGTAAACGTCGATATTTTATAGTCTATCTGATATCGATGGTAATTACGGTCCGAATATTTTATATTTGTGTCTTAATTCCTATTTGCTAAAATAAAAATAAAAAACTGACGTTGTAAACGATTTCTCGATACAATAAAACTGACATATAAGCGACTATTCGATGCCGTCAATGGTCGTGACTATCCAGTACTACAAATTGACGTTGTATGGCCTTATTTTACTGATAAACTGACGTCACATGCTGAAACATTATTTGAGTTAAAGTAGAATATGCAACGTAAACCACTACCAATAATTCCTCCATCTTTTAGGGGTGTATTAAATCTAGACTTTTATTGACTTTTAATGACTTTTTTAAATGATTGACTTTTATGGAGTTGATAGATTTCTATTGACTTTTATAGAATTTCATGGAGTTATAAAAAGATTTGTATAGAGTCTCGTAGACTTTTTCAATAGATTTCTATAGACTTTATCGACTTTTAATGACTTTTTTAAATGATGGACTTTTATGAAATTGATAGATTTCTAATAACTTTTATAGAATTTACACGAAATTATCAAAAAGAATTTTATAGACTCTATAGATTTTATAACTTATAATTGATTTCTTTGAACTAACAATTGAACATAAACAACTTCTTCAACATATAATTTTTTTTACTGTTAATATAAATACATTTTACTTATTTAACAGTTAAAAATGTGAAAAATACATATTCAATTCTTTTGCATTGCAAATATTGAACAACGTTTTGCATCTTCAAGAGATGACGACCTTGAAGATTCAGTTAATGTTGCTATATAATTGTAATATATAATTAAAACAAAAAATTTCTATTAAATAACATTTTATAAACTTAAAATATTTTTTGATGATAGTTGACTACTATAAAATTCTTAAAACATACTTTTTAAATTAAACATGATAATTTATATCGTTATAAATATCTTTTGTTTCAGAAAAATATTTATTATAATTGCTTATAGATATAGACCCATACAATCGTTTTAAAAATCTATCATCTAATATAAAATTGAGCACATTAACTTGCTATTTTATCAAAATACTTGTGTAAATATTAGTATTATATTGGATAAAAAATAAGATGTAAAAAAACAATAATTTAAGAAAGAGCCGCACATTAGGAATTAAAGAAAGGGTACATGTAGAAAACAGGAGAGGAAAAGCCAATGTGGAGGTGGCCGTGTCGGAAATGAAAATAGCAAAGAGTAAAGAGAGATTAGGGTAATTAGGAATTAAAAGTCATTCCAAATCTTTACTAGGAGTGGTGGAGAATTTTTAACTTTTTTGGGATGTACATGGGGCATCAAAGTTTGTACCTAAAGATTTCAACAGAAGTCATTAAAAGTCTATGAGATTTTGAATACCTATAGACTTTTATAGAGTTTTAAAAATTCAAGTTTAAATACCACCTGACTTTTTAAAAGTCTACGAAAGTCTGTCTTGAATACCATTAGACTTTTGTAGAGTATATAAAAGTCTGGATTGAATACCTCTAGACTTTTAAACTCCATAAAAGTCAATAAAAGTCTATAACCAATACACCCCCCTTAGTTTTTGCGCTTTAGTTTTTCACACAAAAACCTGAAGCGCTAGCTTTATCTTCACTCAAAAGAATAATATAAGAAAACTTGATTAATGAGTGTGTTTAATGCCTTATGGACATATCAAACTCTTGACGACGAGTATGCTATTTTTGAAATATTCACAATCAAACGATGAAAATATTCACAATCAAATGAGTGTGTTTAATGCCTTATTTTAGTTTTTCACACAAAAACCTGAAATGCTATCTTTATCTTCACTCAAAAGAATAATATAAGAAAACTTGATTAATGAGTGTGTTTAATGTCTTATGGACATATCAAACTCTTGACGGTGGTGAGTATTCTTGTTTTTGAAATATTCACAATCAATCAAACGGTGGATGCACCCACATGACATTGCTCCAGTATGCATTCAAATCATAATTTGTCAAATTCTTTTTTTTATACATTTCTAAACATTTTTTTTTATAGATTTCTAAACAATCTATTTATCATATCTTCTATCTCGCTTTCGTATGCGCAAATAATAAAACAATTTAGCATGAGATCACGGTGAAAAGATATCAAAATACAATATGATTATTTGCATGCCCACCAAAATTTGAAATTGCACACGTTTATCTCTTAACCATCTGCCTACACCATCAACTGTTGTTTACGTCCAAAAGAAAAAGGTCAATTAATATTAGGTTTATGACGTCACTGCTATGGAAGATTTTGAAAGTAGTGGATATATAATAAGCTGCCCCAGCTACTCCTTCAGGGTACGGTAATTAAATTAAAAATGATACAATAAATAAATTTACATGTATATTTATAAAACGCATCACGTGAATTATGAATACAACCATCTTTTTTAAATATAAATAAATAAACTAATTTCATATCTTAAATAGATAGCAAATTAATCATAGACACGAAACGTACCTGCTTAGTTCGAATCACACTCAGCAGCATGGACGGACCCAACCCAATCCTCTTCTATCCACCTCTCAGATGGAAAAAATAATAATCGAAATTGTATATATAATTGTTTTTCAAAAGTTTAAGTTCCCCCCACTTCTCCAACGCCACTGCTCAATAATCAAGATATATACTATAGTTTAATATTTCTTTTAGAATAAGTTAAAGCTTTCAATTGTACTAAATATTAAATTGAATGTTAA
This sequence comes from Haberlea rhodopensis, assembly GCA_907163345.1. Lineage (NCBI taxonomy): Eukaryota > Viridiplantae > Streptophyta > Magnoliopsida > Lamiales > Gesneriaceae > Haberlea > Haberlea rhodopensis. The sequence continues at coordinate 31,238,107 of CAJQUN010000001.1, forward strand.
TCAAACTCTAGATTAGTTCTTTGAATTGATGTAATTTCGTTATTCTTGACTAAATTATCATCATTTAGATATGTGTTTTCAATACATGACCGAACATAAAATCGGTGTCCATACTGGTTGCATGTTCGACAGGTTGAACCATTCGATCGATAATGACATCTGCATTATGTAATATCTATTTTAGTTTTTGTAAAATATATATACCATTAATTTATCATAATTTTAAGTTGTCCACAAGACGGTTCACTGGTCGATCGATTCAATCCGGTTTCCACATATTTTTTAGCGTGGTGGTTTTAGATAGGGATGGCAATGGGACAGGTCCAAACTCAGATCTGCATTGAACCCGCCCTTCCGGGGCGGATCTGGACCCGCTTCAACCGGGTTTGAAAGCAGGGCGGGGCGGGCTCTGGGATTGGCCGAACCCGCCCGGACCCGCCCCGATATACATTTTTAATTTTTTTTTAAAAAAATATGATATTGATTATACAATTTACTTCTTTGATTGAACAATAAAGTGTCATTATTTAATTTTATATCAAAATTCATTTGTTCATGTTAAAAAAGTTGGACTTTTTGAAGGAAATAAGAGCAAATTAATAAATATTTAGTAGTTTAAAGATAGTTTTACAATGTTTATTATAAATATTTACTAGAGACAAGATGAAATTTAATCACAAAACTCAACTTTTGTGTTTCAAAATTGATTTCTGTCTTTTTTTAAAAAAAAAAAAAAACTGGAACCGGGGCGGTGTTCGCGGGTCTAAGCGGGGCGGGGCTGGTCCTGGTTTTATGTGTAGCGGGGTGGGTCGTGGGATTGGCCAAAACCGTTCCATACCCGACCCGTTGCCATTCCTAGTTTTAGATGGTCAATCAGACCAGAGCAGATATCGGTCACCGATTGAACCGACCGATCCGATCTGATTTCAAAACTCTGGTTAGAATACTGTACATAAAAGAATAATGTAAATCCACACCCTTTCTTATATTTGTGTTTCTATGTTTTCTGATGGGATTGAATCAGTTGTAAAATATGGCATAATGGTCCAGGTTTAACGTGGCTACTGTCACATCAGTATTTCCACTACTCTTTTCACCTTCTTCTTCCACCAAGAGGAGGTCCAACAACAAAACTTACAATAAAGTTATTCTAAATTTTAAGAAAACTGTTTATCCGATTAGCTATCCCAACTAACACATTAAGACACTTTAATTTACTAAATTCTTATAAATATTTAGAAATAAATAAGTTGTTGGAATAGTTGAATCCATTTAATAATGAAACAGATCTTCTCCTACCTCGCAGCGTTTGATCTCTGAGTCTGAAATAAATACTTATAGCCATGATATTAAAAAAAAAACATGGCATTATCTTCCCCTTCCTATTAAATTAGTGTTCTCTGTCTGACATCCAATAATTAAATGTAATTTTCAAGATACGTATGCATGACACTTCAGGGCCTACATATCGTTCCTCGATCTACAACTGGGTCTGGTTACGAGATCTTAAGTTAGAAACGGAAAAAAATGACACATTTTTATAGCAAAGTCTAAGTTTTTGTGATTATTTGTTTTTATTTCTGCTCGAAAAAAAACAACTGAAAGCTTCGGAATTTTTTCTTGGGAACATGTAAAAGATTTAATTCCATATGAATACAAAGAAGCACTTTATTGTTATTTTTTATACAGAGTTAAAAAAACTTTAATAAATCAAAGCTATTTGTGAGGAACCAAGTAAAGTAACCCTAAAACATAGGAGATTCCAAGGGAGAACTCGCCAAATTTAGTAAGTGATCCCAATAAATACTATCATCCTCAAAATTTTTGAATTCACTGTCGATCAGGCTCCACCCACCCGAGTTATAGTTATCAGACACAACGTCCTTTGATCCCGATAGACTAAAACCATAATCCAAAGGGTTTTCAATATTATTTTCATGATGAGGTTGAGCTGAATTCTCCTTCTTGCCATTTGTCTGTGAGTAGTAGTTTCTTTCCGATCCAACATCCCATGTAGCTGCGTTTTCATTGGACACAAGGGCCTCCATTAATGGGCTGTTATCAAACCCAAGTTTATGGGTAAAACCGTCACCAAGAAAGTTCAAGATAGACGTCGGTGACTCGAGGGTTCCGGGAGATGAGCCGAAAAAGCTGCTGGAAGCTGAGGAGGTGGTAGTGTGTTTAAATGGCTTAGATGCAGCCCATGATTCGGCAGATTGCCAGATTTTGATGATATCATGGTATGGAACATCTAGCACTTGTGATGGCGGCGGTGGTGCAAGTGGAGGGGGGACAGTAGTTTTACGGAGGAGCTTAAGGGTCGACATGAATTTGGCCTCGCGAACAAGCCTGGCTTCTGCTTCAAGCCTAGCCGTTTCCCATTGAGCCATGTGGCTCAGATTGGCAGCGTCCCTTGACTTAGTCGAACCTCCTGGGTTGTTCTTGGGCTTGTGGGTCATCGGGTCGATTCCCATCCGGGTCAACCGTTTTTTGAGTCGAGTGTTCCAATAATTCTTGATCTCATTATCGGTTCTTTTCGGTAAATGAGTTGCAATGGCTGACCATCTAGAGGGTCAATATGTAATTTGTCAGTATGTTAAAATATAATTTTTTAGGGATAAATTATAATTTTGGAGAGTAATTTTTTATGGGTAATATATATTTTTTCGGCAAAGCACACTTGCGTAAGTGCCTCCAACCCATGTACACATATATATTTATGTAAATAAAATTGAAAAATTTATAATTGGTAGTACCTATTTCCTAAGAGAGCATGGAGTCGAATGATAGTCTTTTCTTCTTGGGAGCTCAATTTCCCCCTCTTAATATCCGGTCTTAGATAATTTGTCCACCTCAATCTGCAGCTTTTTCCACATCTTTGAAGCCCTGCATTTTACACCACCAAGGAACAAAGTTTAGTTTGAGCAGATGGCATCTTATATATATTTCGTGATACAAGTATTTTAGAATAATCATGTTTAAAAAGTAAAATTAAATTTCAAGTAAACTTGCAACCTGGTGTGCAAGAGAAAATTAATAGCTCCGAATTAGCTTTTATTTCCATGGATCGATAAAAGATTATACTTATTGAGACTGGAGTCGATTCGAGTGCACTCACAGCGACGCAAACCTAAGTTATGTGCATGCATGGATAACGATTAATTACCAGCTTTAGCAGGAAGGCAACGCCAGCTGCCGTGGCCATGCTGTGCAATGTAAGCCAGCAGCTTCTGGTCTTCCTCCCGAGTCCATGGCCCTTTCTTCAACTTCATTTTAAATCTAAATACCTTGGAGTTTTGAGATGAAAGAAAAAGTACTTAGAGTGCTCAAGTTTTGTTGTATGGTTTGAATTTTTGAATGCGGGTAAGGCCTCTATATATATATAAGGGCTTTAGTTAAGACGAAATCTACCACGACGTTTCTATAAATAGAGATAGTACTCCTGATTCCTTTCGCAATAATGTCGAATAACAATATATGCTTAAAGATATACAAGCTTAATTATTACAGATAATACTTCTCAATTGATTTATCATTACCTATGAAATACTCTATTTTTTGTAAAAAAAATTAAAGGCTAAATTATTATACCATATTATTCAATTCTAGTACATTCATGCATGTGAGTTAATATTATTAAATACTTACTAAATTTCATTATAAAAAAACAATTATTTGGATTGTAGTCATAAGCAAAACGATAAACAAAATAATATTGGTAAAGTCAAATTTGGAAGCTATCAAAAAAACATTGTGTATGTGCGAGAGAGACAATTAATGCATCATTATTGCGTGGACTTACAAATATTTACCAACTTATGATGTCACTCGTCCTTAACGAGTACATTAATAATTGTGGGCACCGGCCTTTTTTGGCATTAATTAAAACTAGGTCCACTTATTATGAAATCAAGTAGAAATAAGAAAATTTCTTAGCCCTAACAAATCTGAGTTTAATAAAGACCAAAGCATATTTTCTTAAACAAGATATGCCAAATATCAAGCCATAATTATTGTGTTTATTTACACAAGCCAACCTCAAAAGTCTTAATTCTTAATTTAATTAGAGAAAAATAATCAATTTAGTCTCATCATATTCTGGGTTTTAGTCTCTAACTTGTCAAAATTGAGTTTTAATTCAATAAATTTTTTAAAAAAAATAAAAACAATTATTCATATTTCACCAATATGTGGCACCAAATACGTCAATTTTCTGGTGCTATATCAATATTTTCGGCATCACACGAGCACTCCTGCTAAACAATGCTAAAAAATGAGCAAAGTTACTGCATTAAAACTCAATTTTAATAAAGCAGACGATCAAAATCCAAAATAACATCATATATGACGAATTCAATTATTTTCCTATTTTAATTATCCAATAACTTTTTTAGTAGAACACATGAAGTGCAAACTAAGAAGCTCCTTGTGAATTTTGATGAGCCATCTTTCCTACACATAATTACACAATTTGGGTGTAAATTAATTACACCACCTACATGTTAAGAGCAGAATAAATTCGCATCCATTACAGAAGCCAACATCTAGCTAGACTGAATCGGCGCCACTTCTGCTTTACCCCCAAAAAAAAGATTTCCTATAAAAACTTTGTGAAAAATTAGATTTTATTTGACAGCAAATATTGTTTCTGGTTTGTATGCATACGCATCCCCTTAACTCGAACTATAAAAGTGATCTCTCAAAAGTCATCAAGATATGGTGATGAAATATTAAAGAAACAAATTAGTTTGTAAAAGTTTATTAATCCAACATGTTCATCCCTTCCACCTTCTACTGTTTTGAAAAGTGCATTAAGGTATAATAAGGGTAGTTGCTACATTTATATGAATTTTTTAAAATAATATGTGTATTATTTTTTAAATTTAAATTTCTTATCCAATCAAAATAACTAAATCATATTCGCAGTACTATAATTAGATATAAGTTAATGGTAGAGATATTTGTTTTTATATTTTTTTTATTTGCGTAAAACGGAATGCGAGTTTTTTTTTTTTTAATTATATTTCATTAATAAAAAATAACCTTGGGTGTGGCAATTTAATATACTGAATTCTAATTTAACGTTTAACATACATAATTCATTTAATTTATGTACAGTTATTCTCCCATATTTTAACAGTCTTATTTCTCTGAATCTAAATTAACTATTAAAAAAAAAAAACATAGAACAGCAGGAGCACAGGACAGTTCTCCTCATATATTTGTTGCTCTGTCATATACTAATGAAATGTATTTATCAATATTACGTTAGCATGACAAGAAACACAATAAATATTAAATTTAAGAGCATTGAATAAATATCATAGTGTATCGGATTCTATACACGACATACCACCGGCTTATGAGGACCATACACACACAGGCATTAAAAATTTGGCAGAAATAATATTAACAATGATCTTATAATATTTCATAGATCCTCCAGCTTCTTGTATTTTTTTTTAAAGTGACGGATCAAAATCTTTTTATTAAATACATATCAATAATAAACTCACTAAAATTACTTGCGAAGTTCGAGTACTTGTCATGGGACTTTCAGAATTTGAATCGAAAAGGTGTGATTTAACACATATATTTTAGAATGTAAAACTATATACAAGCAGGTGAATTTGAATTATATGACTTGTATCCAGAGTTATTGCTTGGTATGACACCAAGAAATGTACAAAATCAAAATCGTCTTCATTGTTAAAACTAAACTTATGGGGATCATAATGAAATTTTTATAGCTCCAAAACTAAAAACATGGCGGATGGAGTAGCCTAGTAATTTCTTTTTGAAACAGTACTGATGATTTATTTATGATCATTCGCTCACAAAACCATATCTTAAAAATTAATAAGTTTGAAAAATTATACATAATTTATTTACAAGACATAAAACAGTTCATGCAAGATTATAAAATAATATGGACATATATATATGCGCACAGCCTTTAACTATGATGTTTTCTTATCTATTTCATATATATTGGCTTATACATATCTTTACTTCAGTTTTGCAAAATATAATCAGCTGATATTCAATTGGCAGATGAAAGTAAAAATTATATTGATCAATGTTAAACGTACAAATATATTCTCTAACAATTGTATGTTATATATGCATCAAACTTAATACGGTTAGGCTCTGTTTGGATTGTGGGATATGATTATTAATCTTTAGATTATTTATTTATCCCATGTTTACTTTGTTGTATAAAAAATTTTATCCCACCATTTTTATCACATTCTAATCCCACTTTATAATAAAAAGACATATTTACCATTTTCCCATATTTTTTACTATTTCAAAACTTGAAATTCCCGCCAAAAAGTACAACTTATTTCCTACAACATTATTATTATTTATTGTATTTGTATTATTTAAATTTATATTATTATTGTTATTATTATTATTATTATTATTATTTTTTTATATATATATATAATAATAATATTAATCAATATATAATAAAAATAAAAATAATATATATATATATATTATATTATGGTTATTATTATTATACATATATGTATATATATTTTATAATAAAATAATTATTATTATCTATATTTATATATCTCTGTATATTATCTTATTATTCTCTATGTATTCTTCTTATAAATCCATCTCTTTTTCTTATTCTATCTAGTCTATCTTATATCTCTCTAATCTTCTTCTCTCTCTCCCTCCTTCTTCTCTCTCGTCTCTCTCTCTCCCCCCCTTCTCTCTCTCTCTCTTCTTCTTCTCTCCTTCTTCTTTTCTCCCCTCCTCTATCCGTCTCTCTCCTCGTTTCTCTCTCCTCCTCTCCTCCTTCTTCCCCCCCTCTGTCTCCTCCTCTCTCTCTCTCGATCTTCTCTAGTCTTCTTTTTATTCTTTCTTTTTCTTCTTCTATTTTGTCCTATTCTTCTTATTCTTTTCTTATAATTCTATAATAAGAATAATTATTATTCGTATCGTAATAATAATTTATATATATTCTGATTTATTATTATTATTATTTTTTTTATTAGTACTATTTTATAATATAATAATAATTATTATTATTATTTTAATTATATAATAAGAATAATAATAGTTATTATATATTATTATTATTATTATTATTATGCTAAGGACATTTTAGTAATTATACCAAACAATATATTTTATCAACCATCTTATCCTCAAACCAAACATCATATAACTTATCACATATTATTTTTACAATCATTTCATACTTTTTAATCTTTACATTACTTATTACATCCTTCAAACCAAACGGTACCTTAGTAATAAAGGGCGAGACATGATGTGAGGTTGGTGGGGATATGGCTGATGCAACCACACCGTCTGTGTGTGTATATATATAATAGAGTCAGAGAGAGATGATGTGAGGTTGGTGGGGGTATGGGTGATGCAATCACACCGTTCGCATCGGTCATATATATATATATATATATATATATATATATACACCAGTATTATAGATATGTGGATGCAAATGATACGTGGATGCAACAAGTAATTTCATGCCAGAAGGGAAGACATGTGGATATATGTATGCTTGTGTGTATATATACATACAGGAGCGGAGCCAATATTCAAAAATATCTAGAACTGACCCATTTAGATATGACTAAAGGGCTATCATGATTTAAAAAATTGGACTAAAAAACTAAATTTTCAAAAATTAACATTAAAAAAACTTTTTGTTTTAAAATTTGTATGGGGTTGAGCCCACCCTAACCCAAAAGTGGCTCCATTCCCACACATACATAGACATTGCAAAAATCAATTTTGTATTCTATTATGTTTCAGATGAACATGTGATGCAAATAGGTATGCTACGTTGCCAACAATCAGTGTTTTTTTTTTTTTTTTTTTTTGTATAGTCATTTCATATACTAAAAATATGTATGAATCAAATATCAAATACATGTGAGACTCCTATATATTGCTGTAAATCAAAATTTTCAATTTATTAAGATATTATATTGATATCCCTAGTTCTGGAGGCCCAGTAGGTCTGGAGGGTCCGAACTTTATTTGGGCCCAGTCAGTGGGGGGCCCATTCAACCAACAAGGGAAGTCGTTAGGGCCGATACTGTGCTGTCCTCATCGAGCTCGCCGCCCGACCCGAGTTTATAGCGGGCACGATCACCTCTGGCTAGCTGCCACTATCGTGTCCGAGCAGGGCCCTATTTAGTGTTCCTGGGCCGCAATCCTCGGAGCGGCCTCCGAGCCGTGGCGGCGAGAAAGTACATCAAGAGGTCAGGACGGCCAATCATTGGACAAGATAGCCGGACTGAGGCGAGGCTTCCTTGATAGGTCGGGACGGGCTGTATTTACCAAGATAGCCGGACTGAGGCGAGGTTTCCTCAATAGGTCGGGACGGGCTGTCATTGGACAGGACAGCCGAGCTGAGGCCACCTATGGTGGTCCTGTATACCGGGACTAGGGGTGCAGGAATCGGACACCTATTAAAGTAAAGGCTAGGCCTACTAACCAATCAAAGGGTGGTCAAGTATTGTGGGTAAGAAAAGCATAATCCCGGACGCAGAGAATCACCAGAGCAAAATGATCGTACGAGGTAGGTAACAGAGGTAGATGGTCCCCAGTCTGTGGTCCCTCCCTCTCAGTTCCAGATATTGTCCCCAGAATCACCAGAGCAAAATGAGACTCCTATATATTGCTGTAAATCAAAATTTTCAATTTATTAAGATAGAATATTTTTACGAGGAAAAATTGTTGGAATTGGTTTTGCAAATATGTTTATGACCCAAGTTTGATTAAAACTTTTAAGTGGGCTTCTTAAGTTGAGTATGGAATGTTTTTTAGATAATTATAATTTATGTTACCAGCATATTTATCGTAGTGTATTTATTTTTTCAAAAGCAATATTTGGTGAATGAAAAAAAATTAATATTTAATAAGTGAAACTAAAAATGGTTAAAATTAAAGTACGTGCCGGAAGTCCAAGTGTCCAATCGAGCTTGTCAAAGCACATCGATGACCACTCAAAGGCTTGTTGGAGCTCATCGGCCTAGCTTGTTGGAAGCTCACCGGAGCTCCGACAGTTGTGGCAATTGGTGTTGGTGTTTGTCCTATGGTATTTATATTTTAAATAATTAGACATTTTTCCTGATATTAAATAATTCGGGAAAGCTCTAAATTTTTTGGAGATTTCGAGATTTGTATTCAAAATTTCGGTAGTTTATCTTAGGATACCAATTGTCAACAACATAAATGGGACGGCGGGACAATATCATTAAGAATATATAGTTCAACTCTTTTCTCAACCTAATACAAAATTATGTCACTCCCTTATAACTTCGGTTACCATTTCTCTTACTCCTAATAGTATATCCTGTATTATTTCTGTAATGATTTGGCCTATCAAAATGCGTAGGTACTAACTACTAATTAAATGTGCTCTCTTCTGAAGGGTCGTTCGGATAAATGGATTTGGGTGGATTTGATTTCAAATTTCCTGCCCAAATCACCTGCATCTGTTTGGCTGAAAGAGATGCAGAGGATTTCAAATCCACTTTTTTACGTTCATGCATTTGATAAATAATTTGATGAATTTGAGATTTATCATATTAACATGTCATTTGAAATCTCTCCCTACTCATTTTCAGATCTAAACTGGAAGCCACAAGCTTCTTCTCGCATATCAGATTCCCCAACTTCCTATTCTCACAAATCTTACATGCAAAATTTGTGGTAACATCTGATAGAGCTAGAGCATATGAAAAACCTTTTCGAGAAACAAACTATGGGTTTGTTTTCCTCCATTTTCATGCATTCCCTGGAAATATCCTAGTTTGGATTTGTAAATTTCTTGTTCTTATTCTAGGGGTCGAAAAAGAAGGATGATTATTAGTTCTCCAGTCGTCGACAAAGAATTGAATATAAGTCGAGTCTTTTGGTCTTTTGGGTAAATGTTTTTCCTCCATATTTACCTTACCCCAAGTAAACAAAATATATTCAATTAAAATAAAAAAGGGAGAATTGCAAGGAGTAACACTCTTCGGAAACATAATTCACATAAGTCTGTGGAAAAATAACTGTACAGAATAATCCAATTTTCAAAATCCTTTTATTCCAATAGGTCCAATTTCAAAATGTCAAATTAATTTGGTGTTTTATTTTGACCCTTATACCCCTCGATGGTTTAGTAAATTGCATTATACTCCCCGGTGTAAAATTATATTAGCTATCACATCCTTATATTTATAAAAAGTTGTATTTTAACCCATTCTTTTACGAGTCCCCTTATTTTTTGGATCATTGGCACAAAATGGTATCAGAGCTTATGTTTATTCTGGAAATATTAAAATAATATTTTGAATATTAATATTATCACAAATGGATGAGACAATACACAAGAATATGGATACAAACAAATGTTCGAAGTGTTATTCATACAGGTGTTACTTCCAAAAATTGGAAGAACTTAATCAGGAACATCTAGCCGAAGCTAAACGCCTCAACCAAAAATGGAAAATACTACAAGAAGTCGGTGCTAGCAAAGCTAGCATTCACCAATATCAAAAACAAGAGAAGATAGCGAGGAACCTTTACATTATGAACCTCAAACTTCGGTTCGAGTTATCTGAGGCTCGGGATGAAGACCATCCTAAACACACCATGATTCCAGATCCAAACAATCCAACAGGATCCGGATAGACGAATAGGATGGTATAACCAACCTTTAGAGAAATCGAGCCAGATACTTCTAAGATGTCCCAAGATCTTAGAGAGATTCAGAAGACGGTGCAACGTTATGGATACTTACAATACCATATCCCTGCACAGATTCATTAGATTCAAAGTCAGATAGAGAACATGATTAAACATCGGGAGGAAATTCTTGAAAATCTTTGAGATATTCAAACCCGAGTCAAGGAGTTGGAGTCACGACCAAGTTCTTCAGGAAGAAGGAAAGGAGGCTGGTTACCACCGTCTTATGGAACAGAACCCCTTTTACATCAAAAAGAGAAAGCCGAGGAGATCCGAAGACCCATGACAGACACCGAAAAATTGATCGCTGTCATCCGAGAGGATCCAATACTTACAAAGTAATGGAAAGAATCAACCTGGAAGATCTACATGATCTTGCTGATTCACTTGCGGGATTGAATCTCGTAGACTTTAAAACAAATCAAGTTGGCGAAATTTCTCTACTTCCACCACCATAAGAAAGTTTCGAGTCAAATAATCCACCACCCGATGGAGATCAAAAAATGCCCCATCATGAAGATTTTACTACTGGGGCAACTTTAGATCCCCCAGTTGGAACAATGAGTCGTTTCCACAGGCTAGATTTACATCAAACATAATACGGGAAATCTCAGTTAGATCTGATACATCCCTATGAGCTCATGCTCAACTTGGATATTTTGGATTTCAAAAATCGAGAAGTTCTTATTGATGAATGGGGTTCAGCAATGAGAATAGCAGCAGAAATGATTGATCTAAACAAAGAAGGATTCATATTACTTCTTGATATGAGTTTGGAAGGATCAGCCAAAATTGCATGGGAACTAACTGACCCAGGTACCAATGAAGAAGTTTTAGCCGGAGAGTCCCTAAACGCAATTGTGGACAAGATGGCCAAACTTTTTAAAATTTGTTTCATCGGAGTTGGATATTTCGAAGGAATGGAGCAAGAAAAGGCGAAAAAATATAGACAAGCTCTATATAGCCTGAAACTACATGATATCTACTATGTAGACGAGTACATCAAACTCTCCACCGAGTACATATGGAAGGCAAAGATGTCAGACAAGGACGCAAGCGAGTTGTTTTTGCCAAAATACCGATCCATGGAGAGAAATGCTTATCCATGAGTATGTACCACGGGAAATGGAATCTGTTGCCAGGAGAATGTCATTTCTTAAAAATGAAGCTTGCGGAGTGGTGCTATCAAGCGAAATTCCAAAAGAACTACAAGAGGCTAAGAGGAATCAACAAAACAGTCCGTCTTTGTTGTACAGAGAATGATATCCTACAATCATCAGAAACTACCCCCAAAGACGGAATGTGAAAAAGCACAGAAATCAACCTTATGCCCTAGGAAATAGTTCGAGAAGAGGTAGGTCTTCATGGAGACCTAGGATGTTCTGGTCAAAGCAGAGAGCCCGAAGTTACAGACCAGAGCAAAGATCAGGACCAACCAGGAGTAGGACCTGTCAACATGTTCTAACCAAGCAAGTTCTAGCAGAGCACCGAAAAAGAGGATATCAGACGCACTCATACTCGTGAGAATGAAAGTTTTAAAGATTGTAACTGTTGGATATGTGGAGCAAGAGGACATATATTTATAGATTGTCCAGAGAACAAAAACCGAGGAGTAAAACAGATCAAGCATACAAAGGAGTTCGAAGATGCTGTTTATTTCCAGGATTTGGTACAGGTGTATCAATTTGGGGATATCCCCTCAGATGAAAGCGTCTATGAAGAAGAGATCTATTTTGATGATGGAGGTGAATCCAGTTCAGAATAAGACTTAAGGAGAATTTCTTCAACACATTATGAGAGAGGAGTCGTCGGGGTTTTTTCTCATACCACTGATTCTCATCAAACTCTTACGAGGATTATGAAAGAAGAGCCAAAGCTTCAGTGTACGATGGTTTTACAATTAGAGCGATGCAAAAAAGACATGGACATGATTGGTCTTCGAAGCAGGAAGCATCAGATTATCCATAAGGTGATAACAGGTGAATTTGCGATCCCGATTGAATTCACAGGAACCCAAATTGAGATGAAGTTAATCATCTACAGAGAAATCCAGGAGATTAAGAACAATGTAAAAAGAGAAGTTGCTAGCACACTATCATGGATTCATATTTGAGCCATTAGAGTTATCATCAAGGCAACGTTCAAGGAAGGAATTGATTCCCCACTCAATCTGGCGATCTTTGACAAGAGAATCTCGAACCTTAAACATTCTTGTTTGGGAACAGTTGCAGGAAATTTACATGCAGGAAAGATGGCCTTCGACATCTATCCCCGAATCGCATACAATTTGAGAGATCGAGATTTCAACAAGGTGCTTACTCTTCATCATGATTTTAAAATAAATGATTTGATGAAAGAAGGGAATATACCTTACTCGATCACCTACAAGGTGTCATATGCGCTCTCGAATACTCATCATTCAGAAGTATTCTTAGAAATGAATTCATCGAAGTCCCCAGAATCTTTGAAGCTTTCGCCAAAGCAGTATTGCTAGATATTAACATGAGAATACATGACCAACCTGTTTTGAACAGAAGCAGGAGCCTCATGATCGAGCCAAGAAGAATGTCTTTCCAAATGGATTGGTCAACTATCCTGGGAAAAAACAAAAGGCAGTCTCAAGCAGTAAAAATCCCAGATATCTTCAAAACAAAGGGAGTTCTGAAGTGTCCAGAAGGATGTCGAGAAATTGAAATAATCTTTGTGTCAGGATCGAGCGCTTACCGCTTTACCAATAACTATAGTTAAGGGTAATAGCGCAACATCAATCTTTTCAACCATACACTGGCACAAGCGCCACGTGTTCGACCGATCACAAAGCAGAGGCAATTGTTGATCCCCAACACTTTGACATTTTTGAAAAGGATAACATCTTTCCTTATGATGTCTTACATTATTTACATCAACCTATAGTTGGAAGATATAAAGGAAACCTCAAAATTGATGAAATTGATCTAACAATTTAGGGGTCAGCATGAAGAATCCAAGAACAACTTATTCTTGGGATTGAGTTTCTAAATGAACATAAACATTGGGAAAGATTACAGGATGAAATGGAATTCACGGCGGAGGGAAAAAGATACAGAATCCGATGACCACCAGTCCATTCTCAATATACATCTCAGTCGGGATGTTATACGAGAAATATCGAGCAGAATATTTTGCAGCTTATATTGATTCAGGAGCTAGAATATGCACTGCCAAACAAGACATTTTCCCTAAAGAAGTTGGTGAGAAATTACCAGCCATTGCCGAAAGAATTTTCCAAACGGATTCTTATTCTTAATGAAGGAGTCTAGTCGCGGAAATAATAATCGGAGGACCAGGAGGTACCTCCTGGTACAACGTCAAGACTCCGCCTATCTATTTCCATGATACATGAGATGATATATTGTTAGGAAACAATACAGACCTTCAAGCGGTTCAGACAAGAGAATGAGACAAGAAGACTTATTTTCACAACCCTCTATGATCATAAGATCATTGCCCAGAGATTAAAGTGAGATATTTCAAATAAAATTCCCCATTTGTTTCGCAGCAAGCGTGGTGATGAAGAAGGAAAACTTCGACTCCCAAAGATGAAGGATCAGCGAAATTTTGGTTAAGCGATCCTTCAACTTAGACAACAAGAGACCGATCAAAAGCGAAATATGACTTTTGATGGTATAAATGTTATGTCATTCAAAGAACAAAATGAAGATGTGGATGATGATGACGAAGAAGTTAAACTAGATATCCTACTGTTACTGAAAAAGGCATTACATGACAAGCCAGGCAACCTGAAGCTACCCTAAAGGAGCAAATTACTCTAGAAGAAGTAAAAATGAAGATTCAGATGAACTACAATGATGATCCTCTTGCATGGTGGGACAGAAACGAGCTTACAGGATCTTTGAAGGTGAAAGCTGGAAGAGAGTAAAAGTTCGTGAGGTACAAGCCGATCCCCCATGAACCAGGAAGATCGGAAAGCTATGCAGATGATACTTAATGAACATCTTGACCTTAAGTTAATCTCAGCAGGTGTTTCTCCATACCGCAGTCCGTGATTTCTTGTTCGGAACCACGCAGAAATGAAGAGAGAAAATCCAAGGTTGGTGATCAATTACAAAGGGATCAACGAAATCTTGAAATTCGACGGATACTATATCTCAAGCAGAGAAACACTTGGTAAATTGTATCAAAAATGCCATGGTGTTTTCAAAGTTCGATTGTAATTCTGGATTATACCAGATTAAGATGAAGGAAGCTAGCAAAAGGTTTACAACCTTGTCCACACCACAAGGACACTACATCTGGAATGTCATACCAATGAGATTGGCAAACGCTCACCAGATATATCAGAGGAAAATGGATAATCTTTTCAAAGATTATTAGTTTTATGTTCGTGTATATTGACGACATCATTATCGCTTCAAGAAACATGAAATAACCTATTAAACATTTGGAAATCTCTACAGATGTTTGCTACAAGGAGAGATTAGTGCTATCCGAAAGGAATGCCGTAATTGCTACGAGACAAATCGAGTTTCTTGGGATTGAAATCGATGAATATGGAATTATCCTTCAAAACACATTGTTGAGAAGGTGCAAGGATATCCGGATGATCTCAAGGATTTAAAGCAGCTTCAGAGTTTTTTGGAGTTGTTAACTTTGCTGAAATGTTCATAAATAATCTGGCAATGCACAAAAAGGTGTTCAGTCCACTACTTAAAAAAAGATGTCAAGTTTAAGTGGAATAAAGATCATAGATAAGCTGTTAAAAGCTTAAGGAAGTTTGAAGGCAACTACCAAAGCTTGCAATCCCAAATGACGAGGATGATCTGGTATTATACACAGATGCCAGTGATCATTGGTGGGAATCAGTTCTCATGAAGGCCACACCAGAAGGAAAAGTGTCATGCATATATTACAACGGTCTATTTGACGACAGTGAAGTTATCATATGGCATATTAACGAAAAGGGGTTCTTTGGAGTTCAAAAGGCTTTTGTAAAATGGCCACTATTTTTACTTACAAAGAAATTATCTTGAAACTGGATAATACACTTGTCTTTTCTGAAAAATATAAGTGAATCAAAACTATAAAAGACTAGAATTTTGAGATGGCAAGCAGAATGACAATATTATGATTATGATATTGTCAATGTGAAATCTGATAAAAATATCCTTGTAGATTTCTTAACAAGAGATGGATGAGAGTGAAGCAAATTCCATCATAACGATATCAAAGCACCTCAGAGAAAGTCTAGAGGAGTTAGACAAGCAGATCAACGGCCTTGTTATTAATGCTCAGGCCGCGGGTCAAGTTCAGGAACTGGATCTCACGAAGGTCCAACATGCTATAAAGGCTACTATGCAGGCTCACACATATTTATGTGACAGTCTTTATATTCCCCTCCGACGGGATGCTTCGACGACGAAGCTAAAGTGGTATTTACGAGAGCTAGGCTCATCAACTGGTGTGGGGGATTCAAGTACCACCACTACGAGTCCTGGTATTGATCATTCGGGGAAGATACAGAAGGAAAAATTAATTCCCAGGTATCCAGGATATCTTAAGAGTCAAGCCAACCCAGCACCTCAAGGGTTAATAAGGAAGAGATTAATCTTAGGCCAACGGCAGGCAAGACTAAGGTTAATACTAACGAGATTAAAGTGTCCCCAGTTCCCCCTTTGATGGAATGCCATAAAACATGGAAGAAACTCTATACATGAGTGGGTGTAATTCCTGGAAAAATAACAGCTGATTGGTCAGAAAAATACACAAGGATGTGGACACATCCTGGTGTCAAATCAGAAAGTATCCACGAGTGATTTGACTTTGGCTGCCTAACCTCACTTTTTACCACAACACCAAGTTTTCCGGAAATTACAAAGTTACCGGAATTGATCTACGATGGAGTGTATGATTCGTGGTAAAACAACCATACACTAGAAAGATGAGATGTTCTGGAGCTGAAATTCTTAACTGCAGCACCAGAAATCATAAGAAAAGGCCTTCGTCCCAGCTTCCACTTCATAAAGCTGCAGAGGCTTAACTGGAAGGCAATGGATCAAATTAAGCCACCGCCAGAAGGAACAACAATAGTTTCCCCGCTCACAGAAGATGACATCACTACCAGGAGAGTGTGGGGATTATGGGTATGTTTCACTGAGATGGACAAAGTCAAGTTTGCATTCAAAATATTCCAGAAAACAACGAAAGGATTCTTCATGGTGAACTCCATGACTAGCCATACCACAAAATTTGCCGAGGAAATCTTTGAAAAGAAAAGGCAGGTATTGTGGGATAACAAGATTCCGGCGACCAAAGAGACATGCCAGAAGTTCTACAACATGGCTCACTTTGGAAGATGGCAGAGCCACATCCGCCCGAGCTGCCCAGAGCAAATGGAGCCACTGTTCGGGAAAGGATCCCTGTCAAAAGGGACCAGAGGAAAGAGGACAAAGCGGGACCAGGAAAATGTTGAAGATTTCCACGCGGATCGCAAAAGTCAAATTTCTAAGGGCAACAGGGAGACAAGAGTCATGTGACTCTGACAAGGACCACTACCATTGTCAAAAGAAAACAAAATGGTAGGACAACCTCTTCCACCATAAGTAGAAAGGACAACGAGATGCCAAACAAGAAGGAAGACGGATGCAATGACGTCTGATTATAAACAAGATTTGAAGTCCGGATTTGACATCCACCTACAGACTTCTATAAATACCAAGACATTGAGGAAGCTAATGACATCAAAAATTCTCCATGGTTTTCTCTAAGATAAATATTGTAGTCTCCAAGCTGTAAACTTATCAACTTTCATATCTTTGTAATAATTTCTTTCTTTCGTTGTAATATTCAATTTTTTTTATTTAGTTTGTTAATGTGTTTCGAGTCCAGCCTCATTATATGAGAGACTAAACAAAATAGCCTCCTCCCAGGGGGAGATGTGTTAATGTAATAATTATTATAAGTATTTCCAGAATAAAATGAAGTTTTTTGCCCATCTATCTCCCAGATTTCTTTAAATCTTTCTTATATCTGGTTATACCTTACGCCCTAAGGTAGGAAACGAATTAGGCTTTGTTGTGCGATTTCTGAAGGAGTCGGATAACTTGTAGACTAACTTCACCCGAGGGTTTGAAGTTGGATGATGAGGAGCCATTAGTAAAACAGTTTAGGGGAGATCATTTTTCAATTGGTGGCTTTGCAACACATCTCACCCGGTGCCGTTACAGTTGAAATGGTATATTGTTTGTTAAAATTTTATTGTAATACGGAAGCATGATGGACCTGTTATTTATTTTTAACATGTTCTTCGAACAAGGGTTTTGAATTGTGTTTATAAGGATTTAAAGATGAATCGTGAGTCATCTGCAAAAGTATGATCTTGAGTTCTTTTCAAGATGACAGAAATTGAAGGATTTCAGGTTCATAAAATGTTACTGTTTAAAAACAATAGGATGAAAAATATAATAAATAGTATACAGAGGCATCTTTGATCTTAAAACAAGTTTCAAGGGTAAGAATGCAATTAAATTAAAAAAATTGATGGATCGCATGAGGTTATTGATGTCATTTCAACCAACAATAGATCTAGATGAACTAATGTTTAGATTATGATGAATTATTGATCACTAAATGGTACCGGCCTGAATTTTTCTCATAAAAAAATAAAAAGGATATCAAATTCTAAAAATAATTTAAATTGAGTACAATAAATTCGAATTTGAATCAACTTACTCGTTTCCTAGATCATATAATCATGTTAATTTATTTTGTTGCATAAGTTTTTTTTTGTGCGTGAAAATATTTATTTAATATTTGTTAAAAACCTAAAATTTCATTTTGTCAAAATTAATTAGAAAAAAATTCAGTTCACTTATATATCGATTTTGTATATGATTGCTCTGTTACAAATTTATAATAGTATTTATTTTAATTTCAAAATGTGTAACAATTTACGAGTTTTTAGAATCTAAAATATCTCAACTTTTTAGCCGAATAATGTAATTCAAAGTGATGAATTTAAAATCCATTTTGAAAAGTTATCTTCATCCACACAATGGATTTCACAAATTTTAAATTTCAAATCAATGAATTTTTAGGAGTTTTTAGAATCTAAAATTCCTAAACTTTTTAGCCGAATAATATAACTCAAAGTAATGAATTGAAAATACATTTTGAAAAGTTATCTTCATCCACACAATGGATTTCACAAATTTAGAATTTCAAATTTATGAATTTCAAATGCTTTGATTTAAAATCCACTTCCAAATCCAAATCCAAATCCAAATTAACCGATCCAAACGAAACATAAGAAAATTACAAAAGAAAAATGAGTTTTTATTTCTATCCCAGTATGCTGTTTTGATATTGTCTCAGTCCAACTATCTACTAACAAATATTTTTGATGTGCCCCATGGGCAATGCTCTGGAGCATATCACCCTTCATACAAAATATTTCACATGGAGTGTTAGATTGTCTTTAAGGATAGTGCATTTAATGATAACATTAACCCTAACTTAAGTCGAATTAATGAGCTAATATTAAGTATTTCCTCTCTTTATTATTGAAATATTGACCTATTTGTAAAATAATCCAACGTGTTTCACATCGGCAGACGTGCATTTTCTACGCTATAAGATAATTCAGTCGTAGCAATGAAAAATCCAGCCTAAAGTGATTCTTTCATATTGAATATTCATACAAAATTAACAGTGTTTAAACATATAAAATACTCGATTATCCAGTTATATATACCATTTTACCTGATTTTATCGATGAATGAGAATAAGCTTATGCAGAACTGATATTCTAAAAAACAAAACAAAAAAATTAATTACAAAAATTTAACTTTTTTTGAACAAGTCCAATACATACCTGATTTTTTTTTGAACAAGTGTATATACGGCAAGTAATTAATGATACCAAAGAACAAGTCCAATTAATACCCCTTTAATAATTGTACCTACGTGGTACAGCTAAGAGAAATTAAGGGCTCTCATTATTTTTATATTTAATAAATTAACAACTATAACAGTAATAAGGATTGAACAACATTTATGGGGATGTGAATATTTATATGTGGGAGAGTAGAGCGATAGAAAACCACTTTACTGTTGAGTACAAGGCTTCTTGCTACCATGAGATCATTGCTCCCATGATAGATCCAAAAAAAAAAAAAAACTCTGCATGTCTAAATCAGTGTTAGATCATTGGATCTAGTATAAGGATAATTTGAAGGAAATGTTATTTACATCCATGCATATTTGAGTGTTGTGATTTTTTGAGATCAGGCCAAATCAGACTCAATCCAATTGTTAATACACACCGGTATCATGATCCAATTGAGGCAGATAACTGAAAATAATCCGGCACTAAAGTGTAGGTAAAAAGAAGCCGTCAAAACCAAAAAGGGGATACACTCATTGATACCATTACTTAAGGGAAATGTTATTGACTATCCCATGGGTAGATCAAACATCCAACATTGGGTATATTTTCAATATTTGATGAGAATATACCCTATATATAGTTGAATCTATCTCACAGGGCACTACCACATGGAACAGCAAAGAACAAATCCACTGAAGGTGCATGTTAAGACGGTTTCTTACCCTCCGTCTGTGAGAAGTGTTTTTGCGATTTTAAAGTAAATCGTACAGTTACCGCGTCCGATTTCATTTATGGGCTACCGTTCGACTAATCAAGTCCCAATAGAGTAGTAAATGGGCTGACTAACAGATATATTTTGATTCGGTCCATTTGTTTACTTGATATATTGGGCTTGTTTATTTGCTATAGATCTCCCCATTCTTTGAATATATAATTATTTAGTAAAACGATTCTTCGAAATAACTTCTCAAAGTACTTATTAAAATATTGAAAATTTATTGTATCTGAGAATATAAATAAATTTTTTTATTTGATATTATTCTTGTCTAGCTACATCACTGATTAATCCTTAACTTGAAATGTGAGTGTTTTCATTAATTAGAAGAGAGTAGGGATCAACCACGTAAAGTGAATTGAAAGAACTTACAAAAAAAAAGATAGTGTTGTTGAATAGCTTGACCAAGTGTGTTCTACACTTAAAAAGAGTTTGATTCTTTAATTCTATTCAAGCTATCAATGGTCACACTTAATTATGTTAATAATTCAAGCCATCATTTAGAAATCTGTTGGACATAATTATTGACAAATAATTTTAGCATGCTAGTCAAAATTATTAGGCTTGATTATGTAAGCCATAATATAATTTGGTTTCTTTTCTTCACCAATTCTCACATATAAATACTCACTAATTCTTTATTTTAAACCCATCACAAAAACACAAATCATCTCTTCTATAATCATAAGTGTAGAGACGCAATGAGGATTGAGTGTGCGAGTTTCTTAACGAGAGTTTTATCCTTGGAAGGAATATGATTAATAAAAAGAAAGTGATCATTAAAATCAGAGTGTTCTGAGTGAAATACTTTGTATTCTAAATTCTCTTTTCGTCTTTGTATGTAAGCCATGATGTAATTTGGTTTATTTCTTCTTCGGTTCTCATCTATAAATACCCCACTCATTCCTGTTTTCAAAAACCATCCCAAAAATACAAATCCTCTCTTATATAACCATAAGTGTAGATGTGTAAGGAGGATTGAGTGTAAGAGTTTCTTAAGGAGAGTTTTATCCTTGGAAGGAATTGAATTAGTGGAGACAAAGTGAGCATTAAAATCAGAGTGTTCTGAGTGAAATATTTTGTGTTATCAATTCTCTTGTTTTCTTTGTTATCAATAAAGAAGTAATCTAATTGAGTGCACATAGACCAATTTGGGGTGAACTACTATAAATCTTGATATTCATCTTGTTCAATTGTTGATTTTGTGATTGTGATATGCGTTGTGTAATTATCTAATTATATGTTGATTTTCCTGATACACCGACACCTGGCATCCTAGCGAGGTTATCAAATACTATAGGAAGTCCTCATGTGCTATGTGGTTGTAGCTTAGTCTGAACTTTCATATCAGAAAAGGCTTTTTAGACAGTATTAGGGAAGTAATTTCTTTTGCGTTCGGGCTTTAACGATTAATTCGTTGATAGTAGTCACAAAAGATGGAGGTGCATACAAGCAAGATGATTAGCCGTAATGGTTCTAATTATCTACTTTTGAAAAGTGTGATGTCCGTAATAATTAATAATCGTTCATTGGATTTAATTATGGTGTTTATATGATATGCCGAGATTTAATTTTGAGTATCGGATTTTGGAACGGAGTTGGGATAAATGATTCCGGGATTGAATTTATAATGCTAATTAAATTCAATGAGATTCTTAATTTAGAGTATAAATTAAAAAAAAAAGTGATGGAGATGGATTTGAATGGCATAGATTAAATTAGGGGCATAACAAAACACACACTAACTCCCCAACACACACAAAAAACCGATATCTTCTCTCCCCCATCCTCTTCTTCGCGCCATTTGCTACTCTTCGAGGAATGAATGATTTCAATTCGGTTATTGAGATTGATTTTTGTTCCAGGCTTGTGTAGGTATGATGTTAATCGATTCTTGGTCATTTATCCTTGCTTGCACTTCGATTTTTCTAAAGTTTTAGAAACTTTTGCTGCGTTTTTTGTTGGGAAAAATGGTTGTTGCGTATGGGTGTGTATAATGCAGCATATATGTGTATATTTCTAGGTATTGGCATGTGCATTGCTGCGGGTAGGTGTATGTGTGTGCTGGGCGTGGGCTGTGCGTATGGTATACGTATTTGCAGCGTGTGTTTGTGTGTATTATGCTGAGTGTGTGCGTATATGCGGCTGGTGTGTGTATTTTGTAGCGTGTGTGTTCTGTGTTTCAACATATAACTAGGTGTATATATATTGTGGCTTGGGGTTGGATGAGGTATTGACAATGAATAATGTTAACTTAAATTGGTGTAGTGGTTAAGCCGGTTATGTGATGATAATTTAAGTATGAACATTATAATTGTGAATTGGATAGCATGAAAATGTTATTGATTGTGGGGATTTAATCATAACATACTTTATTGAACTGATTATTGTTGAAAGTGAATTGTTGATTAAAATGCCTTGATTTAGTGTCTTTGTTGTTCAAAAGATGAAGACTAGATTCATACTAGCATGAAAGGCCTTGAATTGGTGTGAGATAGCATCTTGTTGGTCATTTAGAATTGTGGACATTCTTGAAAGGAAAAATGTTATGTATTAACTTGATTCGATTCTTAGCCACTTTCTTTGAAAATTTGAAGTATCTTGGTAAGCATGAATCATATTTATAGAACTCAATGCATCTTTAATTTGTTTAAAGTTGAATTTAAACAAATAAGGACTATATGATGTCATAAATGCCTAAATGACGTCATTAAGAGTTGGGGCCTTACAAAAAGCAAGATGAAAGATCTCATGTTTGTCACCAAGATGCACCTACCGGTATTCAGCGAAACAAAACCAGGAGAAAAATCAAATGTCGAACGGTCATTTGAGCACGAGCAAGTCTGCACGTACATGCGACAATATATCGATGACAACATGTATAATCACATCTGTAATGAACTTCATGCTCGTACACTTTGGACGAAGTTGGAGACACTATATGCCTCCAAAAGTGGCAACAACAAGCTCTCTACCTGAGTAAGCTAGTTCAGATTCGATATAAAGAAGAAACTCTAGTAGTATATCACTTGAACAAGATTCAAGGGGACGTGCAATAGTTATCAAGTATGTGGATCAAACTTGATGACGTTGTGATTGCCCTGATTGTGTTAGCTTCATTACCAGAGCCTTGGGAGACTCTGAAGATATCTCTCACAAACACAGCACCAGGAGGAGTCGTATGGACTTTATCAAAAGCGACATCTTGATAAGGCGGAGATCAGAAGGTGCTTCTTCCTCGCAGTCAGATGTAACGGTTATTGAATCAAGGCAAATAAACAAGGGAAGCACATATCAGCAATCGAGGAGAGGCAAAACCTCGATGAGATTTGCCAACATAAATGTCATCACTGTGGAGAGAATGGACATATTAAGAAATATTGTACATAGCTAAAAGGCAAAGGCTATCAAGAACCTAGTGATGAAGAGACACACTTCATTGATGAATTCAATGTTGTGCATGAGCTGGAACATGAAGCTGTAGAACTAGCTAACTAGGGAGAATGCTGGGTGATTGACAGTGGAGCAATTGTCAATGTCACATTTAGTAGGGAAGACTTCATATCCTATACACGCGGGGACTTTGGGGTAGTTAGGATGGGCAATGAAGGACTCTCCTGGATTATCGAGAAAGGAGATGTGAGCTTCACTACAATGGAGGGCTCGACACTGCTTTTGAAAGACGTCGAACATGTACCCGACATGCGCCTGAGTCTGATTTCAGTCGAAAGACTGGATGATGAATGTTTCTGCACCACTTTCCACAAAAGAGTATACGAGATTATCAAAGGGTCACTTGTAGTGACGAATGGGTTAAAGATGTCAAAGCTGTACATGGTACAAGAAAAATCTTCTAAGAGCATGAATTACGCAGCAGAAGAAAAAGACTTGACAGAGTTATGGCATCAATGTCTAGCCTACATCAGTGAGAAGAAGTGCAGAATTACCAGTGGAGGTTCCACCTGATGATGATCCTATAGAGATTGTAGATGTACGTGTTCACGACCAACCACCATATCACACGATCTTGAAGAGTAGTGTGACACTATCGGGTATTCCCCTTGTTCTACTAACTGACCGGGGGGAACATAAAGCTTCAAGGAAGCTATTGCGGATGAACACGGAGTAAATGAAAGCCATGCTGGTGAGATGAAGTCCCATCATGATGAGCTGGTGAAGTTGCTGAAAGGCAATGAAGCTTTGCAGAATGTTTGGGTGTTCAAGTAAAAGCAAAAACATTGTAGTCAACCAAGATTCAAGGCTAAGATTGTTGTCAAATGTTTCATTCAAAAACAAAGGGTCGACTTTGATGAGATTTTCACATCTATGATCAAGATGACATTAATCCTGATTGTGCTAGGGCTAGCAGTATAACTCGATCTGGTTATGGAGCAAATGGATGTAAAGAGTGCTCCCTTCATGACATTTGGAGGAGAATATTTACATGGTGCAACCAGAAGGTTTTTCAAGGAGACGGGGAAAGAGGACTAATGTACAAACTGAAGCAGAGTTTATGGTCTCAAACAAACACTGAGACAGTGGTACGAGAAGTTTGAATTTGAAATAATATAACACAACATGGATTCATGAAGACTATTGTAGACGATTGCGTGTTTGTCAGGAAAACCTCTGATGATGATGGTGCTTCTGCTCTATGTAAATGATATACTGATTGTTGGCAAAGATGCTTATGAAATCAAATTCCTAAAGAAGCAAATAAGCAAGACATTTGCAATGAAGGACTTGGGGCCAGCAAAGAGAATTCACATAAAAGTCATTCTACAGTGGATGAGGAAGAAGAGATGAGAAATGTTCTATATGCTTCAGCGGTTGGAAGTTTGATGCATGTCATGGTATGTGCTCGGCCAGACTTAGCTCACTACATAGTTGTAGTGAGTATATTCCTTTTAAAACCGGGAAAGGAGCATTGAGTTGCAGTAAAATGGATATTAAGATAACTACAAAGCTGTCGAAGCACCTTTACGCATGTATTGAGTTTTGGAGGATCCAGACTTGAGTTGGTGGGCTATACGGTTGCAGGACATGGCCAGAGATGTTGAGTCATGGAAATCAACATCATGTTAACTGATTACTTCTGCGGGGGAGCTGTGTGATGAAAGTCAAAACTGCAGAAATGTGTGGCATTGTCAACAACTGAAGCACAGCTAATTGTAGCAACTAATGCATGCAAGGAGTTGTTGTGGATGTAAGGGCTTGGAGGAATTGAGTTTTGTGCACGATCAATACAAGTTATTTTGTGATAGTCAGATTGCAATACATCTTGAGATGAATAGAGCAGTTGCAAATGTGATCAAATTCACAAAATAAGCTTGATGGGATGATTGTTAATAATTCAAGCTATTTTTAGGGATTTGTCGGCACATCATATTGACAAATATTTTTGGCATGTTAGTCAAATTATTAGGCTTGATTATGTAAATCATGATGTAATTTGGTTTGTTTTCTTCTCCAATTCTCACACTTCATTCTAAAACCATATAACAAACACAAATTCTCTCTTCTATAAAGCATAAGTGTAAATGTGCCAAGAGGATTGATTGTGAGTTTCTTAAGTGGAGTTTTATCATTGGAATGAATGAGATTAGTGGAAGAAATTGAGCATTAAAATCAGACTGTTCTGACTGAAATACTTTGTATTATCAATTATCTTATCTTTTTTGTTAACAATAAAAAAGTAATATCCTGAGGGTTATTGAGTGGACATAGATCAATTTTGGGTCTATTACTATAAATCTTGGTATTCATCTCTTCAATTGTTGATTATATAATTGTGATATCCGCTGCTTAATTATCTAATTATATATTAATTTTCTTGATACCTAACAAATTATTCTCCATTCTTTTAATATATATTTATATATAATGGATCTATAATAGACACCGAGTTGTACACGATGGTACGAGTTGCTGTTGACGTCGATCAACTCTTTAAATTTAGAACAGAAGATGTGATAATTTGATTGACAAACAATCTGTGAGGACACAGTATAATTCAGGGTTCATTTTGCCGATTTGTTAACATCTACTAATCATAGGGAGCTGTGCAAAACCTACATTTACTTGCCAATTCTGGTAAAATTATTGAAAATATTTATATTTCCTTTTTTCTTGCTTGGGTTACGTTACACAACACTGACCGTTGAAAACATTGTCGCCGTTCATTTTAGTGTATCATCTTATCAGGCTAAGGACGTTGTTCTTGTTTTATAAAAAGAAAAAAATAAATTTCATATACAGCTTGATATAGTTTCAAGGGTGCCATACCTTGGACAGTATCACACAAACATTTATGTCAAGTGTTGTTTTTCTGTCTCTCAATGACAACTCTTTAAGGACGACATCAAATAAAACCTCTATTAGATATATGAACATTTGAATAAGTCGCATATTGTTACTTTTTTTAAAAAAAAAAAGTTGAATTAGTATCATATTCAAACGAAGGTAAAGTCGGAAACTTCATATACTAATACAACGAGTTAAATTAATAAGTCGCATATATACTTTTGTATGAAAATTTCATCAGAAAGGGGATGAGTAGCTGCCTGCACCTTTTAATCAAATTATCAAGAAAAACTAGTTTCTATGGAGAAGTGAGTTAGAAGCTCCAATATTTATTTTATTTCCTTTTCAGAAGCTAATAATACAAACATTTTGGACTTTAAACTATGTTGAGATGCAAATATGTTTGAAAAACATGTTAACACTTAATTTCTAAAGACCTCTAATTTTTATGCGAAAACAATTATTTTTATTTTTTCAAAAAAAAAGTTAAAGCAGACTGAGCCAAATTATTTATAGTTTTCAACTTCGTAAAATTTATATTTAATATTCGGACGTGCATATTCGAAATTCAAAATCCGAAAGAAGTTGGAAAATGGGAATTCATATTATTCCTTTGATTAGACATAGACTGACCCAAAACAGGCACAGAAAATTAATCTCGCAAAAAATAATGAAATAAAATTTAAAGTAAAAACAATACTTTTTTTATATAAACATATTTGGTATAACGTGTTACCTTTTGACGACTTTCGTAACTTCTTCTCAAGTTTTCATCACTATTCTGTTCTCCACAGTATATAAATCTACTGTATCTCCTTCACTTCAATATACATAAGTAAACGATATGGTTACTTAAGTTGATTTCATTGCCATCTATTTAGTCATGTTTCAGTTTTAGTACAATAAATTTGTTTTTTTATCAGTTTTATTCATTTTTATTTGTGAAGTGTCGACGTGTAACCAAACACATCAACAATATATCCAGATCAATATTAAAAGTAAAACATGATAAAATAGATAATAAAAATTACAATGAGACCAACTTATAAGATCGATATGAACATTTATATTTAATTTTTCAGAATAGAAATAAAATGTGTTCTTTCTTGAATTCCCAGTAGGCATGGACCGGAGATGACTTTAATGTTGTCATTCCTTTTCACTGTTTTATACGGTACGATAATTGGAGAAAACTTGTTTCAAAGGGTAAGGGACATTGGACGTCTTATCTGCAAATTATTCACAACGGTTGAATTTAAGTAAATTAAAAGATGACTTTAGAATCTCATATTGATAGTTTAAAAGGTTACTTGAGACTGATACTGATGAAATTAAGTTAAATCTTTATTATTCACTTAAAACGGATATTTGGCTCAAAATATATAAATATATATATATAGGTGATAACAATTTATAAACGTTTGGAATTTCAATATTAAGCTAGAAACTGTTAGATAGATGCATGTATATCTTTACAAAATGAAATCATTGATGTTGACTGAATATTTTCTTGTCCTTTCAACTATTATTAATTACCACATTCGGTTCAATAAATTGAATATAATCCTTGTTTCTTGCTACATACCCTAAAATGTGGTTTAATTTTGAGAAAACAAAATCCTACATAGAAAATAAAAAATTTGCATTGGGGAAAAGTTAGGCGGATATGTGCATTGCATAGAAATGCAGATTGCAAAATCCCATGTTAGTGGTTAGTCGCAGTGTAATCTCTGGTGGTGAAACCATAAATCAGACCAACAGGAGACAGCAAAGCTCAGTCCTTAACCTACTGCAAATAATTCCAAGAAAATAATCCCAACACAATCTCATGCCTTCAGTCTACTTTTATATGGTGGGTCTCTTCTGAAAACATGTATCATATTTCGAAAAATTTCAAAATTTATATTAAATGGTCTTTGTTGGTCGAAGTTCACACCCCTCTTCATAATTCTTGAGACCCATCTAAGTTATACATGCCTCGCTAGTCGCCAGCAATATAATTAGTCGAGTACGTCGGCAACTATTTGATATTTATGATATTTACAAATCTTAACATAATTCATAAACTTTAAAAAAAATAATTCAACGTATTCTAAATCATCTAACATGTGTATAGATAATGTATCATCCTATATATATAGAAAAATCATTTATCAAATATTGAATATAAACATAATCATTGTTTCTAAAAAAAAAAATTAAGAGAGAAACAATGTAATTTAAGATGATCGGAAGGCCGTAACGCCTCTGGAAAGGAGGTCCTTTATATTACTAAGAAAGCATTCTTTAAAAAAAAAATTGTAAATAAACCAATCTTCATTAATGTGTTGGTAAAAAAATGACGAATTTGGGAATTAGCAGCAGCTTTAAATTCACAGATGAAGTTCGATTAGTTGGTTATCAAATGACGTAGGCTGCCACACGTGGGATTGGTAAGGAAAGCAAGAAACCCGAGTAAGTTAATAAAGGATAAAATTCCTTCAAAAAGTAAATTTTATCTCTAAGATGTATGCAATGAATTATTGGTTTCTCAGCAAAAAGGTCCGTCCGCTTGCCTGAAATCAACTAATTTTGTGCATATGGCCCCTTTATGTGCTGTGCGTTTGATAATGACATTAAAACAAATAGTTTACTTACTAAAAAGCAAGAAAATTATCAATGGCAGTAATTATATTTCAGTATATACTTTATTCATTAGATGTTAGCCATATGCTGTTATATATTAACTAAGATTTTGTCATATATATATTATATAACTATTGATTAATAATGCAAAACATGGGAAAAATTTATGTGGTTTTCGTTACGTGCAAATAGGCATGGGATTTGGTAAAAGGTGTCAAATCTATTTATTACTCCTTTTTTTATTTTATTTTATGAGGCAAAAATGCATTCGTATGGTTTTCAGAATAATTTAAGTTTGACCAACTTGTTTTTGCTATGAAGATTTAGTACATTCCTCTCTCTCAGTCTTCTTGTTTTTTTATTGCTGTCTCGAGTCTTCTGAGCACACCAATAAATGAAAACGCTCTGCAGTTGGGTTTGATCTTGGTTTTTGTAAGAAAAAATCACAGCTAATTAAAACTTTCTAAGACTACATAGACAGTGGGAATATTTTCACTGTTATTATATACTTCTATGCATTCCAAAACTGAATCATTTCATAAACTCTATACGTACTACCTGGGCTGAAACCTGAATTTATTATTGGGTGTACTGAAGTAAAA
The DNA here is from genome assembly GCA_907163345.1 of Haberlea rhodopensis. Taxonomy (NCBI): domain Eukaryota; kingdom Viridiplantae; phylum Streptophyta; class Magnoliopsida; order Lamiales; family Gesneriaceae; genus Haberlea; species Haberlea rhodopensis. The sequence goes on from CAJQUN010000001.1 coordinate 31,268,027, forward strand.
ACAAATCATATCTTTTTATAGGATTAAATTCTTTGATAAAAAATTAATGTGTTAATTACTAATATATCATGATATAAAAAATTTAAAACAAATATTAAGATCAACAAGTCAAAAAGATAATAAATATAAAATGCATTGATGTTACCTAGAAAATTTATAAGGGTGGACGTGTGGCCTTTCCCAAGCACACCGTAAATTTCTCGCACCATAACTCGCTTTTCCTGCACAAAAAACTGTTAGAAGGGAGCCAGAAAAAGTTTTCCGACGAAACCCCTCCAATAATCAAGTTAGCAACGAAAATAGGATGCAAGAAAATATATGGAGAACACTCAATTTCTGAATAAATGAAATTATAAGGCAAACATAGTGTTATCACTAACAAAGTTTTCAGTGAAGTTGATAAAATATTTATTTTCTGAGAAGACAAACTAGCGAATTGATCAGCAACATTAATCAAATATTTCAGTCTAGTTGATATGAGTACAGCTGAGGACTCGCAGAACCAGTCTTCATATCCAGTTGAGAATTGAAAAAACCAATCTATGCTAGGGTAACAAAGAAGCCATTAAAAGTAAAAGCTGGTTAACTGCTCAGTGGAGTCAAAATCAATCAACCTAGCAAAATGGAAGAAATCAATTGATTGTTAAACTCAACTGATACAGACAAACAACCAGATGAATCGAATAAGCTAAAAGATCAGACTAATTGAGTATTCAACTTGACTGAACAAGATCGCACCAGAAATGTCATCTATAGTGAAGCTACAAAAGTCAATATAACGTTTGAGAAGTTAGAAGAAAGTACAGTGAAGTCATAATTGTATAAGTACTCTCAGATATACCTATTTATGTGTCTGGAAGATAAATCAAGATGAAAGCGACAAATATACTCTCGAAGATTTATAAGACATACGCGGAGAAATAACGAATCCAACTCACAACTCATCATTAAGATTATCAGAGTGATGGATCCTAAATGAGAGCTTACATAAATATATCTGCTAAGTTGAGAGCATAACTCACACATATACACATCATCGTTGAATAGAATATTTGATCATGTATATGATCAATGATGCTTCACAAACACTCAATCCGTGTATATTGAGCTTTCGTGTACAAGTGTGATCTGTGTAACTGTCAATCTATGATGCACGGATAGACCTAAAATCACTCGGTGTAGTGTCGGACATTTCTAAGACACCGACACTCATCGGACAAGTGTCGAACAAGCCACCTGGCGTGTCCTTATTTTTTCAAATAAATCGGACACATGTGTCAGACACTCCCTTCAAAATCGGGCACCCATGTCGGACAAGATCGATGGGTGTGTCTGACACAGAAATGATACTTTTGAGCGTTAATGTACCATTTAAAATTGTTTTGGCTAAAATTTGAACGTGTTAGTTTAACTTTATTATAATGGAAGTAATTTTTGTGTTAGTATGAGTGATATTATGATGATTTCAGTAAATACATTTATTTATATGCGTTTGATTATTGTTGATGTTATCTTTTATTTGGACGTATTTGTTAAACTTTATGTTAATTGAATTAATATGTATTGGTGTTAATATGAGTGATATTATGATGATTTCAGTGACATGCATTATTTATATGCTTTTGAATATTATATGAATATGTTGTTGCTTTTATATGGTTTAGAATTTTAAAAATATGAATTTTAGTATTTTGTAATATAATACATGTATAATATATATATATATATATATCCGTGTCTGAACCGTGTCGTATCCTGAAAATTTTGAAAATCCATGCCGTCGTGTCTTGTCGTGTCAGTGTCGCCGTATCAGTATCCGTGCATCTTAGCTGTCAACTTGTGTCTGAACAGTATAAATAGAATAGATGAGTTAGACTGCCGAAGAGCAGATAACTTGAGAGTTAGGAGTTCCAATCAAAATGTGACCTCAGCCAGAGTGAATTTGTATAAATCAAAGTTTTTAGTGGAATCTTCCATGCGGTGAAAGTTGAGCAATTAACATTTAAGTCTCAATTCTCGTCGATAGATCGGCCGTCGGTTGATTGTGACCCAACGAGGCTCAAGTGTATCGTAGCATTAGGATCACAACCTTTGTGATTTAGAAGTCAAACAACTTCTTTGGGTTTACCCTGAATGCCCAATTGTCAATTAAACTCCTTAGTAGACAATGACCTAAATATAATTCTAGCAACAACCTACCGATCGTGGGGTAACGCCTAGCATTTGCGCTTCACGAAGACCATATACAATGACTAGCAACGTACGAGAACCTGCCAGACATAGTTAGCGTGCAGTACATTCATTTCACCCTATGTCCTGACTGAATGTAGGGCATTGGTTGGTCGAGGCCCCTTATGATTTCAATAACTATGTATTTGTTTCACGTTATATGATTCATTGTGTGCGTCTATGAAAACTCATTTTCACAAGCACTACCCACTCTGTCCAGAGATTCCTTGAATCATGTACAGGAAACACATAGGACATCCTGGTTCATCAAGACCAGTGGTGAATCCCCAACGACAAATCATAGGCACCTGACAGCATCACTGAATACCCAAAATAACAAATTTATGACCCGCATGTGATCAGTCATTAAATCACAGGATTACAATTATCTGTCAAGAACTCAATGTATTTCATGGTCACCATCATCTATGTAACCACATTCTATAGACTATAGTAATCTCAAGGACTTCATCAATGCATCAACATGCATGGGTAAATAGATGAAAAAGCGACATATATATTAATATTCAAACGAAGATTTGTCATAATTCTATTATAAGTACAATCAATCAACTATTGATTTAGTTAACCACATATGACAACAATATCTTTCACTTTCCCAAAGCCAACTACTCATGTGTCTCAAGACCATCTTCCCAAGATGTCTGACAGACACCAATCATTGTAAATACCTTGTCAGTGGATTCAATATATTTTTTCTGTTGAAGCGATTCTCTCGATAATAATGTCGCCTCTACTATCTCTCTCATTAGATTGTATTTCTCAATATATGTTTGGATCCTGATTGAGATCTTGGCTATTCATAATAGATCAACATGAAATTTGTTAACCGCACTAGAAATTACACCCAACTCTAGGATGAAATTTCATATCCAAACTGTCTCTTTGTTGAATCGTATGGTTGCAATGTATTCAACTTCAGTGGTGGAATCCGAATGTGTTGTCTTGCTTGGAACGTTTCCAAGAGACACACCATCATTGAGCTGAAATACAATCCGAACATCGATTTGGAATCCATCTAATTCCCGACTTAAAACTAGCATCAGATTATCTTTTAACTTTATTCCTCCACTTACAGATCCAAAAGTCCATGAACATATCCTAAGTTTCTTCATAAGTACTTGAGAATTATTTTCGCAGTTTTCCAGTGACATTCACCGTGATCTATCTGATGCTTGCTCATTACACTAAGAACATACATCAGGCCAAGTACATAACATAGCATACATTATGCTATTAAAAATCGCAACATAAGGTACCAATGTCATCTTTTTCTCTCTCCTCATCAACTTAAGACCCGTTGACTCGAGAGATAAATAATATGACATATGTGAAGTAACTCCTTTTTTGACTATTCCATGATTAACCCTTTTAGCACAGTGTTTATGTACGTAGATTGAGAGATATCAAGCATCATTTAGATCTATCAATATAGATCCTTATGCCAAGCATTAGGACGTTTCTCCAAAATCTTTCATAGAGAAATTAGTAGATAACCATGCTTTCTAATATCATTCACAATGATATTATCAACTTAAAGCACTACAAATATAATTGCGCTCACACTAAACCTTTTGTACACACATGATACGTCCGGATTTTCAACAAAACCAAACGCTTTGATAATGTTATCAAAACGAAAGTTCTAACTTTGGGACGCATTCTTAGACCTATAAATGGACATCTGTTTTCAAACATTTTGCTCACTCCCAGTAGTTTTGAACACATCTGGCTGCTACATTTCTATCTCAATGTCACCATTGTCTTCACATCCATTTGTCATATCATCTTCATAATATGCAGATATTGCTAATAAAATCCGAATAGACTTTAGATTCACAACCGATGAAAAAATTTCTCAGACAACTCTTTGCCTATGAGAATAACATTTTCCCACCAGTCTAATTTTGAAGGTCGCTACCTTTACATCCTCCAAGCTATTCGTTTATAGATCCATTTGCAGCCGATGTTAACATTTCCTCAAGGATCTGCTAAGGTCCATACCTTGTTAGAGTATATGGAGTCCATTTTGAATCTTATGGCATCTTGCCAATGCCTCGAATCGATGTCCAACATCGTCTCCTTGAAAGTACTAGAATCACATCCATGGTCAAAATCTTTTGACTACTTTCTACAATTAAATTCAATCTATCAAGAGTTTCTGAAACACTTTCAGATCTCATTGGTATGTGTACTTTAAAGGTTGTGATTGACTCAAATAATTTCTTTTTTCCACATTTCTATTTTGTGGTGTGGTTTAAATCATTTCAAGTTATATTATATTGTCATTTCTTTCTGATAGAAACATTTTCTCTAGAAATACTACACTCGTGGAAACAAACACTTTGTCTCCAATTGATAATATAAAGTACACAAAATAGCATAAGATGGATCAACTATCCAACTCATCTCTAATTGTCTGCTTTACAAAAGTAGAACAATCTCAAATCTATATTTGGATTTTCTTTTTGAGTCCATATCGTATATGGAGTTGTGATCACTGCATTTGTATGAATTATGTTCAACAAATATGTAACTTTAGCGAGCTACTGGTAGAGAATCACATTTCTTTAAGATAACTCAATTTTCTCTTGCACTAATATTTAGTGCTCCACATACGCCCATATGAATCAAATTCAAATGACCATCAGCACATGCCAAAGATATGTGGGTTTAAGTTATCATCCTTTTATATTCTTTGAACATCATCATACTAATCGTAAGTTCATCGGATTTAATAAAACATGCAATCTTAAAAATACTGCAAGTCGGCCTCAGGTAGGTGTCACCTTCCTAAGGCTCTCTACTCTTCTCCACATATGCAACTCTTTGCAAAGATGTGAGCACAATGGTATCATGTACCAAAGAAGTATAACCAATAGAAACATTAATTTTAATATGAAACATACCCTTTCTAGAACACTTCTATTATTTGTATTCCTTGCAATTTACGATAGTGACCATCAGTGAAAACATAGCTAATTCCTTTTTTTAGTTGCTACTATATCCATTTTTGTTTTTGAGGTCGGGAACAATTTCCCTTTCTCTTCTTTATCCTTGAATAATTCTTACCATTGGTAGCAGATTCACAACAGAAGAACACGTTTCTCCTTTGAATCAAGGACTCATGAGCTTCCACATTTTGACTATAAGATCAAATTTACAGCCAGTTAATGAGGTATTGTCACATTCAGATTTTCCAATTTCTCAACAAGAGATAGTTTCTTACACCATGCTCATAGACCGAAGCCACATCTTGCAGGTGAAATGAAAATACCTCTTTTGAAGCGTGAGTCTCAGTAATTGTTTTCGTTCACCTAACAACATTTGCAAGTGTTGGAAAATATCAGTAGTGTGAGCAAATTTCTCATATCTATGTTGAAACTCATTTGACATTGATGCTATCATATAGCGCATAGTCTCGAGATCATCGTCTCACCACTTCACAAGTGTGTGGTGATCTCTTCATTAGACGAATTAGGAAACACTTCAAAAGAAGTTTCTCATCAATGATAACATGCTACTTTTCAGAAGCAAACTGTGATGTCCGGGATTATTGGTGTTAATCCGGTGTGGTATAATCCTTGATGGGTTTTTAATTGTGGCAATTAGGAATTAATTACGGTTTGGGGTCTCTCGAGGTGTTAAATCGGGCATTTGGGATCGTTGGATCCAAGGTTGAGATTGTATTCTCATTTTGGTGGTGGAAAACCTATGAATTGGGTCTTTAGTGGGACTTGGCGTCCGGGGTGCCTTATGTTGGGCCAGTCTGGGATTTGATGTTGGAGAGAGAGTTTTTGTAAACAGATGATTTTTAATGAATCATGAGTATTTGTGGAGGTGGTTGGTATGGTATTGGGGCATTTTGCTATATATACCAGTTGGACTCGGGATTCCGTCATTGGAATCCATTTCTCTCATCTCCTCACGCCTCTCTCACCCCAAACCTTCCCCTTTCCCCTATTTTGCTCTGGGAAGGAAATCGATGGAGCTTGGCTCGGGAGCCGATCTTCTCAAAGATAATCATGGTATTAATCTTTCCCTCGTCATTATCTTCGATTTGATAGTAGTATGGTGTGTGTATGGTTGAGCTTTGTTGGATTTGTGTTTGGGGGGTTTGGGTTAAAATCTAAAATGTTGATTTAGTGTTTTATGGAGTTTAAATGTTGTATTTGAGGTGTTGGTGGTGTTATGGGGTGTTGGTTTTGAGTTTGGGTGTCAAAAACACCATGAAATCTCTCGTATTTTTCAGAAAATCGCAGGTGGCGATGATCACCAAGGGTGTAGCGATCGATCGCGCGAGCAGTTCAATTTTTTAAGGCGATGAACTGTGATGACCAGGGATTATAGGGTTAATCCCGGAGTATAATAATCCCTAAAGTGGTTTACGTGGCGATTTGGGATTTAATCGAGTATTGGGCCTTCTGGGCTGTTTATTTGGGCAGTTGGGATCGTTGGATCCAGAGGTTGAGATTGTATTCACTTACGGTGTAAAACCTAAGAGTTGGGTTTTTTTTATTGTCCGGGATCTCGTGGTGCGTGGTGAGCACCGGTAGAGGGTTTGGAGTTAGAGAGAGAGTTTTTGAAACAGATGATTTTAAGGAAATCAGGATTGTATTTGTGGGGCTATTAATTTTTGGGGTATTTTTGCTATAAATACCATTTGAACCCAAGATTTAAGAGAATTTCATTTAAGCCCCAAAGTTTTCCTCCTCTCTCCCCCGCGCGATTCCCGTCTGCTACAGGACCCCCGCCGTTTCAGGCGCTCCGCAGCGCCGTCCGGCCGCCGATCGGGAGTGCGACCTACCCACGGCTTGTCTCGACGAGGCGCTCCTTTCCCCTTGCCAATTGAAGGTTTCGTGCGTGTGGAAGTCGAATTTTACAGAAAGGCGTCGATCCCCAAAAGTTGGGTCATCGGATTTCGTCCGATTTGCTTCCGATTTTCGTTGGGTAACCTCCCTACCCCCTTGTTCGTCTTTTCATGTATTTCCATGCCTTTATTGTTTCGATTTCCCCCAATTTCGTAGGGTTAATTTTCGAATTATTGGGGGGGTTTTTGGCATGGGTGTTTGTTTCTTGCAATTGATGGATTATTGCATGTTTTAGAGTATTATGATGCTTGATTGAGAAGCTTTGGTTCGAATTGAAGGATTTTAAGAGTTGGGATTTAAAGGCTTGTTTGGGATCGATTTTAAGGGGGTTGAATTCGAAAAATGGGGAGTTTTGTCAAGGGATGTTGATTCTTGCTTGGATAGCTTAATTGACATTTTAGATGTATTAGGGTATTTAATTGGGTTCGAATTGTGAGATTAAGGTTCGATTTTTGTAGGGCATTCTTGAACAAATTTCGATTGTCTCATTTATTCCTTCCCTGCATGTACCCTGCCCCGGGTCTTTTAGAGGATAATTGTCGTGTATTGACAATGTTGTGAGGGATATGGGTGTGCTTGAGCATAGGTTGCATATTCGTAAATAATTGTGAATTATTTATCGTGTTAGTAGCACATCATTCCTGGGGCATGGAACTCGAGCAAGGCTTGGCTCGGACTTCGGAGATTTAAGGTACGTGGCGACGTACGAGCATTACTATATATATGTGAAATGCATAAGGTATTTTTGATTGCATTGAATGTTGTGCGTATGGTTATACATATATGTGATATAGCCAAGGAATGACCCAAATCTTGATATCGCCGCTTGTAGCGTGCGTGACACTAGAGTAGGATGACTCTTGCATGATATATGGGGTACTGGTTTATTTGATTTTATTAGGGCATTATTGAGATGTCTAGGTTTGTAGAATCATGCATTCTTCGTAAGACATTTGAGATGTCTAAGTTCGTAGAATCGTGTATTCATTATGAAGACATTTGAGATGTCTAGTTTGTAGACTCATGTATTCATTATAAGGACACGGATGTCTAAGTATAATGAAGGATGGGTAAAATAAATGCTAAGGCATTTGAGCTATCTGTGATTGATAGCAAGGTTGAAATCAGTATTAGATATTGTGATATCTGTAATTGCATGTTTTAATGAATTGTAATCACTATGTTGATATTCGAGGATCAGGCATGCGATGTGTAAATCAATGTGTTGATTTACTGATTTATGAGATTTGATGAGTTGATGTTGTGAGAGAACGGGACAGTACACGGAATCCGGATGAGGATGTTGCCATCCAGGGAGTATCATTTAAATTCATTAGTATTTACGCGTTGTAAATTATGAATTTCATTATTATGATTATGGGATTTTGTGTATTGGTATGCTCACCCCGTTGGGGGCTGTCTCTGTGGGACAGGTGGACAGGTACATCGATGGCTATGGAGCTGAGCTCGAGCTGTTGATTTGAGGGTACTTCCAGGATCGTCGGTTACCACAGGGCTTGATGGAGGCACGGTATCGTATAGAGTACCTATATATACACCTGAGGATTTATACTATATCATATTCATGATGCTCGCATGTAGGACACGATTATACTTGATATGGATTGTATATAAAGCATGAGCCTTTCTCTCTTTCATTAAGGTTGCATGCAATTAGGTTTGAATTGCTAGAATGATATGAGAGTCATTGGTGATTATTGGGTGTTGGAACCCACTTTTGTTGACATATGTGGTGTCTTCCCTGGCTGGGAATCTACTTGTATTACTGCTTTCTGTTGAGTATTATGTGTTCCCTGGCCGGGAATTTGTTATGTGTTGTACTCTGTTTTGGGATAGCTCTATTTATGGGGAGACTCTGCCCAAATTTTTGTAAAAGTTTACAATGTGTAAAAGTGGCACCAAGGGGTTGGTAAAGGGCAAACATATGAGTCTTTTATTGACAGGCAATGATTAAGTATCATCAGAGCTTCCCGATTGACATTTTATAGAAAGCATGTACCACACATAGTGGTTAATACACTAATCAAGGTTTTAAGGGCTGGGGTCCTCACATTGGTGGTATCAGAGCAGTGGTTGCTCATTGGGGCTTGTTAAGGGCCTAGGAAGTTATTGATAGCACATATTTATGCATGATGGCATTAATGTTTATGACATAACACATTGTTTATGTGCTCTTATGATATGAAAAGTGGTATTGCTAACCATTGTGGTTGCAGGAATCGTGGGAACACGATAGGATGACATTTTATGGGGATGTCTGGCATCCGTGTGTTATGTGCCAAGGAAGTGGTTTTAAGAAAATCAGATAAAGGGATATTTCCGAGGTAACATGTATTTTACGTTGTCTTGTTGACACATGATGAATGCAAAGTGGTGCATTGAGGTTTATGATATATGTTATTGTGCATTGTTTTGGCATATGCATGTCTTGAGTCAAAGTTATCTTAGTAAGGATTTTAATGGCTTATGCTAAAGTCCATATGAAGCGATGAAGAGTCCCGCTTATATGGAGTAGCAACGCTAAAGTCCATTGGAAGCGATGAAGAGTTCCCGCTACATGGAGTAGCACACGCTAAAGTCCAGTGGAAGCGAGGAAGAATTCGCTTCCTGGAGTAGCAAGAAGCATTAAAATGTACTATGATAAGGGCTCAGATGAAATAAGGATTTAAAGAAGGATATTCATGACATTTATTTGTGAACCATACATTCTCATATGTTTTTATTATGAATGAATGTGGATGCAAGTTATGGCTTATTAGTTACCCTGATGGTTGCAGGTTACAGAAATATGGAGTATAAAAAGGAATGATGATGATAATTCCAGGAGTCCTGCTTATGACAAGTGAGAATTTAACTTATGCTTGACGCTTAAAAAGTGGGGGCGGGGGGAATGCTCGTTGCACATGGGAGGCGGGGTATCCATACGAAGCGAGGATGATATACCGCTTGTAGAAGAAGCTTATGCTTTTACCGCTAAAATGTTGGAGCGGGCGGGATGCTCGCTTGCACATGGAGGCGGGGTATGCCATACGAAGCGAGGAGTGAGATACCGCTGTATGAAGAAGCGAGGGATGAGATGCCGCTTGTTAGGATGATGATTCATTCCTATGTGATGAACACGGATGATAAGCGTGATGATGTGTCCGCTGTGTGTCGATTTATAGCATTTCTCTATGAGGACACGGTTTATAGACGACGGTTTCATTCCGCTAGTATATTTATTGGCGATGGTTCATTCCGCCAGGGTATTTATATGCGACGGTTTCATTTTTATTCCGCTATTATATGGCGATGGTTCATTCAGCCAGGCGTATTTATAGCGAAGTTCATTTCCGCTAGCTATATATCATTGCGAGATGTTCATTCCGCCAGGTGTTATTGATAGAGATGGTTCATTCCGCTATATTGGTTGGCGATTGGTTCATTCCGCCAGGGTGTATTTATAGCGACGGTTCATTCCGCTATATCTATTGGCGATGGTTCATTCCGCCAGGGTATTTATAGCGACGGTTCATTCCGCTATATATTGGCGATGGTTCATTCCGCAAGGTGTATTTATAGCGAGGTTCATTCCGCTATATTGATTGGCGATGGTTCATTCCGCCAGGAGTATTTATAGCACGGTTCTTCCGCTATATCTATTGGCGATGGTTCATTCCGCCGGTGTATATGAGCGAGATGGTATCATCCGCTATATTGATTGGCGATGGTTCATTCCGCCAGGAGTATTTACAGCGATGGTTCATTCCGCTAATCATTGGCGATGGTTATTCCGCCAGGTGTATGATAGCGATGCCTCTTTCCGTACTATGTGGACGATGATTCATACTCAGGTGTATAGCGAGGTTTCATGCCACTTATTATATGACGATGGGTGTCATGCCGTCGATTCTATAGCGAGGATTTGCCGCTATGTACTCAGACAGGATTTTGCCGCCTTCGAGCGATGGGTGCTGATACGCACTATTATTGAGCGACGGGGACAGGTTATGACGCTAATCACTAGCGATGAGGTATGAGATATTGCTATTTATTAGCTTATTGTAGCTGGCATGCATTGATATACATGTTTTATATGCCTATTTTACTAGCATGATAGTGGATTGACATACGCTGATGTACATGTATCGTCACTAGTGGGCAATGTTTTAGATGCCATGAGTTGGCATGTGTCGTCACGGGGAATGACGATGACGTGGTAGGAGATGTCTTATTAGACATGCATCATCGTTACGATGATCGATGCGTTGAGTATACGTATTCAGTAGTATGCCTTGGGTGCCAGTATGGGCACAGGTGGGTGTGTGCGACACCGATGGACGTGACCCATATACCGAGCGGGTTGCTCGAGGAATGGATGGATGCGCTGTACATGTGATTGTACCGCAGCTTATGTTTGGGGTAATCATTTACGAGTGGTGATACCCTAGAAGTATGCTCGTTGGAATGGCTTTTGGCCATGTGTTTTGACGACAGGAGTAATCATGGAGGAGGAAGTACTCGCTTTCTGTCGATGGACATGTGGTGGACTTGGTCACAACCACCCTTGAGGGTTGAAGGATGGGTCCTAAGGGAGTAGGATCAGGTTATGTTAAGTACATAGGGACATTGGAGTGTACAGGTTGTATCGCATTGAGGAAGTTGGATAAAGACCACTACTCTAGAGTTTTCTTCCCATAGTATGTTATACCATGTGGGGAAAAGTCGTCTTATTGGTAGGTTTGAGGTAAACCTAAGAGGCAGAGACTAGGTTGTCTGCCGCGTGTGTGTAGCACCATGATGGGTTGCTAGAGCCGTTACAATGCTCGTTGGAACCAAGTTTGGCAAATCGTAAGGTGATTACGATTGATTGTGGTGGACTCTAGTAGTCACATGTATTGAGGTTAAGGTTGTGTCGTTGCCTCGCTGAAACGTGTATACGTTTATTGTTTAAATCTGGAGATTGTCTGGGACCGCTCAGGATGTTGGAGTACCAACAAGAG